>QRDG01001236.1:0-36041 GCA_012064385.1 Puccinellia tenuiflora | reverse complement strand
CACATTCTTCACTCCAAATCAAAAGTTCAAGAAAAAAACACAAATAAATTAAGTGCACTTTTGGAAAACCTCATTATTTTATGTATGGACAGATCGGATCAGGGATCAGAGTGAGCTAGAGAGAGAAAAAAGATCAGATGTGAGAGAGGAAGAGATACTTGTTATGCATGCATGAAGCAAGGAGAGCATTTATGCACATGATTTTCCAACTTTGAATCATGCATTTGGTCCCATAAAAAGGAGGGAGGGATGAACACCACTTTGCATGGCCTCCATGTTGGACGGTGTTAGTACTTCCTGATCGTCCCACATCAGCAGCTGCTCCTCGTCCCACTGCTCATGGTGCCCTAGCTGCTCCCTCTCATCCTCCTCCAGCTCCGGCCGCCGGCGCTGCTGCTTCTGCTCATCGCCGTAGCACCCATTGCCCATGCCGCTACCGCAGTGATCTTCCATGGCTTCCATGCCCATTCCAATGGCGCCCATGCCGTCCACCAGAGGAGGCAGGTGGTAGCAGCCAGGCGCGTCCGCTTCCGCCATCGCCGCCGTGAAGCTGGCGATGAACGGCTGCTGCTGCGCAGCGGCGGACGCGAACGGTGGGTTGACGCCGGTATCGAACATGAAGAGCGGGCAGTGATGCGCCATCCCTGGCGGCGAGTTCTGACCGCAGGAGACCGGCAGGCATAGGCTATTTTGCTGGTCGGCGCCGATGATGGCATCGAGCTGCAGGTGGTCCTCGGTCACGGTGCAGCTGAACGTCGGATGCTGCATACGGCGGTGATGGACGTCCGACGTCGCCGTACTACCGCTGCACGGAGTTAGGCCGTTGTTACGGGGGCTCGTCGACGTCGCCGTCGTCGTGCACGAGGTGGTGGTCACGTTCGCCGCTGGCGCCGGAGCCTTGCGTATCTTCTTCTTGATCCACGAGTTCCAGTAGTTCTTTATCTCGTTGTCGGTCCGGCCAGGCAAGTGGCTGGCAATGTGTGCCCACCTGAAAATACGATGATGTTTACATCACTAAGTTAGTATATTTGTTTTTTGTTTTGTTTTTGTCATCACTAGCTAAAATAAATTTGGAACCCTTTGTTCTGAACTTCTGAAGAAATTAGCTAGCTGGCTACTTAGCTGCTCTTGTGTACGTAGTACGCTACAACTTCATTCATTGTTGATTTGCTGTTATGTATGGTAGTCGCGTTCAAAGTTTAAATAGTAGAAAATGACGGCTAATACGGCACCATTTGTCACGTATAGTTGACGTCATGATGATGTTTGCATATATGTAGACCTGATAATTAAGTTGGAAAAGAGGTAGCTATAGAACCAAGCTTGTGGCCATGCATGGATCGAGTACAGTCCAACTTAAGACACTTCAAATCACCTTTTCTTCTAGGAGATTCCAAATCACTTTTATCATCTGCCACATTAGCTACAATATTGTTGGTAATTAAGTCAATGCTGTCGCCTTGAAATGAAAATGAAGCAACAGGGGCGTAAAAATCTAGAGGAGGAAGCAGCTGCATCATCAGGAGAAAGCATCAGCTAGCTAGGTAGCCATGGGCCGCATTGCCAAATGAGAGAACATAACTGCTCGTTGAGCATGAGAATGCCCCAGATTTTGATAAACATTCAAGTGTATGGGGAGCTAGCGGAGATCTCATCAAATTCCATTAAGCACCACTCCGATAGTTATGGGGAAATTAAGGAAGGGATTAAAGCTAGATTGTTAGGCCGGTGCATATATATGCCTGCATGAACACCTGTCCAATGTAGAGATCGGCCTACCTGTTGCCAACAATGGTGTGGAGGCTGATTATGAGCTTCTCCTCCTCTTTTGTGAACCGCCCTCGCCGGATGTCCGGCCTCAGGTAGTTGATCCACCGCAGCCGGCAGCTCTTCCCACACCGCTGCAATCCTACATTACATTGCACCAGAATTAAGCAGAGCAATTTTCAAGAGAGCACATTTCCAGTTGTTCATCCAAGTGCAAGATCGAGGAAACACGTACCGGCTTTCTCGGGGACCTCGCTCCAGCAGCCATAGCCATGGGTGGTGATGTACCTGACGAGCTTCTCATCCTCCTCTGGAGACCACAGACCCCTCTTCACCTTCTGCTGGTTGCAGCAAGAATGATGCCCCATGCGTGCACACTGGATGAGATGATCAGTCACCGGCCTCACCACTACAATGCACACTCCCTCTCAACCAAATATTTGATTAGTTTATAGCTAGGGGAGCTAGCGAGGAAGAGTATAGATGTGTATCTATATATGTGCTTTCTGTTATATGAACTATCTCCCTGTGCTAGCTAGCTTAGTAGTTAGCGATAACATGACATAGCATACATAGAAGGAAGGAAGGATCGATCAATGGAGACGGCAAATGGTTGGTTGGTGTTTAGCCCCCCTTTTTAATATGAGCTCTTTGCCTTGGCCCCTTCCTTGTAGCTCTAGCTTCTTCCCCCTTCACTCTTCTGTTAATTAATCAATTAATAGGAATTAACTTATTAATATCCTGGCCAGTCTCTTCTGGTTTGCTTCCTGAGTGATCAATCCTCCTAATTAGGCATGAAATATATGCAAGACAGGAGGCATCACCATGACACTTCATGTGCATTTTTTTCCTCTCTGGTGAGGGCCCCCCACCCTTTGTTGTCGCTTTTCTATCTAACACTATAGCGACAGGGCATCCAACCTAGCTAGAGAATTAATTAATGGCGCATTCTAATCACTATTTCATATCGATCGATACTAGAGAATAATGCACGACAATGTTCTTGATGGGTGTATATGTATACTACTAGCATACAACATATATATGTATGAGTCAACAACATGATAGCACCATAACTAACTAGACAAATTTGAATGATCATGTTGTATTTATACATAAGTATATATGAAGCATGCGTGCTGCATGCAGCAGGGCCGGGCCGACAAAAATCGGGGCCCGGTACGAAACTAAAATATGGGCCCTATCTTATACAAAAATTTGGACTCTCTATTGCGTATGACACAGTAATATTTTACATAATAATTATATAGATTGAGAATCATGGCATACCTATTCAACTTTCGATTATGTTTATTTGAACATCATCATTCTCTTACGCTTTTGAGATTTCAAGAAAATATTGTTCTTTCTATTTTCTCTTAGGCTTCCTGCCACCAGATTCATGTTTCCCCATAATGACTCAAGTTAGTATTTTTTTAAACACAAAATACGCAGATGAATAAAGTAAAATTAGAATTTTGGAGATTAAGAAGATTGCTAGGCCCTAGAACCGACATAGTGCTACACGGCAGTAAATAGAAATTAGAAGAATAAAATTAGAGAAATAGACTGTCGCGGTGTAGCGTCGTCTAAAGTTCGTCACTAGCTGTTGCCCTGGCGTTTGGCGCTGGATCTGGAATCGCTAGCGAGCGACGGGCTGCTACGATCGATCGATCGAGTCCTCCAGATTCTAAACCAGGCCAAACTTCAGTTTCGGCCCAGAGGCTCAGCAGCAAGCGCCCTAGCGCGATCAACATTGAAGCCCAGTGGATTGACTACTGTAGAACTGGCTATACAGGCTAGACGAAATTTTGGACCCCTCAAATTCCTGGGCCCTGTACGGCTGCACATGTCGCACACCTATTGAGCCCGGGCCTGGCATGCAGATGTATGCTATACGCATGGATGCATGCATGCATGTCTCTTAAGCTATTGATGTTGCTGTCAACAGAGAAAATTAAAGCATATATGTGGCTGCTGTCTCTTGTTGGTAGTTAGCAAGCAAATGTGAAGTTTGGTAGTCCACGATTAATAGGCGTGATCTTGATGTTGAATTCGATTGAATCTATCAAGCTAGACTACTTTTTCCCCTGTGGTGAACTGAACATTGATGTATACCTCTTGTTTGGACGACTCAGATTTGTATGTGTGTATGCGTCGACAAAAGAAAGTTTTTATTTGCCCTACACAACCAGAGCATGGAAAGCGTATTTTGATTGACCAAGCTCAAGCTTCGATTTTACGTGGGGTAGGGTTCCCTCCTTCTCGAGAATAAAAGTTCATACTTTGACTATAAAGTTTCTATACTATATTTTATAATGAAAACCGTAGTTTTAGAGGGCCTTCCTAGGAGGGTGTTGAACCCCTCCCCATCCGACTATGGGCGCACTATCGTTGTGTCGTGTTGTGAGAGAGTTCTCGGGTGGGAGAGGACACATGTGAGTTTTTTCCCTTTATTCCCTATATATTTGACTAAAAATAAAATAAATTTTGAATCATTCAAATCACGATCCAATTTTAGTTATGCTAGTCGATCTTTTTTGTACGATCTTGAGTGTATATGTTGCACTGTGTTTCGTTTTGTTGTGCACAACCTTCACTTAGTGCAGTGCAGTAGTGCATTGTTGTTTTTTTGTTGTGCACTGCGTTGCACCGTCTTTTGTTTTCCTGTGCACTGCCTTCGGCTTTTATAGTGCACTACTTTTCGTTTTAATGTGCACCGCCTTCGGTTTTTGCAATGCACTACCTTTGATTTTGTTGTATACTATCTTCGGATATCATGTCCTGAGTGCATGTTATGTCCTGCTTTCGTGTGTTTTCCATGTTCTATCATAAGAATTTGTTTTCTACTATATTTCGATGCACTGATGGCATGTCTTGCATTGCACTGTGTTTTCATGTCTTACCCAATCAGTTGGCTTGCACTCCATTTCACTGTATTAATGTTCTACGGACACGTTACAAAACAATTTACTTACAAAATATTACGTGTGACGACCAATGTACCACTTCAAGATCTATATGAATGGTTAATGCGCCTGCCGAAGGTGCCATGAAGGACCAAAGCCCGCATAACGCAGTACGAAAAAATGCACGCTGCAAAGTATTACACGAAAACGATCACTGTACTATGTTTGGATGTCCTGCCTTTTTTAGGCCTTGTTCGGTTCCGCTCACCCCGACGGGGATCGGGGTGAAAACCACATGGATCTCCTGGGATCAGACCCAGGGGGTTGAATCCCGGACATCTCTTGTGGCGCATGTATGAAACACTTCTCTCTGTCTTTCTCTCGTGGAGCGCCGGCGGCGGCGGACATGGAGGAGCAGCCAACAACAACAATAGGTGGCAGAGGAGCAGCGGGAGGGGGAGATGAGGAGGAGCGCCAGGAGGAAGCCGAAGTTCTTCGACTCGAGGGAGGTCATGTACCCAGCGTGCATGGCCTCACGGGCGAGCTCTACGGCGGGGCATTGCTCAAGGTCTGGGCTATGACGGAGGTTCGTCCGCTCCTTGGGTCTCTTGGATCCCGCCCCCACACGGCTTATCTCCTACGAGCCGTGCACGAGCCCCCGCGCCTGCGTCCTCGGCAAAGAGGAGATCCCGTGCAGGGGCGAGGAGGCCAGGGCCCTGGACCAAGGTCACGGCATCGTCGAGGAGGTGTTGCTTGCTGCTTGTCATGTTCGTGGACTAACCGAATGTTACAGAATATGGGGAGAGAGATTAGCGATGATTGGGGTGACAAGTGGGGTTCACCCAATACCCACAAGGGTTAGATACACTAGAGGATCTAATCCCCTGAAACCGAACAAAGCCATACTAGGTGAGGGCATTTTTTGCACCAATTTTTATGTTGAATACCAAAATAACAAGAAAAACTGAAAAGAAATTGCACGTCGTAAAGCAGACTGAAAGCTAAAAGAGGTGCATAGCAGTGTCACAAAACGAGAAAAAAAAGCACCGCGGGAATGCATGCGGAAAATTACCTATGCTTCGCTCGCATTGATCCCTCCTGGGTTGGCACGCATCAAGTCGTCCAAGCCGTAATGCGTGCCCACTACCCAGTGGGGACTCACGCCGAGGGTGCCCTTTACTAGTCTTGCCCTTTTATAATAGGGCAAGTTACGACTATATCCCTACTTTACAGAAAGACCATGTGTCACTAGAATTCCATGAATTGGCAAAACACACTAACTCGAGCAACTTTGTTACTTCTACATCACTCGGCGCACTTGATGTTGATTGTCATTAAGGTCTGACCAACTTCCCATCTGTTTGACTCATTTTATAACATGTGGGACCCACAATGCATACGAGCTAGTCGCTTTGGCCGTCATACTTACATGCAGGCCCCACTGTGTCAGCATTACATAGCGCGTGTATTGAGTTCGAGGATTCAAGGCCGCTATTTTGTGATATTTTAAGCCCAAGGTGAACCAAGTCAATGGTACATCCCAAATGGTTTAGGGTGGACCATGTCATGTGCACGGTTGCCACCTGGATTAAGGTCGACTCTTGCACACGGCTTGGCTGGGCCGACTCCCGAACTGGCGCCGGAAAGATCGACACCCGAAGCGTCACCCGAATGTCGACTCCTCCAAGGGTCGCCATTAAGACATGACACATTCAATGCATAGGTTTTCAATTGATGCCATAACTCATTAATCGCCAGTTACCAATGTAATCATCGTTAGTATTTCCCACTACGCACTCATTATGACATGGCTCGTGACATCACCCTATATAGGGCATCGCCTGGGATTAATACATAGAAAAAAGATGAGATTTAGAGGGATCTTTGAGAGAGACATTTGACATTACACATCCATTGTAATCAAGACGCATAATCATAGATTAGGTCTTTACCTTCATCGTGAGTCAGACCTGGGTAAATCTTTGTGTATATCTCATTTTCTGATTTTCTATGATATCTTCCTCACGCTTGTGCCATCCCTGGCTCATGCCACGAACATACTGGAAGAGCATGGTTGCCCCATATGTTGTTTTGGTAATTAATGACAATCTCTATGGACTAATTTGTGCTTTGAGTTATATTTGCAGTGTTGGTCCATTAGCATGCTTTGAACTCCATATGTTGGAGTCAAGGCTAAAAGAAGAAAAGATCATTTGTTGATCAAGGCCAAGGTGTTTCTCCATGAGCATGAATCAAGAGGAAGATCCTATGTTGCCCATGGAGGATGGCGTCACGTGGTGATCGTCATCAAGATAAAGGCCAAGTGAAGATATGTCGAAGAGTGCCTCTCCCATCTTGGTGTATGGGGGAGCAATATGAGAGTCTTCACCAAGCGGAGCAAAATCAAGAAAGGTGATCCACTTGAGAGTAGATCAAGATCGTCATCATCTAGCTCAAGTGGAATGCGCAAGGAAAAGGTATGATCTTGATAGGGTTTCTATTTCACCGGTCTCGCGGTGTAGTTGGGAGACCGGGTTTTAGGATAGGTAACCGCACTATCAAGAGGGGCTCTCAAGTGAGCTTTAGCGTATCGGTCGTAGAGAGCTCAAACCTTTGCATCCTTGTCATCATATTTATTGGTTCCTATTTGGCTCTTATCGTGGTGTGGTATTGGTGCTTGTCGTGCTTGTCATGACAAGGCCAAGGTCACCGAAAACGGTTTTCATGTGTCTCCTCTTAAGTTTTCGGTGTCGGAGATTTTGCCGGTCCATCTATGCGGAAGGTTTCCCTCTTCCGTTTAGTAGCAAAATCTCCCTTACTTGGTTTCAATATTTTCACTTGTTATTGGGTAGCATTTGTCGTCCTCTTTCCAACAAAGTTGGTTTCACTTCATTCGGACTTCATTTGCAATAGATATGGTTTTCTGGTCTTCAATAGAAAGGTTTTACCTTTCATCTTTTGGTTTTACCATATCCTATTGAACAATGATGTTTCTATGCACAATATTGTAGGGCTCGTTGTGACGATTCCAACGAGTCCAAGATTATCGGAAACGGAGTTCGTATGTGGAAGTTATTGCGTTTTCGGTGTCGAACGTTAAAATTAGAAGGCGTCGCACCTGGTTGGCCGGCCCCCTGGCCGGCCTAGGCCGGGTGGCTCTGGGGGGTGGCCGGCCTCCTGGCCGGCCCAGGCCGGGCTCCAGGCCGGGCGGCTCTGGGGGTGGCCGGCCCCCTGGCCGGCCCAGGACGGCTCCCAGGCCGGGCGGCTCTGGGGGGTGGCCGGCCCAGGCCAGCTCCCTGGCCGGGCTGCCCTATTTTCCCTGCGTGATAATCCCTGGCCGTCGCCCCGGCCGGCCTAGGCCGGCCACCAGGCCGGGCACCCTGCTGCTCCAACGGCTCCATTTTGGAGCCTCCTATTTAAGGGGTTTCTTCCCCAAATAATCCCTAACCTTTTGCCAACCTCTTGAGCTATTTTCTCCCCTCCATTGTTGACCTTCTCAAGCTTGGCTTTCTCTCAATCCCTCCAATAGTTCTTGATAGTTTTTTAGGGAAAAGAGAGAGGAGATCTAGATCCTTGTTTCCACCGATTGATTTCTCCTCTAAGTGAGGGGAACACTTTGGATCTAGATCTTTGGAGTTTCTTGGTGTTTCTCTTTTGTTCTTCCTCTCAAATCCCCCCCAAGCATTAGTTGCTTTGGTTAGATTCGGGTTGGAAGAACTTGAACACTTAGTGTGTTCTTGCCATTGCATTAGTTGCATCGGTTTGAGTTCTCCACGGTGATACGTGGAAGTCGAAGTTGAGAAGTTTGTTACTCTTGGGTGCTTTGGTGCCCTAGAGCTTGTTCCTCTAGGGCACATTGGTACCCTAGACGGTTGTGGATTTCTCGGAGTCTTGGTGGCTCACGGGATTTGTTGGGAGCCTCCAATTAGGTTGTGGAGGGTGGCCCAACCTTGTTGGTCTCGGAGCTTTGGTAGCTACGAAGACATTGTCGGGAGCCACCAATTGAGTTGTGGTGTGTGCCCCGGCCTTGAAGCATCAAGTCTTCGCGGCTCGGTGCATTTGGTGAAGACCCTCCAACTTGTGGAGTGTGCTTCATCCTTTTAAAGGTTCTAGTTGTCAACCTCAAAGACAACATAGTGACAAGTGCCTCGCCACATTGGTGGTAAGACACAACGGAGATATGGTGTGCCATATCAAGGCTACTCGGTGTTTCACTTTGGTGAACACCGCGCCGCTCCAACGGAGACTAGCTTCCATTGGGAAGTGAACTTCGGGATAAATCATCGTCTCCAAGTGCCACGGTATTTCCATACCCGAGCTTCGTACTTATGCTACTTACTGTGTGATAGCCATTGAGCTTGAAGTTATATATCTTGCTATCACCTAGTTGATTATATTGCTTAGCATAAGTTGTTGGTGCACATAGGTAACCTAGCTAGTTTAGGTTTTGGCTTGATAAATTAAACGTTAGTTTTATTCCGCATTTATTCAAGCCTTAACCGTAATAATTTTAAATCGCCTATTGACGCCCCCCCCCCCCCCCTCTAGGCGACATCCGTGTCCTTTCAATTGGTATCAGAGCGGGTTCTCTCTTTATAAGGCTTCACGGCCTAGAGAGTAAAGATGTCGTCTAGTGGTTTAGTGCACAATGACTCCTTAATATTCGATCGCACTAATTATGATGATTGGAGAAATCGCATGCTAAATTATTTTAGGGACATTAATCCATATATAGAGCAAATTCTAGATATGGGTTTTTCTCCTCCAAAGGATCCGAAAAGATTATCTTTAGAGGATGAGGAAAATTCTTATCTAGATGCTCAAGCTTCTAACGTGGTTTTCATGTCTTTAAGAAATGCAGTTGCTTTGTCGATCTCTCCTTATCGGAGTGCTCATGAGCTATGGACCAAGCTTCAAGACAAATATGGTGTGTCCATTTATAGTGAGAATGATTGTTCTCCCTCCACCTCCGGGCGTGATGAGTTCTCAACTTCTTCTACCTCACCTACATGTGGCAAGCCACAAAATAATACAATGGTGAGTAGGGATAAATTTTGCAATGATGATAGTGAGCTTCTTATAGATGATATTTCATCTCTATCTTATTGAAATGATTTATCTTTGGACTTAAACACATCTAGAACTATAAATGTTTCACATGCTTGTGTTGATAGTCCTTGCATATCTTCTAAATCGTCAAGTAGTGATGATCATGACAATAATAATGATGATGAAGAAGATGATGCTTACTTTAGTAAGAAAGGTCTAATGGTTCTTAATGCTATTTTAAAGAATGAAAATGCTTGTGAGAACCTACATGAAATCATGAGCACCCTTGTTGAGCGAGGGCTTACTATTGAAAATTTGGAAGCTCGTGAAAATGAAAGTCTTAGCCGCGAACATGATTATGCGAACACGATTGCGGATCTTGAGGAAGCTCTTGAAGAAGAACAAACCACCAAGAAATTTCTTGAGGATACATTTACTCTAGAGTTATCTAAAGTAAATGAAACCCATGATAGAGCTCTCAAGGTGGCTAATGATTTTAAAATAAAAAATGAAGAGCTTGTTGTTGAAATTGTTAGACTCCTTGAGGCTAATGAGAAATTTGAAAAGGATGTCAAGTCCTTGGAAGATTCTCTTGCACATCTCACTAAGTCCCATGATCAACTCCAAGCTCAATTACTAAAAGAGCTTCCTACTTGTTCTCCCATTGCTATTAATGTTGATGCTTGTGCTACTAACTCTATTTCTTGTGAAGCATCCATTTTAAAGGAGAATGTTGAGCTAAGGGCTCAACTTAAATTGCTAACTAGCAATTATGAGATATTGGAAGAAAGCCATGAGAAGCTCTCAAGCTCTCATGAAGATCTTCTAGTATCTCATGATAAGCTAAAGTTAGCTCATGAGGCTATCGCTACCAAGGTAATATCTAGTGAGCCTCATGTGGACAATGGCACAACTTCTACTAAAAATGCTATAATGCCATGTGATAGTCCTTGTAATTCTTCATCTCACACTAGTGGTACATCATATGTTGAATTACATTTCGTGCCTAGTTGCTCTAACAATGAAGCCTCAACTTCCACTAGTACTTGTGTAGCTACTAACCTTGTAGGGAAGACTAAAGAGCACAAGGCACAAGCCACTTCTTTGAAGAAAGATGTGGAGAAGCGTCATAAAGGGAAGACCACATTTGACAACATGTTGAGTGTGCAAGAATCCCCCAATGACAAGAGTGGACTTGGATTCAACTCCAATATCAAGAACAAGTCCAAGAATAGCAATAAGAAGGGCCAAGAACAAGTCAATCATTTGGCCAAGATTGTTTGCTTCAAGTGCAAAGTTGAAGGGCATCATGTTAGGGATTGCCCAATGAAGAAGAAGCCTCTTAGTGAGAAGCAACTAGGGAAGCGGCCTATTGTTCAATCTCATCCTCAACCTCGGGTTGAATAAAGGCCACCTCTTAAGAAGACTCAAGTCATTGCTCCTCAAGTTGAGGAGCCTATTAAGAAGAAAGAAAAGAGTCGATATTTCTACTTATGCCGTGAGAAGGGCCACTTGGCTTCTTCATGCACTAATGGTACTCTATCCAACCCCATAATAATTGATGATGTTTATTCTCTTAGGAAGGATAGGGTTGGCAATGTGTTTGCCACATATGTGGGGACTCAAAGTGGTGTCAAGAAAAGAACCATTTGGGTTGCCAAGCCTATTGTGACTAACCTCTTAGGACCCAACTTGGTTGGGGACCAACAAGCTCAAACTTGATCAATAGGTTGTGATGGACGACATTGGCGATTTGGCTATCATTTGAAGAATTAAGTGGTCTTCATGGTTATATCTCATTTAGCCAAGTCAATTGGATTATCACATATCTATCTCATATCCAATGCTCCTTCTTGCGGTAACTTATATTTAAATTATATATACATTGAAAGTTGCTTGCTCCCTTGCATGTGTTAGTTTTGTTCCTAGCATGTGCTTATCTATGTTGTGCTTATTACTTACCTTGAGCAATCAAGTTTGTGTATGTTAATGTGCGCTCCATACATGTGTAAACTTTGTGTTGAGTCTTTATTGGATCTTGTGTTGATTTCAATGGGCTCTTTTGAGAGATTAATGGACTATCCCATTTTGGGGTAGTGATATGCTTTGTGCACTTCACTAACCTTAAAATGTGTGTATATGAGGAACACCACCTAGTATTGATATATCAAGATTATCTAGTAACTATGTGGTGTGTCATGCTCATGAGAAATTCAAATTCTATAATGTCCATTAATTATCTCTAGTTGATTTTATTTGCCTCTTGTTAAGAAGAAATGAATTATCACATTGTGGCGGAGCAATACGCTATGTGCATATTACAATCCCATAAAATGTGAACATTTGAGGTTTTGCCACTTAGATTTGATATTGTAAATTATCTTATTTCTATGTGGCATATTAGCTCGAACAAGTTCCAATTTGCTTTTTAGCTATCCTTTGGCTCTTGTTTGTGTGAGTTTTCTTGGTATGGTTTCTCTTTAATATGCATTCCTATATATTATTTAAGAAACCATTTGTTCCATATTATTCTAACCATGGCCTTGCCGGTTGGTTTGAATAGTTGGAACTACCAACAAACCTTACTCAAATATAGTGTTTTATATTCTTATCTCTTACCATATGTTTTATCTTGTGAGGATATTCTTGGATACCTCTATCATCGGGAAAATAATTCCAAATGGTCACTGTCCTTGGACAATCCATATTTATGTTTGTGATAGAATATTTTTGAATATCCTTACATTGGCATTGGCTTTTATTTGCCCCATCTCTTGCCAAAATATTTATTTTGACTCCCATTGGCTTCCTTGCCTCTTGCATGGATCCTAAATTTAAATTGGTAGTGTTTAGTGTTGTAAATAAAATATGAAGAGTAATGATCCCTTGTGCGTGCATTTTGTATTCAAATGCAAATATCAAAAATAATGCATGAATCTTGGGGGAGCATTCCTTTTATTTAGAACACTATCCTGTCTATCAATATTTGATCCTTTCAATTGGCATTTGATTTCTATCGTATGTGTTTATCGAAGACAAATCTTTTTCTCTTGATGCTTTGTGCCATCATGAAAAGTGTAGAGGGTTCTTGGTTTATTTAGTGTAACCTTGCTCTCTGTTGGGAGTCTTGCTTTCTCATTTCTTGTTTTATGTTTATCCTATAGAATGAGAAATCCCTTTGAGCATGTCTCTTTCTTTTATCTTATATGCTCATTGGCCTTGCCTAGGTACCTCCAATTGGTATTAATTGGAATTTAATATCTCCTTCATAGATATTTGTTTCAATTGATATTTATTGTAGGGATTTTGATACCTTATTACTCTATTCTACTTTACTTGATTCCGGTCAAGTATTATCCTCTTCTTGATATCTTTTCTCCTAGTTGGTATCTTATTTTCAATTGGTGTCTTATCGATCATAGGTTGCTTTGATTCGATTCCTTTTGATATCACACTTCATATGTTGATGTGTTTTGGAATCAATCATATGTTGATTTGATTTTTCCTTAACCATGTGTTGATTTGGATTTTGATATAATTTTGACAACCTTTTTGTGTCACACTTTGGTGTGCTCTCTTCTTGGTTTACTTGGTGTTTTGTCCAAATTGTGTCTCGTTCGGTTCTTAAAAGACTTTGTATGTATATCCTTTAACATATATATTATATGGCATGCCTGTCTTTCTTGATCCAATATATAGGGAATACTCCACCGAATCCTAAATCGGCTAAGATGTGCATGAAATTCAATTTCACATCTATATGCACATATTTATGTGGAGTATGTCCTATGTATTGTAGTTCATCTAACTACTATGGGACCCAATGAGTTTGGGAACCATGTTGTACTTGAATTTTGTTTTAGGTACAATGGAGATACATTGGATGCTTGCCTCACTCATAAGGAAGGTGTTCTCACCGTGTGATTATTGGAGTCAAGCTTTGATGATAAACAAAATTCTCATCTTCATCATCACCAATGCTATATCGGTAACAAGTATCTATCCCATGCATATCTTTCTTGTATTCAACCTTGTGTAGGTTGCATCTTGGCATGAAAACTTTAATGTGCAATTGCTGTAGTTTTGGCTTATTTCCTTCACTTGGTATATCTTTGTGATATTTGTGATAAAATTGCAAAAACCTTTCCATCAATTGGTATTATTTCTTTGTGATACTTGTTGCCTATCTCAAAGCATTTCCACTATCTCTTGTTCCCTTAGAGATATGTCTGATGCATTTGATGTGTTTGAAGTTCATTTATATACAATGAGATAAATTTGAGCTATGTGCTATGTTTTTAAGTAATAATCTCTTTTTGTATATTCATGACTTCCTTTTGGTTACCATGGTCTCCTTTTCTTTGACCATTTTATATGTGTAAGTTTCTTTGTCGATGTATGTCATTAATGATTTGTCTACTTAGAAACCTATACATATGAGAGAGGTCACCTATTATTTGGTATCCTATTTTTTTTCAAGCCACCTTGTCTTTTATCTATAATTATTTGGTGGCTCTAAGTTTGTCTCGTGAGTGCTTGTCTTATTTCTATTCGCATCTTTGCGCACTCACATTTTATTGAAGATTCTTCTCTTCATGCTTATCACGGTGAGTATGTTGATTTTGTTGACTAAATGTTCCCACTAGCTCTTGGTTTTTTCGATTGGTTTTAACTTCCAATTGGTATCCTTAAGCTTGTGAACATATTTTTTTTTTTTTGAAAAATCTTCTTTGAAAGTTGTGTGTGTCAATACTTGATATATAACTCAAGAGCATGGTACCATTGCGAGTATAGAAAAACAGTTACAATCGCAACCCCGTATGAAACTCTTAGTGTATGAATTGTGATGCAAAATTAACGGTCAATTAAGTCTACCGAGCTCTAACTTAAATGTCGATAAGCAAGACCTAGCAGAAGGGAAGAAAATACCTTCAATACGACCTTTTGTGTACCATAAATAAGCAAGAGAGAGAGGTGGAGAGAGAGTCTGTGTTCACCCAATCGTTCTCATGCAGTGTAATCAGCAATTCAGCATGACAAATTGAAGTTCACCCCAGTGGCATAGGCCCCACAAGTCATCGACGCATGCTTCGTCGTCGCCGGATGGCCCCAGTGGCAGCTGCCGGGACAAGGGCATCGACGTCCATTGTGGTGTGGACAGCGCGCGGGGCCAACTACAGGAGACGTCCCCTTCAAATCTCCTCGCAACCATAGATCTCACATCAAATGTACGATTTCGACCGATCGATCGAGCGGTTTATTTCCTGAGTAGTTCCGATGGAATCGACCCGTTGCAGCCAAAAGCAAGATTCTCCGTAGCCGATGATCTCACTGATTGTCACAGCGATCTACCAGCATTGTGTCTAATTGCTGAGTTTTTTTTCCCTTTGCTAGTTGCTGAATCGATCATGGATTAATCCCTTGAGCTATATCAGCAGTGTAGGTGGCACTGTTCCGAAATTATTGATCGGATCAGCAAGGCTTATAGGTAGTGCTAGTTCCTAATGAATATCAGCATGAATTAATCAATTCAATCTTGTACTAACAGAGCATGTACTTAATTAGTGATCGATGGACTTGATGATTCTGGCGAACAATGTTGGTTATGAAGTGCATAATTCTAGGCATCCTGTCGGGGCTCGCAATTTTATGAAAGATTAGTTGTATAGCTAGCTTCACCCAGAAATTTGGTGAAAACAGCTTTGTTCAAATCGGAGATCTCTCCTGGAACTAACTGAAAGAAAAGAAAAATGCACCCAGTCCTAAGCAACTCCCAAGAGCTTAATCCATCTCTTTCTGACAAGAAACATAAGACATCTCCTAATTGCCATCGTCTAAAGCAAAATAGCCATGCGCCTTTTGGCTTAGCTAGTTAAGCTCTAATTATGTACATTGTTACTACTAATTTCAATATCATTTGATCAAATTTCCTACAAAAGAATACACGCCACCATTCCGAAACAGTACTAATGTAGTATACGAAGTATCAATCATCTACATTTAAGCCATTCAATTATTTGAATTGCAGTGGTCCTGTCTTTTTTGAGGTTCTTGAGAAATTTTGCATGGAAAATCTTGATCTTAACAGTTAACAGGAAGCAGAAAGATGATCTGTAGGGGGCCAAAAAAAGCAATCTTCGGTCCCCTTCAGCCTGTCCTCCCTCTCTCAATCATGTACCTCCGACGTCACCAGTACTGGCCCTTCTCCGCCGGTCTCCCTCGCCGCGGCCACGGCGCTGTCTACGGGTCGGATCGTGCAGGTGCGACACTTCATCACGGTTCCTTGCTCCTCACCGTGCATCGCAAGCGCATTAATTCAGTGTAACTTGTCTCTGAATCATTCTCTGCATGATCCTTGCACTGAATTTCAGGAAATGATGTATAATAATAATACCCTGCAGATTCATGCAACGTAGATTGATGTAGATATCATCCATAACGGGTTGCCAATAACCAACGAGCAATTAAATCGGCTGAAGAAAATAATTGCATTTATACATCATCATAATCCACCTGCATCTACATCTGTAGGTAACTAACTGAAAGGCACTACAAGGAGCATCACAGGGAAATATTTTCGACGTTATAAATGGGACCGGGATGGATATAATTGTTAGTTAGCTTGAGGCGGTGGCCTGAATTTGGCCTCTTGCTAGTGCTGTACTGCATGTGGTGAGCAGGAGTGTTGTTTTGTTAACTCAGGGAAGCAAGATTAGTTTTCTTGATGGTTATTTGATCAATTAGTTAACTATTACCTGAACGGAATTGGTTCATCTTGCTAAAGAAATTGTCCTATATGTGACAAAATGGGGTTCCATACCTGATCAGAGTTGGGTGAAGCATCAGTTCCTAGAATTGTTCTATTTCAACCAGGTTGTTCTCTAACAGATCAAAGAATTAGAGAAAAGGGTGAAGTACAAACAAAGCAATTTTTACTGTCCATATTATAGGGATCTACTGGCTATTAGTTTATAAGGCCAGAAATTTTTATGAGAAGGGCTCTTCACCCGAAAGACAAGCAGTGGGAGCATGTGGTCAAGAAACTTTGAATTCTCTCTCTCTCTCTCTCTCTCTCTCTCTCTCTCTCTCTCTCTCTCTCTCTCTCTCTCTCTCTCTCTCTCTCTCTCTCTCTCTCTCTCTCTCTCTCTCTCTCTTTCGAATCTGTGTTTTGCGCACGTGACCGATAAGCTAACTACATGCTATGATTAAATAGGTCCGTGGATTTTCAGAGGAAGCTAAAAACAGCTGGCCAACATGCTCAATCGATTCTTCGAATTATATTGTGAGTGATCTTGCATTGGGGACTTGATATTATTGTTCTTATTTTGAAAGCTAGCTCCAATTATTATGACTTTCAGCTTCATGTGTACTCCAAATATGTATTCCAGGTGCCTTTCAGAAATGAAATGCAGACATACTACAGCTAGCAAGCTACTCCCTCTCCTTGTTTTACATGTCGTTAATTTTAGGATGCACCCGGTTAAACATTCAAAACCTTCTCACATAATTTATGCAAAGTTAAATGGATTTTTCTTCAAATGGAAATGATATTGTTAGATCTTTTTCATCAAAATCACCTATGTTTCTTTGCTCAGAATCTAGGATGTGAACTGGTCTGTCAGCATTCTCCAAAAATAAACGTGGTCTGCTTAGTGGTCAGTGCTCTTCTAAAAAATAAAAGGAAAAATAGCAATGTCATGAGGAGGACCAATGTAGTGTTCATGAATATGTGTGTTAAGAGGTCACTGTCACAAAGTACTACTACTAGCGTGTAATTATTCTTGCTTATGTTAGTTATCGTTGTGCCCATAATGTTTCTCTACGGCATAGGACTAGCTAGAGCCATGGATGATGTGTGATTGCTTTGATTTGATTGTTGAGGCTAATTACTCACCATCTCTGATGTGAGTATCTCAAGCTCTCACCTCTCTTTCTCCTTCCATATTTGCTTAGATGGATAGCAATCCATCCATGGGTGAATTGAATAAACAAACAATAGGAAGACATTACATTTTTGTTCCCACTGTAGTCCTGCACCATAGAGTAGAATCTAATGAAACTGTCCATATTCTCACACGTCGATTAATCTTGATGTGGATCACATTGAGCAGATTAATTCATCATACTATTTTCGGAGTAAATGAAATATTTATAGCGTCTCCACGTCATAATTTGAATGGAATTTTATGAAATGGATTTTCAAAGAAATTTCGCATGAAAAAATTAAGCTCCCATCATAAGAAATAGGGTTGTTACCTTAAAAGCGGGGAAGCACCGACGCCCAAAACAGGATCTTATATTTGTGAAATGAATTCTAGATAGTGGGAAGACTGGAACCAAGGATCTCATAACTTTTGGAGATTCACATTGCTTTTGCACGAGTTTCTCGCGAAGTAGTTCAATCTCTTTCGTAATCAGGAGGTTGTTAATTTCGGAAGCGAGGAAGCACCGACGCCCGAGAATATGACCTTAATAGCACAGAGTTCAAGCGGCCTTAGGTTTTAAAACATTGTCACTAACTTGTAACACTAACCTTGAGAGGCACAATTGGTGGACTTAATTAAAAGGGGTTATGGTTAATTAAGCCCATCAGAGAGTTTGATTAGGGGCCTCTGTAGCAATTTGGCACCTTTTTGTCAAAGCAGATTGCGAAATGATTAGCACGTAGCTTGAGGAAGGAGCAACAGAGTCACTATTGACGAGGGGCCTACAAGGCTAAGCTAGGAGCCACTGTCTCCTTAGAAGAATATTGCTAGAAAGTAAATTAATTTCAGTTGCTAGAACCTTTGATCATACACTGTGCTTAGTGCTCTGTCGCAACTCAATGGTTGGTTAGGCTAAGCTAGTCCAGGATGGTTAAGATGTCACCCTTTCTTGTAATGCAGTCCTCTCCTTGTTCTTTGCATGGCCCCATTTGCCACCATTGGAGCTGTCCTTGCAGCTTCCTCTTAGGGCCATGTGGTCCTCCACTGCTAGCTAGGACACTACTAATCTTCTTTCTATTAGGGACTTTATTTTTATTATTGTTGTGTGAAAGAAGGATAAGAGTTCTGCCTCAGTCCATCTATGGAGAATAAGAAAAGGGAGAGAAAATAGACGCTGATCAAAACTAGAGTAGCTAGACACCTCAGGGTGATTTTACATCGATAAAATGAAGCAGTTGAATTATTATTTTGCATAATTTCTCCATTTCGTTCTTATTTCATGCTTCTAGATAAAATGGCTGGTGCACACGACTCAGTATAAACAATCTCGACCATCTCATCGTCTCACTCGTTATCTAAAGAAATCTCAGCATCTTCCTGGCTTCATTAATCATTTAATTTTAATTGCCCCACCCACTGGCAGTCACTGTTGGTAGATACCGTAGTGATTAATAGTAACAACTGTGCAAAGCCAGTGGCACATGGAGTGCTGTAGCAGAGATGAACAGCTTGCTGATCCCCTAAGCTGCAAGCAAGGATTTTGTTCTGTGGGGTTAAGTGGGGCTTCACATCATTCACACCGCAGACAGCACCACCATGTACAAGTCCACACTGACAATTGACAAATCAAGGTTGCAACATGCCAATGCCATCCATGTCAATTAACAGCTTTGGGTTCTCATGGTATGAGCATGCTTTGCAGCTTCTTCTGCAAGTGAGATTAATTGTAAAAGCTCTGCTAAATACTACCTCCGTTCCATAATGTAAGCATTTTTAGCATTTCTCTTTCCATCCGTATCTAGATATGTTTTAGTGTAAGGTTCAATGAATCTTACACTAAAACATGTCTAGATACGGATGGAAAGAGAAATGCTAAAAAGAATTACATTATGGAACGGAGGTAGTAGATTGTAACTTTACAGACAGACCTTTTTGTGAGAAAGTTGAGACACACGTTGTACCAAAAAAGCAGGTTTATGGAAAGCCATCCTTCAGAGAAACGAGGGGCTGTCGGTATACGCCTGTACGATGTGTAGACACCTGCATGGAGACATGTCAAGAAATAGAATCTTGACTGCATCGTATCGTATCTTGTCTCTCAACACTAACCCATGGTGAAGTATGCATGACATTATCTGGCATTTTGTTCTATCGATTATCCCACTTATTTGATCAGAGTGTCTGCCAAAGACAACTTCACCGCGGCCGAAATGTTAACAAAATTGCCTCTCCTCTTCGAGACTTGTTTCGATATGAAATTATTTGAGCCGGTCACATTTTCCACGTAAATTTTTTCTTACTTTTTTGGTGGGGAAACACTGAAATTTGCAGAATATCTATTGAAGTGCTACTGTTCATTTTAATACTTAAACAATGCACACTAGTTTTTTAAACCTGTTTAGATAAATTTTTTCAAGAAATTAACTTATGAATTGTGATTTGTTACACATGTTATCAACCCTAATATTAAGGTATTTTCTAACATAAAAAATAAGTAGAGTATTTTCTGAAAAAAATCTTCTTAGAACAATTTTGTGACAGTGATGAGTACAGCCTTTTATTTTTCCACGGAAGCTATTCTAGCAATTCTAGCAGATACTCAAACGGGGGCATACTGAAAAAATGTTAGTACTCAAAACATGACAGGACCTCCTGCTCACCTCTGTGATATGAGCTCATTGATGACATCGCGTGATTCTCCTCCCACCCGGTGGTGGCAATGTGGTATTTTTTGGGAATGAGTTACGCAAAATAAAAGTTTCTACCCGCAAATTCATCACCCAGATCACTATCGAGGTGAAGGCAACGGTTCCAATGTATTGGAAAAAGAATATGCAGTCCATGCTGACTCTCGCAACCATATTATACCTCCCAGCCGCGAGAGTATCTCCTCGTGAAATCTCGCAATGATCTAATGTCGAAGTAGACGACACCTCTAAGGTATCCACGTGTACCGGCATCTCGTGATGCTCCATAATACATACCACTACAAGGATTCTGGTCTATTGCAACAAAATTTATTGCCACAGCTATCTTTCGTTGCAATAAAATGCGATATTACCACAAAATTCCATTTCATGGTAATAGGATCTGCATATTGCCACAGTTTTGTTTCGTCGCACTAAGTACTCCTTTTGTTGCAATAGAAGGCACGTATTGCCACAAGCTGTATCAGCGTTGTAATATGGTAGTGATATTGCGACAGTTGCGTCGCGTTGCGTGAATTACTCATTTTGTTGCAATAGAGACTAGGTATTGCAACAAAGTAAATTTTGTGGTAATATTCAGACATATATTGCAACAATTTTGACATGTGGCGCTAGTCAGAGATATTGTTGCAAAAAAATGTCTTCATATTGCAACAAAACATGTATTGGTTGTAATATGGTGACTTTTTGCCTCACTTTCATTGTGTTGCAATAACTATTACATATTGCGACAAATTGTGCATCCATGGTAATATGTACAACATATTACAACAATCCCCTAAAGTTGTGAAAAAGGAGCAACAAAACAAGAATGCAATTTTTTGATAATTATAGACATATAATTTATATTATTCGGGACATGCAGGACCCATCACAGACATGACACATGTGCCCCCGCGAAAATGACATGCGGGACCCACCAACGAACTGACACGTGGGCCCCTCCAAACTAACATGCGCGACCCGCCACAGATATGACACGTGGGCCCCACCAAACTGATATGTGGGACCAACAACCCAACTGACACGTGGACCCCACCAAACTAAAATGCGGGACCCACCAGCGAACTGACACGCGTGCCCCACTAACGAACTGACATGCGGGAGCCACCAACGAACTGGCATGGCGAAACTTGATAAAGATCGAGTCTTCTGAGGCCTCCCACAAGATTGGATCCAGAAGGAGAGGTAGATGTCATCAGTGCTTCGCCAAGAGAGTGGCACACGCACGGTATGGCGTAGTGATGGGCAGGACGTCGAGCTCCGAGTAGGTGAAAGAGCATGGTTGCCCCCATGTGTAGTAATTAATGACAATCCTTATGGACTGATGTTTGCATTGAGTTACTTTTGTAGGTTTGGTCCATAAGCATGCTTGAATACCATATATATGTTGATTTCAAGGTGTATATTCATGGGTTCGCATCAAAATGAAGAGTTCATTTAGCCCATGGGGATGACGTCAAGTGGTGACCATCATCAAGCTTGAGTGGTGCAAGTTCAAGATGATCATCATGAAGAAATCCTATGCTTGAAGCTTGCCGCTCATTTGAAGATAATGGCCAAGTGAAGATATGCTAAAGAGTGCCTCTCCTATGTTGGTGTATGGGGGAGCAATATGTGAGTCTTCACCAAGCGGAGCGCAATCAAGAAAGGTGGTCCAACTTTAGAAGGTCAAGATCATCATCATCTAGCTCAAGTGGATTATTGATGGCATGTTGTTGGGAGACCCCAAGAGGAAGGTATGATGCAGCACAGAAGAAGTTTTCCCTTGATTACAAAACCAAGGTTATCGAATCCAGTAGGACTTGGACAAGGCTTAGCAAGGTGTCAATCCACTCTGGCGTTTGTAGATTAACGCGAACCTGCACACAATCACAAACAAACTACTTTGCCCCAACAAAACAGAGAGGTTGTCAATCTCTCCGGCTTGCCAAACACAAAGAATTAAATGTGTGGATGTAAAATATGATGATGATGAAATATGACCAGCAAGCAAATGATGATGAAAAGCTATGAAAACGGTTGTAAGCAATGTAGGAAAATAGGACCGGGTTCCACAGTTCACTAGAGGTGTCTCTCCAAAAGATATACATGATGGGTAAACAAATTACAGCATGGCAATTGACAGAATTGTAGGCGCACAACAAGGCTATCATAAAACAATATAGTTCACCGTTTCATCTAATATGGGCATTATGTCAAAATACATAGACCGTCATCCAACTGCATCTATGACTAATAATCCACTCTGGGATCGCTATCCAGCATGTCACCCAAAAGTATTAAGTTGCAAGCAACAGATCATTGCAATAAGCAGAGTGCATAATGTAAGCAATGTAGATAACATGAAGAAATCACACCGTTGTTTTCTCCCTAGTGGCAACAGCACATCTCTAGCCTTGACCGTTCATGTCACCGAACTCAGACAAAGAGAGGCATGAACCCACTATCTAGCATAAATACTCCCTCATACAACACTAACAATTACTCGGCCAAAGCAACCACTAGCATCGGAGAGCATGCACGATCATAGATGAAACACATAATTGAACAAAAGTAATGACTTCCACAATTCATCGGATCCATGCAAACACAATCATGTAGCAATTACAAATAGATGATCTTGATCATGATAGGCAGCTCACAAGATCTAAGCAATGGAGTACAAGGAGGAGAGACAACCATCTAGCTACTGCTATGGACCCGTAGTCCCGGGGTGGACTACTCACGCATCACTCTGGAGACAGGCATGGTGACGTAGATGCATCCCGCATCGATTCCCCTCTCTGGCAGGGTGCCGGGAAGAGCTTCTGAACCCTCCTGAACTAGGGTTTGAGATGGCGGCGGCCTCGGACGTATTCTGGAAATTGTGATCGGTCCTCCTCTGTTTTTAGGTCAGAGGGGAATTTATAGGCGAAGGGGCGACGCGAGGCGATGGACAGGGGCCCCAGGTGGGCCCCACGCACGGCCAAGGGGGGGCGCGGCCAGGTGGCTCCTGGAGCCCCTGTGCCTTCCCTCCGGCTGTCCTTCGGGCTCCGTCTTCATTTCATATTGGAAATAATTCCCGTAAATTTTGAGAGCAATCCGAGAAACTTCTCAGAACAACTTTTCTGAAACAAAAAGACAGCAGAAAACAGGAACTGGCACTGGGCATCTTGTTAATAGGTTAGTTCCATAAATTATGCCAAAATGATATAAAAACATTGTAAAAACATGTGGCACTGATATAAAATCAAGCATGGAACATCAAAATAATAGATATGTCGGAGACGTATCAGCATCCCCAAGCTTAACTCCTGCTCGTCCTCGAGTAGGTAAGTGATAAAAAATAATTTTTGAAGTGACATGCTACCAATCACAATCATGATCAACTAATCATGTAAAGCATATGAACTGAATGCAATGATCTAAAACAAAGGTTCATTGAATGAAACAAACAATGATTAACCAGGTAAAACATCTAAATAAGAATCTACTAGCAAAGAGTACTTTCAAGTTTTAAAAGCATAACACTTGACAATGATTGATAAATCACAAAGCAATATTGATTTAACAAAGGGATTTGGCCAACACAAAGGAAGATTTAAGTCTTCGACATAAAGCTTCAACTTGCAACTTGTTTATCTCAAGATAAAGTCAATACAAAGTTTTCACAGTTAGACACAAAGATAACATGAAGTAAAACATGAACCAAAGTTGATACCAAGTGATTTCTTGAGGAGTTAGAAGGAGGAGGAAGACTGACTCAACATAAAAGTAAAATAAAGGCCCTTCGTAGAGGGAAGCAGGGATTAATCATGTGCTAGAGCTTTTTTTTTATAGAAGTAAAACAGTTTTGTGACATGCATGTTTTCGTCAACGACTTCACAGCAAGAAACTAGCTAGTCCCCCATAAAAAACAAGGCTTTTAGACTTCTGAGAGCGGCTAGTTTAGAGGAACGAGTACATTCCTCTTTCTCCTTTGTTTCACCACTAACCAATGTTTGAGTTGATTTCTCAGATTTTCATTGTGCGGAGGAGAATCGTGAGTTATATTTATATTTTGCTTAAGCCGTGTCGTGGTGGGTAGCACGGCATATCCATCAGAGACGGAAAAGAGTGTGGGGCAGGCGACGATCGGATGCTCGCGCGGGATTGGGCAACAAACATGCAAACACACGTCAGTTACCCAGGTTCGGGGCCCTCCTGGTGGAGGTAACACCCCTACGTCCTGCTCTTCTTGTTCTTATTGATTGATCACAAATCGGGCTACAAAGTTTGCTCCTGGAGCTGTATTGCGGTGGTGCCGGCTTGAGCTGTCAAGCCGGCTGGAGGTGGAAGATGATGATCTACGTATGTCTGTGTGTGTGCCTCTGAGTGTCCACTTGCTTATCTGCTTGCCTCGCGCAGGAGGCCCCTGCACGCCTTATATAGGCAGCGGCTAGGGTTTTGGGTTACAAGGAGATTACACGATTGCCCCTATGACATCACTACTCTGGAGCCGGCTGGAGCTATCTCATCATTACGTTGTAACGGTAACGCCCGACAGGGGCTGGATGATCCGGGCCTACCAGTACGGACCGGTCGGTGGGTAGAGGCCGGCTTGAGTCTAATCGGCCGTCCGCCTCCGGGTAGATGAAGCAGCTTGCTTCATCCGGCTGGCTCCAGGCGGCACGCTGCAGCCGGCACTTGCGTAGCCGGCCCTTGTAGTTCTTGAAGAAATGGACCTCTTAGGGATATCCGGGTTCATATCCCCGACACTAGCCCCCGAGGTCGTGGAGTCTTGCCGGCTTGCCGGGTAGACTTCTCGAGCTTCAATGTTCTGTTTGTGTCGCTGTAGTTGAAGTCGTCCGGCTCGAAGTTCGCCGGATAAGGTGATGGTGGCCGGAGGCGGCTCGTCCGGCTTGGGGTAGCCGGTCCCCGGTAGTTTTGATGTTTTGGGAATCGTGGGTCGTGACATATGTCAGCCGCGTGTTGCCGCCCGGTCGTGATGGCGGTGTTCTGCCCGATGTCAGGGGCACGTCACTTCGGTCTTCGACGGACTGGATCGTCTGCGGCAACTGCCTGTTAGTGGGATTGTTTGCGGATGGTGCGGTCTGCTCGCGCTCCACGTGGCGCGCTGAGCGGTGCGGTTCCGCCTGCCCCGCTTTTAAAGGGGAAAAGAGGGGGAAGGTTCAGAGTTATCATTCCCCCCTCCCGCTTCGTCTTCTTCGCCGGCTCTTGCTCCTCTCGCCCCTTGCTGATTTTCCCATCTCGCCGTTTCTGCTCCTGCCTCTCCCATCACGGGCAACAGATCTTCCATGGCGGGCACGGGTGCTTGGATGGGCTCCATCATCGATGATGAGTTCCTTCTGAAGCTTCACCGGAATGGGTCCCTGGGGAAGATGGGCGATGTAGAGGCTCGCGCCCCTCCCCCAGGAGAGACCTCGCCGAGGCCCAAACCGGACGAATTCGTCATGTTCTACACGCATGTGGAGCGGGGATTGGGGCTTCCTGTCAGCTCGTTCTTCAATGAATTCCTGCATTTTTATGGGCTGCAGCCTCACCATCTGGGGGCAAACTGCATCACGCAGCTGTCCTGCTTCGTCACGCTGTGCGAAGCGTATTTGGGCGTTTGGCCCAGCATGGAGCTCTTCGGCATGTTCTTCTTTTTGCGGTCCCAGGTGACCGCCGGGCTGCAGCGCGACTGCGGCAGCGTCTCCATCAGCGCGAAGGGCACGCCACTTCCCAAGATCCATCTGCCCGAATCTATCAAGAAGTGGCAAAATACGTACTTTTATGTTCGGAACGCTACTGAGGTTGACCGAGTCGGCCTCCCGGCCTTCACCGACTCGCGTCCGGCGGACAGGTCTTGGAGCCGGAAGCCGGCGGTCGATGTGAATCTGCAGGGCACCTTGTTCGCCCGACTGGAGCAACTGGTAGCGGACGGCTTGACGTCTAGGGACCTGACCCTGGCCTGGACAACAAGGCGGATGTACCCACTGCAGGAGCGCTCGCACAAGATGTGCTTCTATTCTGGCATCCGGGATCCCACTCGAGCCTCCATGAATATCCCGAAGCAGGAGAGATTATGCGAGTGGGTTTCCCGTCTCATTACCGACAAGATTGAGGAGGATTGGGACTTCGGGCTCGATCCCTTCAACCGCTCGGATCAAGCTCCTGAGGTTAGCTTTTTCCCTTCTCATTCTGCTTCCAATTCCTTTTCCGGCTGCCGCCTGATCTAGCCGGCTCGTCGCATAGCTTTGTGAGGTCCAGATGGTTGAAGATTTTGAAGTAGTCTTCGAGCCTGATGTCCAGGGTCCCCTGTAATGCCCGGGGTTTTCCCCAAATTAGATTTTGCTTGTTTCTTTTTGCATCATCATGACATCAGCATCATCGCATCGCATGTTTTTGTCCGCAAAATTATTTTTATTAAACCCTATTTTATTTTTCTAAAATTGTCAGAAAAATATTTTTATCGAGACAGTCGTCTCCGTTTTCAAAAATTAATTATCAAAATTATTTTGCAAAAGAAATAAAAATGTTTTGAGAATTGCGAGAGAGTAGCCCAACCCTGGCCCAAAGCCCACCTAGCCTCCAAACCCTAATCCTGCCCCTGCCTTTTTCCTTTCCCACCCCCTGCCTTTATGCAGCCACCCTCTCCTCTTTTTCTGCTTTCGCGAAACTACCCTTTCACCCCTCCCCTTTTTCTTTTCTCCCTTTTTCTTCTTTTTCTTTTCCCTTATCCTCTCTTTTCTCTCTCTCTCTTCTCTCTTTCTTCCTCACCCGCAGCTTCTCCTCCCGCGCCCCACGCCGCCACCACCTCGACCCCGCCGTGCCTCTCCTCCTCTCCCTCCCAGCTCGCGGCTCCTCCTCTCTCCCCGCTCGACCTCCCGCGCCTCCAGCTCGTGGCCGAGCTCCGGCCTCCGGCCAGCCCCGCCTCGGCCTCCCCTTGTCCCCGTCGTCGACCACCCCGGCCACCTTCTGCTGCCGTCGCGCGCCCCCTCCTCTCTTCCACCTTGCACCCCCGCTCGATCCCCACACCCCGGCGCTGTCCTCCCTCGCAAGCGCCACCTTCCCCGTCGGCCGCCCTTCCTTCTCCAGGCCGCCGCCGTTGCCGCCTCCCACTGGCTCCTCTCCCACGCGGGCCGCCCTGCCCCCGAGCTGCTGCTCTCTTCTCGGCCGCGACACCCGCTCGCTCCTCCGGCCTGCCGCTCCCGCGTCCTCCTGCTGCCCGCGTCCTCCTGCTGCCGTTCCCCGACGGGGACGTCTCCGCCTCCTGTACCCTGCGTGTTGCTGCTGCTGCCGTGAAGCTGGCCTCCTGCCCGTGTGCCCGTGCAGCTGCCGTTCGTGTTGTGTGCCACCTCCGTGTTGGTTCCCCGATGTTCCCGTTTTTGGTTCCCCGACGCGTCCCCGATGAAGTTCCCCGGTGGACGTTCCCGTCGTGAAGATGCGTGTGCACGCCTCCGTGTCTCCGGTGCCCGATGCCGTGTTTCCCGGTGGGTTTCCCGTGTTCCCGTCTCCGCGTCCCTGATGCATGTTGCTGCCCCGTGCTCCCGTCGTGTTTCCCGACGTGGTGCTCTCCGATGATTCCCCGTTCCCGATCCCCGGCACCGTGAAGCCCGGAGTTCCCCGTTCCAGGTTTCCCGTCGTGAAGCTCGTGAAGGCCGATCCCCGACACCTCCGATGCCGTGAACCCGAAGACGGATACGACAAGATCTTCCCCGACCGGAACCCGCCGAGAACCCCGATGCCGGACCCCGAAGCCCGGAACGCCAAGGTCCGCAACGACGACGACCCGAGTACGACTACTTCCACGACGTCGACTACCTTGACTACTCCGACTCCGGATGAACGACTACTTCGACTACTTCGACTACGACGACTACTTCGACTACTTCCTCTCCGACCCGAAGACGACGGCTTCCAATCCGAAGTTCCTCGTTTCCGATGTGTGACCCCAACCCTAAACCCTTATATACCATATATATCCGTATCTTATAAAATCATGCATCATTAATTAACATCGCACCTGTTTTCCATTTAGACGAATTAATCCAACTTTAACTATGGGATTTGTCCGGTGCATCTATATTGTGCATCGATCCCATTTAAAATGATTTGCCATGTGTTAGGGAATAAAATTGGACAACCTTTAATTTGTCATGCATCATGTCATCAACATGCCGCTTCTTTTGCCGTAGAGTAAAATGCATCTTTTCCGTTGTCCAGTGATTGTTGCTTCTTCGGGAATAGGACGTTGAGTTGATGTGAGCAACGACAAGTTCTGCTACCTCTACCGGATTGCAGACAAGTGATACTCCCTTGCTATCTTTGCTTGTTTTCTGTCTCTTACTCGTCCTATCTTTTGTTCCTTGCTAGCCTTATGTCACGATGCTTGTGTCCCGATCCTATTTGCATGTTTACCTGGCAGCCATGATATAGCCACACCTCCACCTCCTATTAACCTGTTGCTTGTTTACCTTGTTAGCCTTGCGAGTCGTAGTGCATGCTTAGGTGCTTTGCTTCGGTCCTGTTATCTCTTTTGTCTAGTCTTGTTCTTAACATGTCAGCTAGGCTCAACTAAAATGGTAATCTTTACTTTCTGTTGCGATGGGAATAACTTAATAAAGATAAGGCACCGGCGGAAGGCCAATCGTGGTGATTTGTTCTGCTAGTGTCGCCTAGGACCCGAGTTCTTTTCCGCTGATCCAAGACTGAGCGCACTAACCACATGTGGGAGTTCTATGGGCCTCCCCGCAGCTTACTACCGGATCCTCAAACCTGTCCAGATGCCACAAGTAGTTCGGGTGTTTCGTAGATCTTGCGGTACGTTCGTTTATCGAGTGTGGAAGGAGGGGCAATCGTATGAGTGTTCCCTCCCGAAGCCGTCCTCGCATCGGCCAGGCCCACCTCGGAGCTTCGGCCGGACTTTGAAGGTGGATCAGTCCTAGCTAGGTGGCTCCCTGGACTTGTTTGTAGAGAAGGGAACGTTGCGTCGAAACCTCCACCGGTACACCTCTAAGCGGGAGTTTCGATGCGTGTGGGTTCATTGGTGCATCCCTGCAGGGTTAAATCTTTTCGAAAAGCCGTGTCCGCGGTTATGGACGACTTGGTGAAATGCGCTGGCTAAAAAGATCATAGACAACTTGCACCTTATGATGACTATAACTTGACTAGTAAGATAGATTACTTGAATAATAATCCTGATTAAAACTTGTCCACCGTGTGAGTGCCCGGACTTCTTCCTCGTGGGTTGAGGATACGAGGGAGTCGTTTTAGGGCGGGTTTTGTTTGGTGTGTAGTATAGTTGGTTTCTTATGCGCTCTCTTACCTTGTCTCTATTAGACGTAAGTTGTAGCGTGTCTCTATAAGTTGTTAGAGCTGCTTGCCGCCTCAATCGCTACCCCTTTTCCTCGGAATTCCAGCTTTGATATCTTGTGAGTATTACTTGCCAGTACTGTTTATAGTACTGACCCCTTCGGGTCTGCTATTCCACATGCAGCCAACAGGTTTGAAGTCTGACGACGTTAGCTTGGGAATCCCTCCGGCTTGGCCTGGGCAGGGATATGGTGCCTTTGCTTTATCTTCAGGACTCTTAGTCCAATTTGTTTCTTGTCCGTAGCCGGACGCTACCCGCTTCCGTTGTTATTTTGGATCTTTGTATTGTATCTTTGGTTCTTGACTCGGTGAGTCGTTGTTGTATATATGTTCTTTTGTGGGTTCCATCGAGAACTGTTGTAATGTTATCACAATTCCACCCGCATAACGTGTGAGTTGCGACCTGCACGTTATGCCTGGTGGGCGTCCTCTAGGATCGTTATTATGCGGATTTGGCGGAAATCGCTAAGTCTGCATAGTACCGATCTTGGGGCGTTACAAAGTGGTATCAAGAGCTCTGGTTCTTCGATACCCCGTTGGTCCAGTCTGCCTGTAGGATACCCTAGCTAATGGTCGTTGTTTGTAGAGTGTCCAAACTATTTTAATAAAAGTAATTTGAAAATATCTCAATAGGACTCTTGTTTATTCCTTATCCCTCTGCTATTCCCCCTCTTACCTTTCTGTGATTTAAATCTTCTTTCTTATCTATCTTCCGAGTTATAGCATCCTCGTGGGTGGACGATATCTATCCTTTTATCCTAATGGGTCCGATCTTGGAAGCATCTTGACGGAAGGTCATCGTCATCGGCGTGAACAAGAACCTCTTGTTAGTAGTGTCGAGAAGATCAACATGGCGCAAGAAGATTCGATAGTTTACCTTGCTCTTCTCCCTTACGGTAGTGTGGATCTCGGGGCGAGATCCCTTGTTAGTGGTGTCGGTTGTAATGCCCGGGGTTTTTCCCCAATTAGATTTGCTTGTTTTTTTTTCTTTTTGCATCATCATGACATCAGCATCATCGCATCGCATGTTTTTGGCAACAAAATTATTTTTATTAAACCCTATTTTATTTTTCTAAAATTGTTAGAAAATATTTTTATCGAGACAGTCGTCTCCGTTTTCTAAAATTAATTGCCAAATTTATTTTGCAAAAGAAAAATAATTTTGAGCGTGCGAGAGAGTAGCCCAAAATCCGGCCCAAAAGCCCAGCAAAGCAAACCCTAGACCAAACCCTAATCCTCCCCCTGGCTTTCTTCCTTTCCCACCCCCTGGCTTCCTGCAGCCACCCTCCTCCTTTTTCGTCGAATCGCGGAAACGCCCTTCCCCCTCCCCTTTTTCTTTTTTCCCCTTTTCTCCCTTTTTCTTCTTTTTCTTTTCCCTTATCCTCTCTTTCTCTCTCTCTCTCTCTTCTCTCTTTCTTCCTCACCCGCAGCTTCTCCTCCCGCGCCCCACGCCGCCACCACCTCGACCCCGCCGTGCCTCTCCTCCTCTCCCTCCCAGCTCGCGGCTCCTCCTCTCTCCCCGCTCGACCTCCCGCGCCTCCAGCTCGTGGCCGAGCTCCGGCCTCCGGCCAGCCCCGCCTCGGCCTCCCCTTGTCCCCGTCGTCGACCACCCCGGCCACCTCCTGCTGCCGTCGCGCGCCCCCTCCTCTCTTCCACCTTGCACCCCCGCTCGATCCCCACACCCCGGCGCTGTCCTCCCTCGCAAGCGCCACCTTCCCCGTCGGCCGCCCTTCCTTCTCCAGGCCGCCGCCGTTGCCGCCTCCCACTGGCTCCTCTCCCACGCGGGCCGCCCTGCCCCCGAGCTGCTGCTCTCTTCCCGGCCGCGACACCCGCTCGCTCCTCCGGCCTGCCGCTCCCCGCGTTCTCCTGCTGCCCGCGTCCTCCTGCTGCCGTTCCCCGACGGGGACGTCTCCGCCTCCTGTACCCTGCGTGTTGCTGCTGCTGCCGTGAAGCTGGCCTCCTGCCCGTGTGCCCGTGCAGCTGCCGTTCGTGTTGTGTGCCACCTCCGTGTTGGTTCCCCGATGTTCCCGTTTTTGGTTCCCCGACGCGTCCCCGATGAAGTTCCCCGGTGGACGTTCCCGTCGTGAAGATGCGTGTGCACGCCTCCGTGTCTCCGGTGCCCGATGCCGTGTTTCCCGGTGGGTTTCCCGTGTTCCCGTCTCCGCGTCCCCGATGCATGTTGCTGCCCCGTGCTCCCGTCGTGTTTCCCGACGTGGTGCTCTTCGATGATTCCCCGTTCCCGATCCCCGGCACCGTGAAGCCCGGAGTTCCCCGTTCCAGGTTTCCCGTCGTGAAGCTCGTGAAGGCCGATCCCCGACACCTCCGATGCCGTGAACCCGAAGACGGATACGACAAGATCTTCCCCGACCGGAACCCGCCGAGAACCCCGATGCCGGACCCCGAAGCCCGGAACGCCAAGGTCCGCAACGACGACGACCCGAGTACGACTACTTCCACGACGTCGACTACCTTGACTACTCCGACTCCGGATGAACGACTACTTCGACTACTTCAACTACGACGACTACTTCGACTACGACCCGAAGACGGTGGTTCCCAAATCCGAAGATCCCCGACTCCGATGTGCGACCCCAACCCTAAACCCCTATATGCCATATATATGCGATATCTTATAAAATCATGCATCATTAATTAACATCGAACCTTTATCCATTTAGTCGAATTAAATCAATTTAACTATGGGATTTGTCCGGTGCATCTATATGTGCACCGATTCCATTTAAAATGCTTTGCCATGTGTTAGGGAATAAAATTGGATCACATGTAAATTGTCATGCATGCATTGCATTAACATGCCGCTTCTTTTGCCGTAGAAGTAAAATGCACCAATATGTGTGGGTAGCCTCTTCGCCTGTACTTTTTTCGAATTTATCCTAGCTTTCTGAACATTTTTTATAAGATGATGGGCTAATATGATTTCATTTAATTCAGTTCTCATCTACAAGGTCCAGTTTTATGTGGTTGATGGTACTCTGATCATGGTGCATGTAATGTTCCCCTTGCTACTGTCCTCTCCCGTATTTATAGTATTTTCATATTCAGTATATCGAGTCGATGAATCAATCACAACTTTCTCTGCATTTCATACATGGCATGGCACCCTCAAATTTGCAAATTAAAATTGTGTCTCATATTATATGTTTGTTGTTAGAGTATATATGTGTATATTGTAGTTTCCCCACCTGTTAGGGGGCTTTCTGTATATTTGCCTGTACCTGTACTATATATGTGGCCTTTGGCCCCTGGTAATACAACAAGCACCTATTACCCTAACATGGTATCAGAGCAGTAGGGTTCTCTTTCTCCTCTCGCAGCCGCCGCCGCCGCCCGCCTCGGCATCTCGCCGCCGCGCCCGGTCGCCGCCGCCGCCTCTTCCTTGCCCGTCCACCTCGCTCAGCCTCTCTTCACTCGAGCCCGCACCTGCTCCCTGCATCCTCCTTCTCACCTGCGCCTCCGCCCTGCGACACCTCCTCACCGACGCGCACCCTGCGCCTCCGCCCTCGGTACCCTGCTTACCGCGCCGGTTCGCCGCCTGCCGGTTCCTCCTCCGGCCCGTCTCCAGCGTCGCCCGCGCCGTGCTCCGGCTCCCTCGCCCCCCTTCGGCCGAGCGCGGCTCCCCATAGTGGTGTTTACATCATTGCTATGGCTCTGGCCAGGTGCATGCTTTATGATCAAATAGGTAAAACAGATCCGATCCTTTATTTAAGGGAGGCTCTATTTGATCCCTACTTATTAGCGGCTGTCCAAAAATTTCAGTAGCCTTGATGGCTTATTTGAATTTATAATCCTAAATACTCCTGCATGTTGGTTTGGTCTTCTCTAGGGGTGGGCATAAAAAACCGAAAACCGAACACCGAACCGAATTAACCGGAACCGAAACCGAATAAACCGAAACCGAATTAAGTGGGAATAATTTCGGTGCGTAAATATGATAAACCGAATTTAAATTTAAATTTCGGTTTTGACCCTCAGTTGACCGAAAAGACCGAAGAAACCGAGATATAGACACGAGAGAGCAAAACACTTTCATCGAGCGGTCGACTGTTGTGCGTTCGTACGTTCTCAGCCCAAAAAAAGCTACCAGGCTATCCCCATGTAGAAGAACGTATATATTCCCTGGCAGCCCACGGGCGGATGCACCCATAGACCATAGTCTTGGCATTCCGTACGCATGGTCCCCTAAAAAAATGAACGTACGCATGTTCAGCTATTGGCTAATCCATCTGCTGCCTGCACTGTAACATCGATAGTAGCTAGCTGGAATTCACGTACTAGATGGCATGGTGTATGACGATGCTACAGTCACTAGTTCCGCACTCTAGGACTGAACTCGTGATTGGAAAGTGCGGACACGTAGAATGGAAAAAATGAAGTCATAGTCATATCGGTTAAAAACCGAACACCGAACCGATTTTCTTGCTAACCGAACTACATATTATTTAGCAAACCGAAATTATTTCGGTGCTCATTTCTCATTACCCGAATTACTGAAAAAACCGAATAAACCGAACCGAATTTTCGGTTAAAACCGAATGCCCAGGCCTAGTCTTCTCCTTTTCAGCTGCCAGTTTAAAAAACTTTTGCGGGTAAGTTCTCGATTTTTAATTAGTAATAATGTGTTGACTCGAGTTTTTCCATTCTCAGTGCTACATTCGATATATATGATGGCGTCGCTACGCCTGCCTCCTTAATTGGAGTACTGCAGATTGAACAATATATTTACTCACTGAATAGTCCTCGCCGTTTTTCTTGCCTTTAACTGGCACAACGTCTTACATGCATAGTTCTATCAGTATAGATTCTACGTAGGCATAAGCAGTGTCTTCTTGCTCCTCCTCCCATGTGGCTATTTAATGTGGTAGTTCATGCTCTGATGAGGTTTTCAGCTGCTAGTGACCGCTGAATAAAAGCAGGAGCTATGCACTGCACGTACATGTCCAAAGTGAAACCCGAGGCACCCGTCGTTTTTTTGGAACGATCCAATCTAGCTCTGCGGACAGAGTCGATTGCTACAATATGAAAACAAAATTGAATATTCGATTAGAAGCGCTAGAGCAGAGAGTCGATTGCTACAATATGAAAACAAAATTGAATATTCGATTAGAAGCGCTAGAGCAGGCGGACTGCTGGATCAAAATAGAATGCATATCTGAAATTTGTAAACTCACCTTGTGCAGGACTTTCCGAATCATCTTCTATGAAGCACCACCGAGGCATCGATCCGCTTTTTCCTTGCGGTAGATGCGACATCCATCCAAAAGCGAACCTCATAGCTAGATTATAGCCAATGAGTTGGCACGGCAAGATCAAGTTACCAGCTTCCATTAGCTCAACCTGTAAGGGGAGAGATTGCTCCCACCATGCGTGTGACAGAGAAGATCATGGGCGGCGGCGGCTAAGCAGAGAACGTAGCCGAGCGAGACAATTTTTTTCTTTCTTTTCGGCAAGATGCGGCCGAGCGATATGACCACTTCATCGAACGGCGTCTAATACATCTAACTTATATCGGACGGATTACTTTTCTTTCACGTGAGGATTAACGTGGTGCCTCCTATGGTGCCTCCAATTAGCACAAAATCAAGCAACAATTACTTTGTGATTTAAACTTAACATCGAATGACTCTTAGTCACTTTCGTATTTAAGGCTTCTATTTCTTCTTTGTAGTTTCGTAGGTATGTCTTGTTTCTCAAACATGACAAGTAAATCATGAATATTATTTTGTAACCTGACAAACTTTAATATTCTTGAATCCTACTTTTCTTTAGACAAGCTAAGCCTAATTCAATGATCACCATCATTAATTCCTTCATGTGTCAAGTTTTAACCAACAGAGCACTTTACATATGTGCCACTTGATACATGAACAAGCAAGGTTTTGGCTTTTCATTTATTCCATCAATTCTTTTATCAGTGAAACCTTTTCACGATAAACCACTAAAAACACTTAGCACAACCAACAAATTGGTTTGCCCCTTTTAGTCTCATATTGTGGAATCACATTCATAGTCATACTTATGAATATACTACAACATTATTCGCAATAGTCTCTAATTATCTCATAATTAATGAAACCACCTTTTCTCATAACTCATATGAAAAATAATGCGAATCATACATAGACCCTTATTTCTAAATGGAGTGTTATCAAATAAATCTAAATGCTATTATTAAACCCCCGAAATAAAAACCCTTCTTTCAGACCACTTGCAAAGAGGGAGCAGATGGCATTGGTTCTCAGATTTGTCGATAAAGATGGCATTTTGCAAGAGCGGTTCTTTGACTTGATACATGTGAGAAGCACCAAGGCCGCAACACTTAAAGA
>QRDG01001235.1:65664-531139 GCA_012064385.1 Puccinellia tenuiflora | reverse complement strand
AGCAGAAACTAGGGTAGGAGATGAAAAGTTTGTAGATTGGTTTTGCGATTGTGTGTTGTTATTCAATCGGCCGTCACCTCTGATGTATATAAGAGGCGGCTGGACTTCCCGTGCAAGGAAAGGCTTGGATTCACGTCCAAAACCCTAATTTGGGTCCAATTCGGATGGGCTGAACCGAACTTTCCAAAAATGTTCGGTCTAAAAACTGTCTGCACCTTGCGGGTCGTTTTTGAGGCAGTAAACGACCTCGGATAAAGTTGACGTAAAAGACAAAGTTGTTCGTCTCGAAACAACGAAGAACTTTCATTTTATAAGTTTTTCCATATGACGCCATCTTGACACCTTAAATTGCGTCGAAATCAGTCTGATACGTTTTAGGGCGTTCTGACCTGCTGAGGTTAGACACCGTCCAGGGTAGGACGAGTTGCTCTCGTCTAAGGGCAGACACTGTCTAAGGTAGGACGGTCTGCTGTATTTTGGCTTCACAAGTTGCATATCTCCTCAGATTGAGATGATCTGAAAACCAAAGTTGTTTATCTCGATGATACGCACAACTTTCATTCACATTATTTTTTCATTTGAAGTCATTTTGGTGGCACCTCTTTATAAGCCAAAACCATCAACACATGCCCCCCCCCCCCTTGTTTTTTGGCAAAGCTTGCGTGCCAAAAAATAACTTGCGCCTCACTTGTTCTAAGGACGATGTCAACACTCCATCAGCCATATATTCTTAGGGCGATAATATTTTATCGGCCGTATGTGCTGAGGGCGATACACATCTGTTTATCGGCCATGTGTGTTTCAAGCTTCTTGCCACACACTCGGGTAGAACTTCTTTAAGTACCTTCCATTGAGAGCTCGGGGCAGTAAATCTCCCTCCGTAGATTCCACCAAATATGAATTCCCAGGAACCACTCTTACGATCTTGAAAGGACCCTCCCAAAGGACCCTCCCAACTCGGAGACCATTTGCCAAATTTTCAGTCTTTTGAACCGACTGGCAGAATTACCTTCCATACGAGATCACCAACTTGAAAGCTCTTCAATTTCACTTTCTTGTTGTAAGCTCTTGCTACCCGTAACTTGTCTTTATCTATGTCCTTCAAAGCAGCCAATCGTTTATCGGCAACTTCATCAATATTGTCCATCATCAGATTATGAAAATCAACTGCCGATAAATCATTTTGTTTGGCTAATCTCAAAGCAGCCAGATTCACCTCCACGGGCAAAACGGCTTCTTGTCCATACACAAGTTCATATGGAGTTACTTTTGTAGCACCATGTCTTGAAATTCTGTGTGCCCACAGAGCTTCGGACAATACTTCATGCCATCTTCTTGGATGATCTTCGATCTTCTTCTTGATCAATTTGATCAATATTTTATTGCTATACTCGGCTTGTCCATTAGCTTGGGCATAATATGGAGATGAACTGACCATTTTTATTTTATAGGATTCGGCAAACTCCTTCACTTCCTTCCCCATAAATGATAAACCGTGATCTGTAGTCAAAGTTTGCAGAATACCGAATCTATGTATAATATGTTCACTTATGAATTTGATTACCTCTGTATGGGTCATATTTCTGAGAGGTACTGCTTCAGATCATTTAGTAAAATAATCGGTGGCCACCAACACGAACTGATGCCCCTTTGAAGAAGAAGGAGAAATCATACCAATGAAATCCAACCCCCAACCTCTGAATGGCCACGGCTTTATAATAGGATTCAACATAGCAGCTGGAGCCAACTGAATATCTCCAAACTTTTGACAAGGCTCACATCCTTTGTAGTACCTGAAGCAATCGTTGATCATCGTCGACCAATAAAATCCTGCCCGTCGTAGTAGCCATTTCATCTTGTGTGCCGACTGATGAGTTCCACATATTCCCTCATGTACCTCTCCCATAGCAACTCTCGCTTGGTCTTCATCCAAGCACTTCAAAAGAATGTCGTCCACTGTTCGGCGATATAGATCATCATCTATTAATGCATATTTGAAAGCCATCCGCCGAACAACCCTGTTCATCCTCTTGCTTGGATCCTGCAAATATTTCCTCCAATCTCCATTTGTACCTGCACTAGATCCTTCATTAACAACCGAATCAATGGGATTCAATTCGGCTTCATTTGTATTAGCAAAAACAAGCATCGACTCATGCGATATATGAAACACACCATGACTAACATGGTAGCCAGATGCTTGTTGTGCTAACTCATTTGCAACCCAATTATCTTCCCTAGGTATATGAGAAATGTCAAAATAATCCAAGGTAGAAATTGTATCTAGACACTTATCAAGATAAACATTAAGTGATTCGTCGAAACACTGAAAAACCTTTTTTACTTGCTGCACTATTAGCAACGAATCACCAAAAGCCTCAACATGTGTAGCACCTACAGTAATTAAAAGCTCTAGCCCAAATAGTAAAGCTTCATATTCGGCTTGATTGTTTGTGCAAAAATATTCTAAGCGACAAGAGGCTTCAAAAACAGCACCATGAGGGGATATATAAACAACACCAACACCTTGGCCATTGCTACAAACTGAACCATCAAAGTATAACCTCCATGGTACTAAAGAGACAAGGTCAATATTAATATCATGCTCATTGTCAACCCGATGCTCAACAATAAAATTAGCAACGATTTGGCCTTTCATGGACTTCAAAGACTCGTAGGCCAAATCATACTCAATTAAAGCGTAAGCCCATTTACCGATTCTACCGCTAAGAATCGGTCTATGCAACATGTATTTGATAACATCGGCTTGACAAGCTACTGTGCACATGATAGACAATAAATAATGCCTTACTTTGGTGCAAGCATAATATAAGCATAAGCATAATTTATCGATGAATGTATACCTTGTTTCAGCATCCAATAAATGCCGACTCAAATAAGAGACAACGTGTTCCTTCCCTCCGATCTCCTGTGTCAAAACAGCACCAATAACTCCTTCCTCTACAGCAATATAAAGCGTTGAAGGCTCTCCATGTTTGGGTGCTCTCAACACCGGAGGAGTAGACAAACAAATTTTGATATTCTCGAATGCTTCTTGCTGTTTTGCCCCCCAAATAAAATTGTCATCACTCTTTGACCGAAGGATGGGGGTAAATGCACTAACCTTCCCTGACAAATTCACTATGAACCACCTTAAATAATTGACCTTGCCAAGGAATTTCTGCATATCTTTCTTGCATTTTGGAGCCTGCACTTTCTGGATAGCTTCTATCTTCTTGGGATCAATTTCTATGCCATGTTGATGTATAATGAAACCCAAGAACCTCCCAGCTGATACACCAAAAGCACACTTCAAAGGATTCATCTTGAGTCCATACTTTCTCATCCTTTCAAAAGCTAGACGCAAATCGGCTAAGTGAGATTCATTAGCACTTGATTTAACAACAACATCATCAATATAGACTTCAAGTATGACTCCAAGCAAATCATGAAAAATTAAGTTCATTGCCCTCTGATATGTGGCACCGGCATTCTTCAAACCGAAGGTCATCACCGTCCACTCAAATAAACCAACAAACTCGGGGGCAGCGAAAAGCCGTTTTGAACGTATCTTCTTCAGCCATGAAAATCTGATTGTACCCCGCGGTGCCATCAAGAAAACTAATGACTTGGTTGTTGGCATAAACCCTGTCTCCTCCCGTTATAGGACTCTATAGTTATTTCTGAATTTTCATAAGTGTCTGTCGACACGAGTAGTTCAGTCAGTTTTCTGTTAGCTATTTTAGCTCGCCAGATTGACGCGGTTTGTGCGCGATCTGGCTTAGTCGTAGCACGTCTAGCGCGAGGCTCGGGCCATGGGATGGCACGGCCAGTAGTGGAGCACGTTGCTCGGACACGATCTGGTTCCTGTGAATAAAAGGAAGAGAAAACAAAAAAGCTGCAAGCAGTTGAACGCAGCGCAAAAACACTTGTCTCGTGTTCATCCTCTCTGTCACTATCTCATTCGAGTTCTAGTTGTAGGGAAACAATTGGTATCAGAGCGAGAGATCCTGCGTACCTGTGGCCATGTCGTTCCCACCGGGACGTGGACGCGGCATGCCCCCGGCGGCAGATCGATCAGTGACCCCTGTCGGCGGCGAGTGACGGCGATCGCCAAGCCATGGCAGGAGCAGGGCACGGCGTGGCGGCGGTGAGATCGTCGTGCAGCGGGAGGTGGTGCGCGAGTCCGGCGGCGGCAGCGTCACCAACCTCTCCTTCCCGATGCTCACACACGGCGGCTACACCAACTGGGCCATGGTCATGGAGGTGAACCTCCAGGCCGCGTCGCTGTGGGACGCGATCAAGGACGACACCGTCCCACGGCGCGAGGACAAACAAGCCCTGGTGGTGCTGCTCTGCTCCACCCCGCCAGAGATGCATTGCATGCTGATCGGGAAGGGGACTGCGAAGGCGGCGTGGGAGGCAATCCGTCTCCAGTACCAGGGAGGAGATCGGGTGCGTGACTCTCGGCTACGCCGTCTACGGACGGAGTTTGAGACCGTCACGTTCAAGCCGAACGAGCGCATCGACGAGGCGGCCATGCGGATCTCCAACATCGCGGCTGTGCTGCGATCGCTCGGGGACATCGTCGATGATGAGAAAGTGGTGAGAAAGTTTCTATCCGTTGTTCCTACTCGATTCGTGCAGATCGCTTTCTCAATCGAGACCCTCTTGAACCCGGCCACGCTCTCCGTCGAGGAAGTGGTCGGCCACCTGAGGGCCGTCGAGGAGCGGTGTTACGTCTCCAACGTATCTATAATTTCTTATGATCCATGCTTGTTTTCATACCATTTGCTACATGTTTTGTTTACATCTTATAGCATTTTTATGCATTTTCTGGAACTAACCTATTAACAAGATGCCACAGTGCCAGTTCCTGTTTTCTGCTGTTTTCCCGTTTCAGAAAAGTACTTAAGGAAATATTCTCGGAATTGGACGGGACAAAAAGCAGCAGTCTTATAATTCAATGGACTACACGGAGCCCGAAGGAGAGGACCTGGAGGGCCGTGGGCCGGCCACACCATAGGGTGGCGCAGGACCCATGCCTGCCGCGCCACCAGGTGGTGTGGGGCCCACGGGAGCCCTCCGACGCCGCCCTTTCGCCTATATATTGCCCCCGACGCATAAAACCTAGACGGACCCGTCATATTCCAAAGAAACATCTGCAGCGCCGCCGCCATCGCCGACAAGTTTCGGGGGACATAAGTCTCTGTTCCGGCACCCTGCCGGGACGGGGAAGTGCCCCCGGAGCCATCTCCATCGACTCCACCACCATCTTCATCGCCGTTGCTGACTCCCATGATGAGGAGGGAGTAGTTCTCCCTCGGGGCTGAGGGCCGTACCGGTAGCCATGTGGTCTATATCTCTCTCTCCCATGATGTGATCTATATGTGATCATGAGCTTTGCAATCTAGATGTTGTTATGTTACTCAAGTGGGCTTTATTTATGTGATCTCCGGAGACTCCTTGTCCCACATGTGTAAAGGTGACAGTGTGTGCACCGTGTGGGTCTTTAGGCTATATTTCACAAGATACTTGTTCACTGATTTATTATTTGAGTTAGATGTCTCTATGAAATTGTGGTGTGTTAGTACCTCCTATGAATGCTCATGGTCCAGTGTGGGGGTATTCATTAGTACTTGGGAATATATGTTTGAGGCGTGCTTTTGCATTCCTACACAATGAATTAGTGTTCGTTATCCAGCCGGAGAATACTTCGGAGTAGTATATTGAAGTGCTTATATTTATATTCAATTATGATTGCATTGTTGAGAGTGACCACTGGTGAAAGTATGATCTCTAGGCCTTGTTTCTAAGCATTGAAACACCGTTTACAACAAGTTCTGCTACATGTTTGCTTGCTGCCATTTTTATTTCAGATTGCAATTACTACTTATAATCATCCATATTACTTGTATTTCACTATCTCTTCGCCGAACTAGTGCACCTATATATCTGACAAGTGTATTGGGTGTGTTGGGGACACAAGAGACTTTTTGTATTGTGATTGCAGGGTTGCTTGAGAGGGATACCTTTGACCTCTACCTCCCTGAGTTCGATAAACCTTGGGTGATTCACTTAAGGGAAACTTGCTGCTGTTCTACAAACCTCTGCTCTTGGAGGCCCAACACTGTCTACAAGAATAGAAGCGTGTGTAGACATCAAGCGGCTTGATGCAGATCAGGGAGTGGACGCTAGCGGCCAACTGCTGCTCACCGAACAGCAGTGGGAGGCACGCAAGAAGCAGGCCCGTGGCAGCGCGTCGAGTAGCAGAACCGATGGCTGCGGTGGGAACCCGAGCGCTGACGGTAGGAAGGGCGCGCAGCCCCAGCAGGGCGGCTCCCAGAACGGCACCGTCGTCGACAAGGAGAAGTGCCGCTACTGCGGCAAAAAGGGCCACTGGGCCCGCGAATGCCGCAAGATACAACGCGACGAGGCGGCGAAGGCAGCCGCAGCTCCGGCCGCGGCCAACCTCGTTCAAGCCGAGGAAGATGACGACGGGCCAGCGATGATGATGGCCTGCGTCCAGGAGGTGGTTGAGGGTGATGCCCGCCCACTCGTCACTGTCCAGCCCTCGACACCAACATTGGGCGACAGTGGTGCACGCACCGGCGGCCATGTCTTCCTCAACGAGGAGCGGGCGGTCATCACGCCGTCCAGCGGCGAGAACCACGGCAGCGAGGTGTGGTTCCTCAACACCGGAGCCACCAACCACATGACAGGGTTAGAGGAGGCCTTCGCTGTCCTCGATCGCTCTGTCTCCGGCAAGGTGTGCTTCGCCGATGGGTCGGTGGTCGACATCCGCAGGCGCGGCACTGTCGTGTTCGCCATCGATGGGGGAGACCATCGCACGTTCATGGAGGTGTTCTTCATCCCTGCATTGAAGAGCAGCGTCGTCAGCCTTGGCCAGCTCGACGAGGGCTGGTTCGACATCAACATCCGCCGCGGCGTCCTCACCGTCCGCGATCACCGCCAGCGCATCCTGTTCAAGGTAAAACGATCGCCGAATCGGTTGTATAAGCTGACCTTCACACCTGTCCATCCAATGTGCTTGTCCACGGGCTATGTGTCCGAGGAATGGCTGTGGCATGCACGGCTCAGCCATCTCCACTTCGATGGGATGCAGAGGATGTCGCGGGGCGGGCTTGTCCGTGGTCTGCCGCACATTGACCACGCCGACGAGCTGTGCGAGGCCTGCCTCGCCGGGAAGCAGCGACGCCAGCCCTTCCCGCAGAAGGCACACTTCAGGGCGCAGAGGCCGCTCGAACTTGTCCATGGCGATCTCTGTGGCCCGATCACGCCACCTACGCCAGGAGGCCGCCGCTATATTCTGGTGTTGATCGACGATCGCAGCCGATATATGTGGGTGGAGCTTCTTGGATCGAGCGACGAGGCAGCACAGGCGATCATCAAGGTGCAAGCCGCTGCAGAGGTGGAGTGCGGGCACAAACTGCACGTACTCCGCACAGATTGTGGAGGGGAATTCACTTCTGCCACATTCTACCAGCACTGCTCCGAGGCGGGTGTCCAACGCCACCTGACGGCGCCACACACACCACAGCAAAACGGTGTTGTTGAGAGGCGCAATCAGACGCTCCTGGGGATGGCGAGAAGCATGATGAAGGCCAAGCAGGTCCCGAGCATGTTTTGGGGGGAGGCAGTGCTCACAGCTGCTTTCATCCTGAACCGTTCCTTCACGAGAAGCGTCGACGGCATGACACCTTATGAGGCCTGGCATGGCGTGAAGCCAGAGGTCAGGTTCTTGCGGGTGTTTGGGTGCGTGGGCCATGTCAAGGTGTCAGGCACACACCTGAAGAAGCTGGATGACCGAAGCACTCCTATGGTGTTTGTTGGCTATGCCACAGGCTCCAAGGCGTACAAGATGTACAACCCTGCCACCAAGCGCGTCACGGTGTCGCGTGATGTTGTCTTCGACGAGGAGGCACGCTGGAACTGGGAGGCGCCGGGGGAGACGCCGGCAAGCAGTTCCTTCACGGTGGAATACCCTGTGTATGTCACGCACACGGCGACAGCAGCGAAGTCTGCCGCGGCAGAGAAAGGAGCTCAAAGCCCTGCCGTGGCAGGACCCTGCCGCAACTATGCACCGCCAGCGATACCCACCCTCGTCACGCCATCGGCCGCGACAACTCCAGTACATGCAGCAGAAGGGGGTGGGACCAGCGTGGAGCCCACCGTGCGTTTCGCAACGCCACCCACAGTGCGGTCCGAGCTCTTCGACGCCGATGACCACGCCTCTGCCCCTCATCGCTTCCGTCGCATCGACGATCTGCTGGGGAATCCAGTGGCTCTACCGATGCAGGCTGAGAGGCCTGGTCTCTTCGGTGATGAGGAGCTGCTCCTGGTAGCAGGAGAAGAGGAACCTGCCTCCTTTGCCGAGGCAGAACGTGAGGAGTGCTGGCGACGCGCAATGCTCGACGAGCTCCAGTCCATCGACGACAACAATACATGGACACTCACTTCTTTACCTGCAGGCCACCGAGCAATCGGACTCAAATGGGTGTACAAGATCAAAAAGGACGAGCAAGGGCACGTCGTCAAGCATAAAGCCCGGCTCGTCGCCAAAGGTTACGCGCAGTGCGCCGGAGTTGATTTTGAAGAGGTCTACGCGCCGGTGGCGAGACTCGAATCAGTCCGGCTCATCCTCGCCCTCGCAGCTCACCGTGGATGGGAAGTGCATCACATGGATGTCAAATCTGCCTTCCTGAACGGTGAGCTGGAGGAGGTGGTGTACGTCTCCCAGCCACCAGGCTTCTCCGCCGACGGCCGCGAGCACGAGGTGTACAGGCTCCACAAGGCTCTGTACGGCCTTCGCCAAGCCCCTCGCGCCTGGAACTCTAAGCTGGACGCGAGCTTGGAGTCGATGGGGTTCTCTCGCAGCGTCACCGAGCACGGCGTGTACGCGCGAGGGACGGGCAGTGCGCTGCTCCTCGTCGGCGTGTACGTCGACGACCTGATCATCGCCGGCGCCGACACTCAGGAGCTGCACCGCTTCAAGGACGAGATGAAGCGCCACTTCAGCATGAGCGATCTCGGCCTGCTCCGGTACTATCTTGGGCTGGAGGTGAAGCAGGAGAACGGTCGCACCACGATCTTGCAGGCAGGATACGCGAGCAAGCTCCTCGACAAGGCCGGCATGGCAGGCTGCAATGCCACTCAAACACCCATGGAGCCTCGCTGTCGTTTGTCCAAGGAGAGCAAGGAAGCGGCAGTGGACGCCACGTTCTATCGCAGTGTCATCGGAAGCCTCAGGTACCTGGTGCACACGCATCCGGACATCTCGTTCGCCGTGGGGTTTCTGAGCCGGTTCATGGAGGCACCAGCAGGAGATCATCTGGCGGCAGTCAAGCACCTCCTCCGATACATTTCTGGTACGCTGAGCCACGGCTGCGTGTATCGGCGAGGTGACTGCGAGACGCTGATCGGCTTCAGCGAGTCTGATCACGCCGGCGACGTGGACACCAGGAAAAGTACCTCCGGAGTACTGGTTTACCTCGGAGACAGCCTCGTCAGTTGCCAGTCACAAAAGCAGAAAGTCGTCGCAACCTCCTTATGCGAGGCAGAATACATTGCAGCGGCGAAGGCCGCATGCCAGGGCATCTGGCTTGCTCGATTGGTTGGCGAGCTACTGAATCAAGAAGCTGCGCCGATCACCATCTACATCGACAACAAGTCTGCAATCTCACTCTGCAAGAATCCAGTTCTACACGATCGCAGTAAGCACATCGATCTTCGGTACCACTTCATTCGTAATTGTGTGGAGAAAGGGACAGTGGCCGTGGAGTTCATTGGAACTGTGGAGCAGAAGGCAGATATGCTGACGAAGCCATTGAGTCGCGTTCGCTTCCAGGAGCTGCGTGGCAAAGTGGACATCATCGACGTCAAGGTCGGTCGCCAGGGTTGAGGGGGAGATTGTTGGCATAAACCCTGTCTCCTCCCGTTATAGGACTCTATAGTTATTTCTGAATTTTCATAAGTGTCTGTCGACACGAGTAGTTCAGTCAGTTTTCTGTTAGCTATTTTAGCTCGCCAGATTGACGCGGTTTGTGCGGGCTTAGTCGTAGCACGTCTAGCGCGAGGCTCGGGTCGTGGGATGGCACGGCCAGTAGTGGAGCACGTTGCTCGGACACAATCTGGTTCCTGTGAATAAAAGGAAGAGAAAACAGAAAAGCTGCAAGCATTTGAACGCAGCGCAAAAACACTTGTCTCGTGTTCATCCTCTCTGTCACTATCTCGTTTGAGTTCTAGTTGCAGGGAAACATTGGTGACCAGAAGCATCATTACATTAATAAGCATATCGGCTATAGGCATAGGATACTCATCTTTGGGCGTAGCTCTATTCAAATCTCTGAAATCAATACACACCCTCAGCTTGCCGGATCCCTTCTTCTCCACGGGCACAATATTGGAAATCCAATCAGCATACCTGCAATGTCTAATAAAATTAGCTTTTAATAAAAGACCGATCTCTTCCTTGATCCGATCATACATCTTGGGATTGAATTTCCGTGCCGGTTGTTTATAAGGTCTAAAACCGGCTTTAATAGGCAACCGATGCTCAACTAGCTCTCGGCTTAAGCCAGGCATCTGATGATATTCCCATGCAAAGCAATCCATATATTCGTTTAACAGCCCGATTAATACAACTTTATAATCGGCTCTCAGATTTTTGTTTACAAACGTCGGCCTAGGAACTGAACCATCTCCTATATCTACTTCTTCCAATGGATCAGCCGACGTAAAACCTTGTCCCAATTTATCCATATCATCTATTTCTTCTATGGACTCGTACATATCGTTCTCATTAGACCGATACTCAACAAGTCTCTTCTGCAACCACTCTTCATTGGGATCCATCTAGATACATATTTGGTAGCCGATTATTACCAATCGGCTTTAGAGACACAGGCACGAAGCAGTTCTTCATAGCGCTCAGGAAATCAAAATCTGAGAGGTCGCGCCCTGTCAAGCAAGTAGCATTGGGATGTTGCCAATCCACCAATGAGTCGGCCAAAGCAACGCAAACTGAATTATCAGCATGGACAACCTCCACTTCATCATCAACCCACTGGATCAAGAACTGGTGCAAAGTAGATGGCACACATTGGTTTGCATGAATCCAATCGCGGCCTAATATGACATTATAATTACCTTGCACCTCAGCAACAAAGAAGGCGGTAGCCAAAGTTTTGCTTCCCACGGTAAGCTCCACACTCATGACACCTTTGGCCTCTGTTTTCTCTTTGCCTTCAAAACCATTGAGCACCATGCTTCCCACGGTAAGCTCCACACTCATTAAGTCATCTTCATCCAAGCCCAATTTCTTGAAGACCGAATATGGCATAAGATTTACCACAGTGCCACCATCAACGAGCATCCTAGCAACCGGCGATCCGTTGATGTGTCCCTTGACATATAATGGCTTCAAGTGTTTCACCGGTTCTTTGGGCTTCTCGAAGATGGCATTTTTAGGACCAAAGTCCAGCTGTGCTACCTCCCCTTCTTCATTTACATCACGGAATTCAGTAGGTAGTTAATACACCATATTAATATCCATACCTCCCTTGGTCGGCGTATTCTCAAACGACCAAGGGAGGTATGGATTGTTTTGAAACGATTGTTTTGAATGGCTGCTTGTCAATTTTTAGGACCAAAGTCCAGCTATGCACCATTGTTTTGAAACGACCGATTAGCATTGTTGCCCAAACGGTCTCGAACAGGACGAGTAATTCTATCATGGAAAGATTTCGTGGGAGCTGCCCATCCTGGATGAAAAGCATACGGTGCCATTGGGGGCTGCACCCACCTTCCATTGAAGTAATATGGCGCGTACGGTGGTGCCACCATCCATGTACTTGGCGCCCACTGCCCATACGGCCTTGCATGTCGTGGAGACTTTTCCCTTGGAGGTGACCTTGGACGCTTCATACCCAATGGCCGGTTGGAGTTCGAACCAGCCGCTTGTTGTGTATATTTGTTTAGCAGCATATCGAAGGTTGGCTTGATTTTCTTGTATCTTGCATTGACCTCATTTGTCTTCCACTTGCCAACCTCTGGACTCTTGGGTTTGATGAACTTGGCACAAACATCTCCTTGCACTTGCGGTTGCCTCCCGAGTGCAGGATTTTTTACTGTGATCTTCAACGTCTCCTTCTCGTTGGGTTGCTTGCCAAGAACGATCTCCCTTCCCGAGACCTTGTCACTCTCCTTGTTGTTCCTGGATTCACCAACAACAACATTGTCTTTGTTAGCAGATTCTGCCACCTCCGGCCGAATTAACATCTTCTTCCCCTGCAGATCCAGAGTATTCATTGGGAATGGCTGCTTGTCAATTTGCATATCGCTAAAGCTCAATCGTCAATCATTGATAGCCGATTCTATCTGCCGCCGAAAAACATTGCAATCATTAGTAGCATGAGAAAAAAATTATGATACTTGCAATAAGCACGCCATTTCAATTCCTCAAACGGCGGTAAAGTATGAGATATTCTAATAAGCTCATCTTTTAACATAGCATCAAATATTCTATCACATTTGGCTACATCGAAACTAAACTTCATCTCATCCTCACGATTCTTGCGAATCGGCTTAAGAGCATCACAAGTATATGGTTTGGTCTTTGAGGGCCAAACAAATTCAACAGCATAGACATCAGCTTCATCGTCCGAACTTTCACTAGTATATCCAACCATGTTTACACGAGGACGATCAGATTTAGATCTATGCACATCTTTAATTTCCTTGCTTCGGCTTTCTTGAGCCAAAGCTCTTTGCAAAACTTGGCCAACATTCAAAACTCATAACCTTCAATTCTTTCTTTTATGTGAGTTCTTAAACCATTAAGCACCAAGTCCGCCATATCCCTTTCAGTTATCACTAAACTATAACATCGGTTTTTGGTATCCCTAAATCTTTTGATGTAATCGGTGACCGATTTATCATGTTTTTGTTTAACCGATGTAAGATGTGACAACTTAAGCTCATTATCATCGCTATAAAAGTGTTCATGGAATTTCTTCTCTAGATGATACGAAGTATTAATAGAACCATAAGGCAAAGCAGAAAACCATGAAAAAGTGGTACCCGTTAAAGACAAGGGAAATAAGCGCACTTTTAAAGGATCACTATTACTAGCTTCTCCTAACTGTGCTAAATACTAACTAACATGTTCCCACGTCGTCTTATTATCTACCCCATTAAATTTAGCAAAATCAGGGACTCTGTAACCTTGGGGGTATGGTAAAGCATCAAAGTATTCCGGATAAGGTTTCTGATACATCCGGCTTGCTGGCTTCAGCTCAATTCCGAAGTTATCATAAAACATCTTTTGCAATTCTGCCCTGAGAGTAGCCATGTTCTCATCTACGGGTCTATCTGTTCATGGTAGTGATGTAGGAACAATGGCAGTATTAGCCACAGGATTTACTCGCGCCGTCGGCACCGAATTTTAATTCGGCGCCGTGAATGTAACTAGAGGGCACGTAACTTGGTTCGGCGGTATCGCCGAATAAGGCACGCTCCTAATCGGATTAGGACAAATTGGCGCGGTTATGATCTGACCATCTTGGCTATAGTAAGGATTCATCGGCATGTTCTGTGGCATCGCCGATGAAATAGGTAACATTGGACTAGGGTTTTCTGTGGTAGTAGTCGAACCAACATTACCAGTGTACTCATGAGGCGTATTTTTACTAGCTTTTATATATTCTATCATGGCATCATAAGCTTGACGGCTAGACTCTGTAGCATAATGATTGATTGCAGCCAATTGATCACCAGAAAATAAGCTAGTACTTACAGCGGGCTCGGCTAGGTTGCCGAGCATTGGTGGAAGCTTGAGATCTGCAATTGAAGTAACAACGCCTTGGCGGTCCTTTTTGAAGCTTGAGAGGAGCGCTTCCATGTCTTCCTCCTCTTGCTTCTTTTTCAAAGCTTCAAACTCCTCCTTACGTTGTTGCTCCCAGCGCATCAAGTTGCTCTTGCCATTGTTTCTTCATCGCCTCAATAGCTTGGCGCTGATCAGCCGAAAGATCATCAAGGTTAGGCTTGATGATGTTTTCGGCGCTAATCTCAGTGGGCTGAGGAATCTTGCTGTTGGACATGATGATCTTCCCCAGCGGAGTCGCCAAAAAGTGTGTTGACACACGAACACATCACGTGTACCCTCGGCGTCGAGCGCAATATGCAAGACACATCGCCGAAGTAGGCTCACCGGAAGCGCGATACGCAAGACAATCCGGCGAGCGCTTTTGAGAACCCGAAACCCCACGCGGCAGGGAGAGACCCCGTCTGGACGCGCGGCGGTGATGGGCTGCCCTAGGTCGATTCGTTCGCCCCCAGGACTTCGTAGATCGAAGCTCTCCAACACGAAGAACACCGACGAACGAGAAGCAGAAAAACTAGGATAAGAGATGAAAAGTTTGTAGATTGGTTTTGCGATTGTGTGTAGTTATTCAATCGGCCGTCACCTCTGATGTATATAAGAGGCGGCTGGACTTCCCGTGCAAGGAAAGACTTGGATTCACGTCCAAAACTCTAATTTGGGTCCAATTCGGATGGGCTGAACCGAACTTTCCAAAATTGTTCGGTCTAAAAACTGTCTGCACCTTGCGGGTCGTTTTTGAGGCAGTAAACGACCTCGGATCAAGTTCACGTAAAAGACAAAGTTGTTCGTCTCGAAAAAAAGAAGAACTTTCATTTTATAAGTTTTTCAATATGACACCATCTTGACACCTTAAATTGCGTCGAAAGCAGTCTGATACGTTTTAGGGCGTTCTGACCTGCTGAGGTTAGACACCGTCCAGGGTAGGACGAATTGCTCTCGTCTAAGGACGCACTGTCTAAGGTAGGACGGTCTGCTATATTTTGGCTTCACAAGTTGCATATGTCCTCGGATTGAGATGATCTAAAAACCAAAGTTGTTTATCTCGATGATACGCATAACTTTCATTCATATTATTTTTTCATTTGAGGTCATTTTGGTGGCACCTCTTTATAATCCAAAATCAACCGTCAACAGTGCTGAACTCCCAATCCCTTGTCGGATCTATCGGAAAAAGGCGGAGCAAAAATGAGAAAGGTGTAGATGGGAGTAGGGGTGGGCATAAAAACCGAAGACCGAAAACCGAAACCGAAAAGACCGCAACCGAAACCGAAATGACCGAGACCGAAAAGACCGTTAGAAATTTGGGTAGCAAATTAGAAAAGAACGAAATTAAATAAAAAATTTGGGTATCACTTATACATAACCCGAATAGACCGAAAGACCGATATTATTTTATTTTGAGTGAATTACGTACGGAAGCAGCCGAATTTATGTGCCAGCCCAGCTTATGTGTACATCTAGTCTATGTGTCAAACTACTAAACCAAGTATACCATCTAGTCTCTAGGCTCAACAACTGGGTATCCCAGCCCAGCGTACTGTAGATTCTCTCGTGCATGAGAGACCAGTCGATTGTTTTCCACTTTCCCAGTCCCGGGCACCGATTCCCCTTCTTGCACCCTATATTTTGGTCTATTTGGTCATGACCGAAGATCGGACCGAATAGACCGAAGACCGAAGAACACAAAACCGAAAAGACCGAATTTATTACGGGTATCATTTCTGGATGACCAAAATTGTTAAAAACCGAAAAGACCGAACCGAACTAACCGAAAAGACCGAACACCAACCCTAGATGGGAGAAGCGTGGGGAGGAGTTTTGAACCCCATCGGACCTATCTCCACTCACGCATTCATCATTCATGCAACGTCCTAAATTGTTTTGAAGTGTGCTACTACCAACAGTGATGTTTGATCGTGATCGATCATGAATATTTGTTCGTATCGAGGCGCGTAAGAGAAAACAAAATCTACGATGACTTGTCAAATCGACAAACAGGTATCGAAACGGGGAGGAATCTGCAAAGGGAACATTTCGGCGGTACACGGTGTAGTGTAGAGGCGGAAGAGAAGATAGGTTGACACGGCGACGGGCTGCACATCGAGATCCACACAAGGAAGGGAACGAAAAGGAAAGAGAAAAATGGACGGCGACCTCTCCGCCGCACCCTTCCCCGGGCTCCTCGTCTCCATGTGCGCGCGTGCGGCGCAGAACGCGATAAGCCTCCGGCGCATCCCGGCCGTCCGTTCATGTTTCGAACCCAACGGTCTCGCTCGCGGCGAGTCTCCTTCGCCTCCCGCACGCACTCGCCACTTCCGCAGTTCCGCTCCCGCGCCACCGACGGTTCGGGCACGGACCGCCCAGACCCATGCGTCAGTAGGCCGGAGCGACGAATCTGACCTTTTCGCGAAAGTTTAACGAGAAATGAACTGGTTTTGAAACTTTAGCCGCATCTAACCCTTTTCAGAAACGCCAAACATTCTGGCGTTTAACTGAGCATAGAAACGCCAGCGTCAATGGCGTTTCCAATCTGGTCCACGGTCTCCCGCCTCGTTGACGCAGCTGACGTGGCAGATCTAGAAACGCCGGCGACCCTGGCGTTTCTGCGTGAAGTTAAACGCCAGGGGCCCTGGCGTTTCTAGATCGGTTAAGTTCCAAAGCGTTAACTCCCGCGGGGTTACTCCACTTCATTCTCCTTCTTTTCCGAGCTGGTTTCTCTCCCCTCACAGTTTTCCCCCATTCTACCCTCTCACAAATCCCTCCAAATCGGAGGGATTTCTTCGTGGAATCGGAGTCCTTTGCATCCTTTGAGGTAATCTCTATGATCTCTCACGATTTGGTTGGCTCAAAGTGTGTGGCTTTTTAGCATTGTTCACTCTTATCCAAACCCTAGATTTCGAGAGTATGAGTTTATATGTAGCATTTTGAGATATGTTTAGGGTTGTGGTTGTGGTTTGTTTGTATATGAAATGATCATTTCATTCATTATATTTATTGTCATTGTTTTTAGATGTCAAGAATTGTGAATGTTCATTATGTGAGTAAGGAAGAATTTTTTAGTAACAATGCCGAGTATGTAGACAATGAGGAGAAGGTGATGGTCTTTCGCACTAGTCCTACCTATTTCGAGGTTGTGGCAAGAGTGAAGGAAGTTTTAAAATGGACCGATCCAAGGGACAATGTTGAACTAGAGGGTAGATATTTTGTTGGGTCAGGTCATCATACTCGAAAAAAGAAAATACCTATCATGTGCGAGTTGGATTGGGGGGCATACAAGGAGGTTGTGGCGGCATCCCAAGACAAGTCTCTTGAATTATTTGCTACCAAGGTCGAAGGTGATCGGTCGCATATTGACTTGAACCGGTGTGCCTCCCCACATGATGCAATGACTCCCACTCGGAATGTACCAGCTGATGATGAGATCGAGATGAATGATATTAGTCAACCTCCTTTGAGCCAACAAATTGAATTGGATATGAATGATAGTGACCAAGGCGATGAACAAGAAGAGTATGTCAATGCGGAACATGGTTTTGAGTTCGGCATGGCGGATGAAGATAGGGAGGACGAAGACATCGATGACGATGATTCCGAGCAGGAGGATGAGTATCATAATACTTATATTGGTGACATTGAGGCACATGTCGCACAAGATGATATGGACCGAGACATGTTTTACCGGCGTCCTCTTCTTCCTCCTCGTTGTCATCCTCTTCTTCCTCCTCATTACCATCCTCTTCTTCCTCCTCGTTGTGCTCATCCTCTTGCTCTTCATCATGCTCTTCTTCATCACCTTCTTGCTCCTCATCTTGGTCCTCATTAGCCCGACTCGACGAAGCATTTGCTGTATCTAAGCTCGAACGATAAGAGCCTATTGTTCTAGTGCTGGCAGAACGGTGGCATGAGAGCAATGCCGATAGCCGGCGGCACCGTTTCATTAACCTCTGCAAACATAGCCAAATATGAGAAGACAAACCGGTATATGAGAAGGCAAACTAGATATAGAATTTGTCTACCTTCATGGTTGACCTCAGCACGGACTCGGACTCCTCAGAACCAGGATCATGTTGGAGAGCAAATCCGGCTTCGTTAACGCTTCGGCTCAGCTCCATACCCTGTATGCACACATGAAGAATGTAAATATTGGTAACCACATTTGCTAAGAATGACGTTGACCTTAGTGCATTAACGTACCACTCGGTCAAAAACAGGTGCGTAGTCTCTATGAGTTCCCGCGTTCTCTCTAACCGCCACATTGAACTCATTATCGCCATCCTCATTCCCTAACTCCAGACAATCTTGCGTGGTCCAGGCAGGCTTCAACTTAAGCCGATACTGACGTCCAAGCCACTGAAGGTGCTTAATGTAAAGGGTCTCACTCTCCATTGTCCCATCCCTCTCGACAAGACTCTCCCTTTTGTTCCATAAGGCAATCCATTCTCGATGTTTAGTGTCCCATTCCTTCTCTTTCCGGCACCTTTGCCGATCCATCCTACAATGAATAAATTAGACACTTAAGTATAATGTCGCCGATAGAAAATGTGTTAAAGTCTTTCACACACCTATGCAATTGAACACTAGTGCTTTGCGCGGCCGGCGGGGTGCGCTGCCTTCTGCCGAACTGTTTAGCGACCCGTTGAGGGAGGTGCCACTCAACAGCGTAGAAGCATATGAGTGGAACCCTACTCCGCCAAAGGTGCATGTCACGCAGACACATACTATTTAGAGGAAATGGCCTCTGAGGAGCATACGGCCTCCAATTAACCTACAACACAGAAAATGAACCAAGAATTAGAAACGATGTCCGGTAACAACTGTATGGTAAAAACGATACAAACCCTTACAGGACATTTACCTGCTCATGCGTCAGTGTGTCAAGCTCGTTGGTGTAGGCCTTGTATCGTCCCTTCGACTTGCCTGTGTAGGCCTCCACTCTGTCCCAAGTGTATGCAACCGTGGGAAACCGTTCGGTATCATCTTCATCCGGCCAAACCCATTGGTTGGGTTGGAGTTTTTCCGGACGTCCAGTAGGTATGCGCTCCCACATCCAAATTGACAAAGCCCACGTAAAACCTCCCATTGACGCGCCGCCTTTCACCCTACGACATGCATGGTCCAACTGCAATGACACAAATTCAAGTCAAATTTCGTATTCGATTGTAAAATTTCATAGAACAAGTATCGATGCAAAATAAGTAGTTACCTGCCGGTATAGAAAGGCTAGACCTGCTGACCCCCAACTGTAGTTGGCATCAAAGTCACCTAACACGTCCAAATACATCCAAGAGGCCGTGTCCCCCGACCCGTCTGGAAATACAACCATAGTCAACAAATGCCACAGATAGGCCCGAGCATACTGCTCTATCTCCTCCGGCTCGGCATTCTCCGGGCATTGCGTGTATCTCTGTCGTATCCAAGAATACGGGACACCAGCTGGCCTAACATCCTTAACCCCTTCTGGAGGCGGGTCAGGACAATCACCGATGAGCCCCTCAACCCGCTCACGCCAGCCGTCGCTATCCACCCTCCCAGTAACAGCGGTACCATCGATCGGAAGCGCGGTGATCATGGCAAAGTCCTCCAGAGTGATCGTCATTTCCCCACATGGGAGGTGGAAACTATGTGTCTCCGGCCTCCAACGGTCCACAAGGGCGGTGAGCGCCGTGTGGTTCATCGTCGGCGGGGTGCGCCTAAACTGGCACACAAAGCCTAAAAGACCCGCTCTCTCAAAATACCCCTCGTACCGCACATCATACGACATGAAGGATGCATCGTGGCCACGAAAGCGCATAGGACCTAGAACCTGCAAACGATAAGCAATGTGCATCAGTACCTTGTTACCTACCAGAAAATTTGAACCTACAACGTATAAATGAAATGAATAATTCTTAGTTTGTACCTCCCCATTCTCGATTGACCGTGCACGATGTTCACGGTCGTACTCCTGCTCAAGCCCGGGATAGAAAGGAGCCATCCTACATGTTCAAGCCCGGGACATTATGAAATAATCCGTATAGTAAACCCTAATCAATCTAAGAAAACATGAACTACCTTAATCAAACTATAATCCATTGGGCATGAATTGGGCATGAATCAATAGAAACTATAATCCATTGGGCATGAATCAATACAAACTATAATCCATTGGGCATGAATCAATAGAAACTATAATCCATTGGGCATGAATCCATTGGGCATGAATGTACCACTATAATCATGAATCTAGAACACCAACAATTAATTCATTGGGCATTAACTACCTTAATCAAACTACACTATCACTACGGAGTCTCTATTGAGATGAACTACCGATTTAGGGTTCGAATTTTGCAACAAAAAAAACGTGGAGAAGAAGAGATAGTCGGATAGGGAAGAGGAAATTAGACATAGGAGGAACAAATTACCTTACGAAGAGACGGAGAGACGAAATTTGGGCTCAAATCGACGGGGGAGGGGGAAGAACACGGTCCGCCGCCGCCGCCGCCGCCGGGTTGAGGGGATAGTGAAGAGGAAATGAGGAGATAAGCCGGGCTGGCTCACGGGCGCGTAACTTAATCGATCTAGAAACGCCAGGGGACCTGGCGTTTAACTGCACTCAGAAACGCCAGGGACGCCGGCGTTTCTAGATCTGCCACGTCAGCTGCGTCAACGAGGTGGGAGACCGTGGACCGGATTTGAAACGCCATTGACGCCGGCGTTTCTATGCTTAGTTAAACGCCAGTGTGTTTGGCGTTTCTGAAAAGGGTTAGATGCAGCTAAAGTTTCAAAAACAGTTCATTTCTCGTTAAACTTTCGCAAAAAGGTCAGATTCGTCGCTCCGGCCGCGTCAGTACCTCGGTATTAATAGCACGCCGCCCATGGCGTAATCTCTGTGCTTACCGGCGGAGGTCGCTAACCCTAGGGACAGACACCTAGCCATGGGCAACAATCGCAAGAAGAAGAAGGCGGCCGCCGCCGCCGCTGCAGCGCTCCACGGCGAACAGCCGCCGGCCGATTCTGGAGCGGCGGCCAACGGAGGTGGGATTCCGCCGCCGATGCCCACTTCCGTTGAGCCGGCCAACGGCGGCGCGCCGCCGGCGGTCTCTGCGGCGGCCATCGGAGACGAGGTTGCGCCGCAGCCGCCTTCGGTTGAGGCGGTCAATGGCGATGAGTCGCCGCTGGATTCTGCGGCAGCGGCCAACAGGGACGGAGTGCCGCCGCCGCCGCCGTTTTCGGTTGAGGCGCCCAACGGCGACAAGACGCCGGTTCATTCTCCGGCGGAGGCAAACGGAGACGTGATTCCGCCGCCGGTGGATTCAGCGGCGGAGGCCAACGGTGACGTGGTTGAGCAGCCTCCCTCGGCTGCGGCAGACAATGGCGGCAGCGAGCCGACGGCCGGGGATTCGTCGAAGGAAAGGCGCGACTCTTCAGAGGGGGAGGTGGAAAAGCTCAAGGCGCTCAACGGCGTGCTCGTCAAGGAGGCGGTGGAGACGCGGGGGCAGGTGGCGGCGCTCGCCGCCCTGGTCGACGAGCGCTCCGCCGACGCCGGCGCGCTCGCCGTCCTGGAACCCGAGGTCCTCCGAGCCGCCCTTGCCGCCCCTCTCCGCGCCTTGACCGAGGAGGGCGTGGCTCTGCGGGCGCGTCTCGCGACGACCAGGAGCTGCTCCAGGCCGCGGAGGCGAGGGCAGCTCGAGAGGCCGATGCCAGGCGCGAGGCCGCGGCGCGCGTCGGGGCGGCCGCCCTGGAGGAGCGGCGGATTCTTGAGCTCCTCGGCGGGAAGGAAGCGGAGGCCGCGGCTGCTACCAAGACTGTCAGCGGATTGGAAGCAGTGGTTTCTGAATTGGCGGGGAAGAGTACCGAGCTGTGTGCAGAGAATGGCGAATTGGAGAAGCAATTGGGAGAGGTGAGCGCCTCTGTTGGCAGCGTCCTTGCTCAGAAGGCAGAGGTGGAGGGAAGCTTCATGGATTACAGGAAGAGCACTGGGATGTACAAGCAGGAGATGGAGGGCAAGCTTGGTGAGAAATCGAAGCAATTGGTGGCTCTGAGATCCAGCAAGGAGGAAATGGAGGTGAAGTTCCAGTCTCTGGAGGCTGATTTCTCGTCAGCTCTGTCCAGGAACAAGCAATTGGACTCTGAGTTGGAGACTAGCAAGACAGAGCTAGCTGCAGCGAAGACAGAGCTGGAGAAGCTCCTGGTCGAGATTGCAGATGTTGGTGAGAAGTATACCACAGTTGTGGCCGAGGTGGGTTATCTCCGGGATGAGATTGACGAGATGATGACGATAAAGGAGGCTGCTGTGTCTGCACTTGCTACTGAGAAGACCAGGTTCGAGAAGGAATTGGATGGAATGAAGAGGAAGATTGACAAGATTCAACGCAATAAGGATTCTGCCATGGCTTCTTTCCATCAGAAAGATGCCGAGGCTGCAAAGCTGAGGGCCGAATTGAATGGGTTACGCGATTCCATTGCTGAGCAAAACGCACTCTGCGAAAAGCTCAGAGCCAAATCTTCTAGCCTCCAAGATGAGGTGGACACGGTTCAGAAAGCACTTGGCCAGGAGAAAGCTGAAGGAGACAAGCTCAGGTCGATGCTTGGGGAGGCCGAGAAACAGTATGACGAGAAGTACCGCGAGACTGGGGTGTTGAAGGCTGAAGTTCAGAACAAGCGTGCACAGATCTATACCTTGAATGGGGAGCTTAAGAAGCTGCAGCTCGCAGTTGCTGAGGCGAAGCAGAGGGGGAGGAGTGGCGTGTGGACATGGCTGTGCCCTACCACAACTGTCATCGCCGCCGCGTCCTTTGCCTACGCTGCTCGTAGCCGGTGAACAGAACTCTTTTGCCCACGTTTTGTTCGCTCGCTTGAGTATGCATAAATAAGAATAACCAGTCTACTTCTTATGTTGCTACGACGTGTATGATGAACCGTTCGTGGCCGGTACTATAAATGAAGTTTCTCTACCTTTATTTTGCATCTGCTCCCGGAATTGAGCTGGCCATTTGCTCAAATTTTGCAGAAACTTTCAGTTTAGAACTTATGATTTCTGTTCAGAACTTTCAGCTGTTCTTCCAATGGTTTTTTAGCTCGATAGGAAATAAGACAGCAACCAGATTGCTTTTGTGAAGTAATAGAAGGAATGCTTAACCTTTATTCTGTAAGTTTGGTTCCAAACTTTCGTCTGCTATACTATCTAGTAACTGTTCCTAAGATTCTATATACAAATCTCACGTGTATCTCATGACTTGTTCTTCTGAGAAATGGAACTAAAGGCCTATAAATGTATAGCTAACAAAAACCCTAGTGCTGGTTTCAGAACTGCCTTTTCAATAGCTTTGCTTGACATGCCCTTCTCTGGCAGAATGACTCAATCCTTTCGCAGGCTTCCAGTATTACATTAACAGGTGCCCCAAAGAATATTCTAACATAGTTCTTCAACCCAAGGACAGAACCTGGAAATTAGAAATGGCGAAACTAAAATTGTATAAATATATAGTAATAATAAAGACTACCATATCAGAAAGGTTAACAGGAATATAAGAATGATGAATTGAGTCGATTATACCAGGTAAAATCAGGACAGATTCTTCTTTGATCAATTCACGAGCAAAGTCCATGTCATCTGCAATGCCTGATAAAAGTGAAGTATTGATTTCAACCTGCATGATTTTGTGATCGTCAGCTCAAACATAGGATAATAAATAAATCATTATAATCCAATGCCAGTACACCTATGAAAACCGACCATCATGAACATTGAACCGTGAGGCTTTGTGTAGCATTGCAGAGCTTCAATCTGGTTCACTCTTTTGTAGAGAGCATCTGCAGCAGATTCAAGCAAGTTCACCACATTCAGATGGAACTCGTTGTGTTCATGCGAAAGAATCTTAGGAACTGCTGCCTGTGTATCAAAATAATTCATCCGAATTAGTGAACTCACTTGTGTAGGTAAAACATTGTTTAGTAATAGGTTCCTAACCTGAATGATTGAGGCTGGTCCTGAAGTCACATTCAGTAGCATCTCAGTCGCGGTTCTGACCTTTAGAAGAACAAAATTACGGATCTACATACAAGGGTGCATATAACCAGAAATGTAAAAACATGAGAATAATATAGTGTCTTACATGCTTGAGTGTACCATTAGGATCACAGAAGGCCAACCAACCAAGACGCCATCCTGGTACCATGAATCTCTTTGAGATCCCTCCAATGGTGATGACAGGTGCAATGTGTGCATATGTGGCCATGGGAACAAACTTGCTGCCACCAAAGACCATATGTGCATATATCTCATCTGCTATTACTGGAATCCCCAAATCTCTTGCAGTCTCAGCAATCTACAGATCAAGGGATGTAGTTGTCGATCAGTGATATATCAATCAATCATGCATATTACGAGTACATGAAGGTACATTTCTTCATATTATTCAGAGATGGTAGCAGCATGGTCTTTAGAGATTTTTTTAATAAAAGTTCTTGCGATTTCGGTTTCAGGATGTAGCAAGCTGTGCTGGTGAACTGTACGAATAATCACCTGGATAAGATGCTGCGCAGAGTAGACCGCGCCACACGGATTGTTTGGGTTGATGATGACAATGGCTGCTGTGGCGCCGTCAGCCAGAGCATGCACACCTGCTAGGTCAGCCTCCCAACCGTGCCGGGGCAGGAGGTCGTAGAAGCGAGGCTCGGCACCAACAAGCTCACAGGCCGCCTCATAGGGCGCAAAGCCCGGTCGTGGTAGCAGGATATTCACCCCTGGAGCCCCACCGAGCACCGTTGTGATGGCAGTGATTGCGCCTGTGCCACCGACTGTCATGAACACGTCGGACTCCCGGGTGCGGTGGCGTGCACCGGCGGACAGGTGATCGGCCACAGCGCTGTTACAAAGAAAGTACGTTGCATCAGTTAAGGTATGACAAGAGATGATGTTATTAAGGCTGATGAAATATTATCAAGACAAAATTATATTTGGAACTAACGTTAGAAATTAAAACAGCTATTTTTCATCTTTAGAATGCACAAACCACTACATTATCATGTAAAAAAATGTATTATGGAAAAGTACAAAACTGAATGAGATTGCTCGGAAAAGGTGTACCAGTGACATGAATGTCCTAGATTGTTTATCTTTTTGAAGCACAAAATTCTATCTTTATATCTAGTATCTATGTGGTTGCCAGCAATCAGTGTACAACTGACTAGCAAGTTAGAACTTTCTGAAATATATAGACAGTCAAGGTGGCATGATGCTGGGGCGATGCCGTACCACATCTGGCAATGTCTTGTGAAGCTAAGTTGTTTTTATGGGTAAATGGGTAACAAACAACATGTGATGGTGTTGCAAAATGAAAACAATACTGAGCTCTACCATCGTCTCCGTGATCAAAGCCAGCTTTTATTGTCCCCAAATTTCATGGAGAGCATTATTTTGTAACGAGAAATCAAGATGATATGAAAGTACTTTGCAATGCAATCGACGGATACATGCTAAACCGGAAAGGAGGTAGTAATTAGTAATAGTTGTATGACTGAAAAGGAAGGTCAATATTTTTTTTGGATTTAGTTGTGTTATCACATCTATATTCACTCTAGTAGCACTCTGTTCAGAATTACTGTTTATGATAGCTGCTTAGCCTGCATAGGATACAACAACGGAAGATTATTTAAACTGTCTTATGGTTCAGAAATGAATTGCACTTTTCAGTTTCTCGTATGATGTGGTTAGCTGAATTTACACATTTATGATCTCAGGTGGAGCTAAATGAATGTCCCCTGGAACAGTTTTGACAAGAAATGGAACCCTTTATACGCAAACAAGGACTGTCAGTGCGCCTAAACACAGGTTTGTAGTTCCCTTGCATTTACACAGGTCCTTGAAGCTACCAAGCAAAATGGTTGGAATTCATAAAGTTGACCTATGTTGGTGCAGGTGTTGTTGAATTAGCTGCTGATCATGTAGTATGTGAAAAGTGCAGGGCTAAATTAATTGCAGATTACCGCTGCGAGCGCGCAGCAGGAGATCTAGTAGCATAGGGACCCGTAAGACTGACACGTAAAGAAACTCCCCGCAGAAGTAGCACTACTCGTTGGTTAACTGTTATTTTCTGAAAGAACTGTTGAAGATGAACAGAAGCACACGCTTACTCACCGGCGGGCCGCTGGAAAGCCGTGGGAGGGCGCGTAGCAGTCGAGGTCCCTGGACCTGACGGCGCCCGCGACGGCGTCGGCGGCGAACTCCCCGCCCCGGCGGAAGCATGCGTGCACGGAGGCGTCCCCGACGCCGAGGGACACAAGGCTCCTGCTCTTGTCAGCGCACCCAAGCAGCTCGCCCACGACGCCCCTGATGGACGCCTTCCCCTCCGACGACAGCGCCGGGTGGCACCTCACCGCCGGCTTCCGCACCTCGCCGCGCCGCTCTTGCCCCGGCGCCGTGACGACCTGAGCAATGATAAGAAACAAGAAAATGAGGCACGCACAGCTGGCCAGATTATTCGCCTTTGACAGGAGGCGGGTGAGGTACCTGGGCAGTCGGCGCCATCGATCAGAGGAAGCAGCAGAGAAGAAAATGAGAGAGATGAGATCTTGGTGTACGTGAGAGTTTTTGTCGTTGCTATTCACGAGGCGTGTGGGGTATTTGTAGCGGTTGTCAGGTTGTGTGGTTCAGAGGCGCACAAGTGACGGTCAAAACCATCAAGCGATTGCGAGCTTTGTTTGCTAGCTTCTTCTGTTACGTAGAACTGTAGTATAGAGAGAGAGAGAGAGACGCGGAAGCTACATGTATCCATGGTTCGCAGATCGAGCTCCCACGTGTGGCTGTGTGGAGAGATAAGACCGATCATACGAAAAAAAACTTATATATCTCTATAATAAACCTAGAAAAAGGTTTAATAACAGAATACGAAAATCCACGAGATTCACACACGTAAACCTAGAATTCCATGTCCGTGGAAAAAGGAGATTCACACGCAACAAAAATCACGATTCACCCCGCAAGGCCGTAACAGTTTTTTTCTCCACCCTGCGTTTTAAATAATTTTGGGATTTTGTATGGTACAGAAGATTTCTACCAAGGAAAAAAAAAAAAAGAACAAAGCATATATAAAATTATCCACCCAAACAGCAAAGTCATAATAAACTTTTCTTGAGGATCTGAACTTCAACCGTTGCATCTCTTCTTTGAAAGCAGCCCGACAACGGTAAATACTGGAGCCTTGTTCTGAAAAATGAAGTCACTCCTGGTCTTCCAAAATGTACAAGCTTCCATGATAAAAAAAATCTCCATGAAAAAGGGTTTAAGCAACCTGATTTGAGAGCTGCCACATGCTAGGTCTTGACAGATCATTAAGTTGATGGAAGGGCATAGATACTGCCAGCATAGTTGAGCAACAGGGAAATGGACGAAGAGATGGCCCCTTGTTTCCAACAAAGAGACATTACATAGCACACAAGAATAATTTCAAGAAAAAAAAAGTTTTCTCGACAACCTCGTTGGCGCCAGTTTGCGTTTTGCCGCTCACCCTCGCACCTTTTCTCGGTTCGACCGCCATGATCCTAGCATCTTTTCTCGGTTCAATCGCCATGATCCTATAAAGACAGAACACACGACATCGAACTTCATTATGAAATTTCTTCGTCTTCGTTCCACCCGCATCACATGGAACTAGGCTTGGCACGAACCCTGGCCACATGGCGCTGAACTTGCCCCATCTTCTTTCCATGGCTTCACCACCCTACACGGTAAGAGATAAATCATCCAGATTTATAGAATCTTGCAATATGAATTGTACTTGATGGTATTGTTCATCGAATCAATTCTTTTTTATTTAGAGTAAAATGGGTAGCCATATGTCCTACTTTAATTAAAATGAAACCAAAATAACAATAGTTATTAGTTAAGTTGGCGCCAAAGCAACACATCCCAGCCACATCTAGGTTTTACATAACATAAGCAGCAACAAGGTTACATCACAGATCAGGAGTTTTGTGTTTTACTCCCGTGTAGGATTTCAAGGCGACGAAGTCCAGAACTGGATTGAATCAGTTTCTCTCTCTGCAGCAGTTGTCGTTGAAGTTCCTCGACAGTCTAGACTCTGACATGCCTAGACTACTAATTACGACTGGAACTAGAGTACAACATCGCAAACACACCACAATTTCTCCATTCCCACTTCGATTAGCTACTTGAAGAGGAGCCCTTGGGTGAATCTGGTTACAAGGAGCAATCATCGTTCCTCTACGAGAGGTGACTAGGGTTTAACCTGAAGGGTTCGATGCATAAAAAACAAAAAATTTCCTACGAAACAAGCGGAAGAAACCCAACGGATCTAGATCTATTAGATGAAGGTAACGAGAAGGAGATCCAATCTCTTACCATCGAAGAATGAACAAAGCCTTTTGTCGATGCAGGGGTTGGTCTGTCGATCCCCGCAACTAGACTCGTCTAGTCGCGAGGAGATGTATTATCCTTCGAGATCCAATCCGATGAAGCGCCGCACGAGCAGCACCTCCGCGGTATCCACACGTACAGCTCGATGTAGACTTCCTATCCTTGATCCCGCAAGTGAGGAGGAAGTGGCTCGCGAGATTTCAGCAGCACGACAGTGTGGTCGTGGATATGGTGGAGATCCCGGCAGGGCTTCGCGAAGCAACTGCGAGAGAGAGGAGGGAGGAAAGGGGTGGTGCGGCTAGGGTTGGGTGAGGTGCGCCCCAGCCCTCCCCTCCTCTTTATATAGGTGTGGGGGGCAGCCTCTTGCCCCTCCCCAAATCCTAGGGGCGGCAGACAAGGGGGGAAACTTACCCCCCAAGGCACCCCCTTAGGGTTTGGGGCGCCCCACCTCCCTTAGCCGCATGGGCTCTTGGGGCTTGGTGTGGCCAGCCCATGTGGGCTGCTACACCTCCTCTCGGTCCATGTGGGCCCTTAGGGCTGGTGGGTCCCACTTTGGAACCTTCCGGAACCTTCTAGAATATTTCCGGTATCGTGCCGGAAAATTGCCGAACTTTTCCGAAACTCCGGAAACCACTTTCCTTATATGAATCTTTATCTCCGGACTCCTCCGGAGCTCCTCGTGATATCTAGGATCTCATCCTAGACTCCGAATCAACATTTGATTACACCATTAATTATCTCAACCTAGGCCCTAGCTACATCGAAGTCTTAAGTGTGTGACCCTACGGGTTCGAGAACATGTAGACATGATCTAATCAATAACCATTAGCGGGACCGAGATGTCCATATTGGTTCCTACATATTCAACGAAGTTCTTTATCGGTTGAACCACGATGTCGGGGATTCAGTTAATCCCGTATATGATTCCCTTTGTCTGACGATATATCACTTGCCCGAGATTCGATCGTCGGTATCACCATACCTAGTTCAATCTCGTTACCTGGAAAGTTCTCTTTACTCGTTTCATAATATAGGATCCCCGTGAATACCACTTAGTCACATGTTTGCAAACTTCCGGATGCTATATTACCGAGAGGGCCCAGAGATATCTACTCCGTCACATGGAGGGACAAATTCCACTCTTGATTCATGTCACCCAACAAGTGTCGGCACAGTGGAAACCAGGGTACCACGGGCCGGCCTGCCAGGGCCCACAATGTTCTTTAGAAGATTTTGCTAAGGACCAGGCTCTCCGAGCCTGGCGAGCCTCGCGAGGGTTTTTTCCCTCGCGAGGGACCTCTCTTCCTCGCCAAGGGTTTTTTCCCTCGGCGAGGGACCTCTCCTCGAGAGGGCATCTCGGATGCCACCTGCAAATTCTGCTAAGGACCAAGCCGAAAGGCTTGGCGAGGCCTTTTGCCTCGCCGAGGCTTCCTTCCTCTCGAAGCCAGCTCTGCCTCCGCGGCAGAGCGCACATGGGCTCTGCACCCTCCGCAGAGTGATGACCCGCCAGCGCGCGGTGACGGCAGCGCCACAGTTGCCATTCTTATGTATAAAGGAGTCAACAAAGCTGCACCAAGCAAAGGAGCCCCAAGGATTGCCACTTTGGTGATAAGGGAACCGTCTGCAGCTACCCTCCAAAGGCGACGTCACCGTGGGACACATCCCGCATCAGCAGCGCCAGCCCACCGTCCTGTTTGGACGGTGGCTTTTCCAGCTTTGGTGACGCTGCACCCTGCCGTGGACCGCGTCCATGGACTTTACCTTTATGGTAGACTCTACCTTTATTGTGCACCGCACCCCCTCCTTCGTCGCCATGTGGTAGCCCTTCCCGCCAAGGCATTTGGGGGGAAGAGGCCCGAGACACCTATAAAAGGAGGGGGAGCACGCTCGGGCAAAGGGTTCAACTTTTACTCAACCCTAGATCTGAGTTCTGCAGTAGCCATTGTAGCCACCTTGAGCTCGCCAAGCTCGCCCTGTACTGAAACCTCTCCAAGCAAGTGCAATACAATCTAGGCAGGACGTAGGGGTTTTACCTCTCCAGAGGGCCCTGAACCTGGGTAATACTGTGTGTTCCTCTTTGCAGTGCCTCCCCGCGATGATCCAGGCGAGAACCGCCGCCGTGGCACGTTGAGGGTTGTTTGATCCCATGTTCAGCCCCTTACTCGATCCTTCGTGAGACACACCCTGTTCCTGGGACAGTTCTCCGACATTTGGCGCGCCAGGTAGGGGGCTGAGGCGCGTCTTCAACCTCGACACAGCCATGGCCGGCATCTCTCATGCCGAACGTCTCGCTCGCCAGACGGCCAGCGCCGCCACCGCTCCCGCTGGCAACCCGCGCGGCCGCCCGCGCGGAAGTGGTGCTCCGGAGCGCCGCGTCGACCCTGAGCCCCGCATTGAGCACCCGGAGGACGACGACATCGACCACGCTGAGGACGACCTCGGCGAAGAGGAGGCCTCCTCCCTGCACCCGTCGCGGGACCGTGCTGCTTCCTCGCTGGGCCGCCCTGCGCCCAGCCCGGCGACTGCGCTTCTCATGGCGCAGGAGCTGCTGCAGTACCGTCCCACGCCGGAGGCCCAGGAGGCCTGGCTCAACCGCCTCTCCGAGCTCGTCGGCGCCGCTCGTGTCGCCGCTCCCGCACCGTCCCGTTCGCTGGTCCTCTCTGCACGCGCAGGGGACGTGGCGCACGGCGCACCCACATGCTCCTCCTCGTCACCCCGCGCCCGCTCGCGCTCCAGCTCCACCGGCTCCACCGCAACCTGCTCCAGCCGGGGCTCCTCCTCGCGACAACCGCGCCGCGTCGCACGCATCATCGCCGCACGACTGCCAAATCGTGCAGCGAGCCCCGGAGGACGCACGCGTGAGCATCGAGCGCCACCAGGATCGCCACAACCGCGCCGTCCATGACGTCGCCACGTCCGCGCCACCCTCGCCAACGGCCCGGTCACCTACGGCACGACGGCCGCGTTCACTCGCAGCCTCCGTCGCGTCGTCTGGCCGGTCAAGTTCCGGCCGGATCTTCCTCCGCGCTACGACGGCAAGAACAACCCCCTGGAGTTCCTGCAGCTCTACACCTTGGCCATCCAGGCCGCCGGGGGCGACGACAAGGTCATGGCAAACTGGTTCCCCATGGCCCTCAAGGACTCCGCGTCCTCGTGGCTCACCAACCTCCCCGCCGAGTCCATCAACACCTGGGAGGACCTCTGCCGGTGCTTCGTCGCCAACTTCAAGGGCACGTACGAGCGCGGCCTCATGTACAACGATCTCCGCGCCGTGCGCCAGAAGCCTGGCGAGACCCTCCGCAAGTACATCCAGCGCTTCAGCCAAGTGCGCAACAAGATCCCCAACGCCACCGACGCGCAGGTCATTTCGGCCTTCCAGGCTGGGGTCACGGATGTGCGGATGCTCGAGAAGCTTGGCATCCACGACAACATCACCACCGTCGTCAAGCTCTTCGACTTGGCGGACAAGTGCGCCAAGGCTGAGGAGGGCCGCTTGTTCGTCAAGAACGAGCCAGGGGACCCCGCCGAGGAGTCCAAGAAGAAGAAGAAATCCACCGAGAAGCGCAAGACCACTGCGGTCCTCGCGGCTGAGCCTGACGCCAAGCAGCCTCGCGCTGCCACTCCAGCCGCGGGACCCGAGAAGAAAGATGATCGTCCCTTCTGCATCTACCACAACAGGCATTCCCACGCCACCGAGGACTGCTACGACCTCAAGAGGCTTCGCGAGGCACGTGAGGCTCGCGAGGCGAACGATCGGCAGCAGGGCCGCGGAGGCCGCGGCGGCGGCCGCGGCGGCCGCAGGGGGCGACGCTGGAACAACAACTACGACGACAACTACCAGCAGAACCCTCAGGCCAACGCCGCCCAGCCCACGAACGACAACCTCCCCTGCCGAGACTCCTGAGGGCTACCAGGTGCCTCGCGGGGCCGCTTGCATCCTCGGCGGGGCTCAGGCCCCCAGCTCCAACCGCCACTTCAAGCAATTTGCTCGCGAGGTCGCGGCAGCCCTTCCCGGGGTTGAGGCCTCCAAGCCCCTCAAGTGGTCCCAGTGCCCCATCACCTTTGACTCCGCCGACCACCCCAAGTCCACCGCGACTATTGGCACCATCCCGCTGGTCTGCACTCCCACCATCAACAACATTGCAGTCTCCAAGACGCTCATCGATGGGGGTGCAGGCCTCAACGTCATCTCTGTCGAGAAATTTGAGAAGCTGCAGGTGCCCTACGAGCGGCTCATGCCCACCAGGCCCTTCTCGGGGGTGACAGAGGGTCTCACCACCCCTTTGGGGCAGGTGAGGCTCGCCGTCACTTTCGGCACCCAGGCCAACTACCGCACCGAGCTGATCGATTTCGACGTCGCGCACATCGGCCTGCCCTACAACGCCATCCTCGGCTACCCCGCCCTCGCTAAGTTCATGGCGGTGACCCACCACGCCTACAACCTCGTCAAGCTCCCTGGCTCGGGTGGCACCATCGTCATCCGCGGCGTGGTCTCAGACGCCCTGTACGCTGCGCAAGCGGCCTACAAGGCTGCCGCGGTGGCGTCACCCGCTGACGAGGATGAGGAGCCCCTCCCAAGGCCCCCCGCGAAGAAGAAGCAGCTGTTCTCTCAGGAGAAGGCCGCGACGAAGCAAGTGCCTCGGGGGCTAGCGTCACCATCAGCGCCAACTTGCCTCCCAAATAGGAAAGCGCGCTCGTCGCCTTCCTCAGGGCAAACTCTGACATGTTCGCATGGACATCGTCAGATATGTCTGGAGTACCGAGGGAGGTGATCGAGCACCACTTAGCCATGTGTCCAAACGCACGCCCCGTGAAGCAAAAGGCGCGGCGCCAGGCGCCAGAGAAGCAAGATTTCATCGTCAAGGAAGTAGAGAAACTGAAGAAGGCCAGCATCATCAAGGAAGTGGTCCATCCCACTTGGCTACTCTGTTTTCTGGATGCCTTCTCTGGTTACCACCAGATCAAGATGGCGAAGGAGGACGAGGAGAAGACAGCATTTCTCACCCCTTGTGGTGTGTTTTGCTATGTCTGCATGCCCTTCGGCCTGAAGAACACCGGCGCCACTTTCCAGCGCCTCATGAGGATCGCCTTGGGGGCTCAAATGGGGAAGAATGCAGAGGCCTACGTCGACGACATCGTGGTCAAGACTCGCGAAGAAAACACGCTCATCCAGGACCTCGAGGAGACCTTTGCCAACCTGCGCAAAGTAAACATCAAGCTAAACCCCGCCAAGTGCATCTTCGGGGTACCTTCAGGCAAGCTCCTCGGGTTCCTGGTGTCTCATCGCGGCATCGAGGCAAACCCCGACAAGATCAAGGCCATAGAAGAAATGCAACCCCCTCATCGCCTCAAGGACATGCAACGCCTAGCGGGATGTATGGCCAGCCATGGCCGTTTCATCTCCAAGTTCGGCGAGAGGGCGCTGCCGTTTTTCAAGATCATGAAGAGGTCCGGTCCTTTCAAGTGGACCCCTGAAGCAGCAAAGGCCTTTGAGGACCTGAAGAAATACCTGGCGAGCCCACCCATCATGGTTGCCCCACGCCCTCGCGAGCCTCTGAAGCTGTATCTTGCAGCCACTCCTCAGACGGCAAGCGCGGTCTTGGTAGCTGAAAGGGAAGAGCCAGTCCTCGCCAAGCAGAACTCCGCCTCGCCAAGCCCAGAACCACCCGACAAGGAAGCAGCCTCGACAAGCCTCCAGCCTCCTGCCAAGCCTCCACAAGCAGGACCTCAACAAACCATCGCCGAGGACTCCACCGAGCCTCGAGAGGAGCCAGCCGCTGCCACGCCAACAACCGCCCTCGTCGAGCATCCCGTCTACTTCGTCAGCACAGTGCTGCGGGACGCTCGCGAGCGCTACCCCATGCAGCAAAAGCTCCTCTTCTCGCTCCTCAGCGCCTCTAGGAAGCTGCGCCATTACTTCCAGGGTCACCCCATCTAGGTGGTCACCTCATACCCCCTGGAGCAAGTCCTGCGCAACCCAAACGCGACAGATCGCGTCGCAGGCTGGGGCATCGAGCTACAACCTTTTGAGCTGGAGTTTGACACCACCAGGGTCATCAAGGGCAGGGCGCTGGCTGATTTCATGGCCGAATGGACGGACACGCATGAAGAAGAGCCTCAAGAGGAGGAACCCGCAGCCTCAAGAGGGACGGAACCAGACCACTGGACCATGCACTTCGACGGTGCCTTCGCGGCCCGGAGTGCAGGGGCTGGTGCTGTCCTCACTTCACCAACATGCGACAAGCTCTACTACGCCGTCCAGCTGTGCTTCAAGGACAACGACAAGGTCTCCAACAACATTGCTGAATACGAAGGCCTCCTCGCCGAACTCAAAGCTGCCATTGCCCTCGGCATCAAGCGCATCCTCATCAAGGGCGACTCTTAGCTCCTCGTTAACTTCTCCAACAAAAGCTACACGCCTAAGGAAACCTACATGGTGCCCTACCTCGAAGAGGTACGCAAACTCGAGAAGCACTTCAGGGGCATGGAGCTCAAGCACATCCCGCGAGAGAACCAAGAGGGAGATGAACTCGCCAGGCAAGCATCATGAAGGGAAGCCCAGAAGCCTGGAGTGTTCGAGGAAAGACTCGCCAAGTCCTCCGTCAAGCAACCAGCTGTCAACACAAGCATCAATGAGGAGCTCCCACCAGCCCCATCAAGTGGAGCACCAAACTGCGGGCTTCCCTCAGGTGATCGCTTGCTGATGACCTTGGTGCGCCAAGACACTGGTTGGATCGACGAGTTCAAGAACTACCTGCAAAATCGAGTCCTCCCCGAAGAAGATGCTGAAGCCGAAAGGGTTGCTCGCCAGGCCAAGTCCTACTGCCTCCACGACGGAGACATGTACCGTAAGTGCCCCAACGGGGTTGCCTTGCGATGCGTCCCTGCCGAGGAAGGCCGCCAGCTCATCAACGACATCCACAGCGGAGAGTGCGGCCACCATTCGTCCTCGCGCACCCTTACAGGCAAGGTCTTCCGAAGTGGCTTCTACTGGCCTTCAGTGCTTCAAGATGCAGCCGAAATCGTCCAGTCCTGCGACGCATGCCAATTCCACGCCAAGCAGATCCACCAGCCCGCGCAAGGACTCCAGACGATCCCGCTCTCCTGGCCGTTCGCGGTCTGGGGGCTGGACCTCATGGGACCCTTCCCACGAGCGCTCGGGGGCTACCGCTACCTCTACGTCGCCATCGACAAATTCACCAAGTGACCTGAGGTGGAACCCGTGCGCACCATACCGGCAAAGTCAGCGGTCAAATTCATCAGGAGCCTGGTCTGCCGCTTCGGCGTGCCCAACCGCATCATCACCGACAACGGCTCACAATTCATCAGCGGCGCCTTCAAGTCCTACTGCGGCAGCCTCGGCGCCCAAATTTGCTACGCCTCGGTGGCGCACCCACGAAGCAACGGGCAAGCTGAGCGAGCCAATGCCGATGTGCTCAAGGGCCTCAAGATGAGAAGCTTCAACCGCCTCAAGGCCAGCGGCAAGCACTGGATCGATGAGCTCCCCTCGGTGCTCTGGTCCATCCGCACCACGCCAACAAAGCCAACTGGTGAGACGCCGTTCTCCCTCGTCTATGGCGCTGAAGCCATCCTCCCCAGCGAGATCACCCACGGCTCTCCACGAGTCTTGGCCTTCAAGGAGGCTGAGCAGGACGAACTGCGCAACAACGACCTCCTGCTGCTCGAAGGGCTCCGCCACAATGCGGCCCTGAGAGCGGTAATTTACCAGCAAGACCTCCGCCGCTACCACAGCCGCCACATCCGCCCGCGCACTCTTGAAGCAGGAGACCTCGTCCTGCAGAGAATCCTCTCCAGGGCAGGCCTCCACAAGCTCTCGCCAATGTGGGAAGGACCCTATAGGGTCGTCCACATCGCCAGGCCTGGCTCCGCGCGGCTCGAGACGGAGGACGGCATCCCTGTCGCCAACCCCTGGAACATCCAGCACCTGCGCAAGTTCTACCCCTGATCGTCCTCGACGAGCAATTTTTTGCATCAAGGGAGAGCCTCGCGCCATCATCCTCCACGAGGAAAAATTTCGGGCTTCCCTCTCTACTATACGTTGCCGCGGGCCGTTCGAGAAGACTCCCAAGCCACCGCGCCTCGGCAAGGTGACTTCTTCAAGCACCATGCCTTGGCGAGGTGGATCCCCATGCCCAGCCATGGTGGACCGCAGGCTCTACAAGCCACCCCCGCATAGGGGCCCCCTCTGAGCTCTCTCTACATGCGTCGCCTCGGGCACGCCCCCTCGAGAGTCTCAGCCACAGCATGTGGAACCCCATGCCTGACATGGCGGATTTTGTATTTCTGGCCACGCCAGTGTAATGAACCTCTGTTTCAGGTCACTTTGAACCTTTGCGCATCGCGCCAGCATATGTTGTTGCTTCGGTAAGCCGTTATTTTATTGCTTTTCATTCTCGCTCGTATGATCCCTCCTGTGTATCTCACGAGCAGGGGCTAGCATGGTGCCATGCCACGGGAGCATCCCGGCAACGCCTCAAACCCAAGGGATCCGAGCTCTGAACTCACGGGTCAGCTCTCATGCATGTCAACTCCCAAGGAGCTCTGAACTCATGGGTCGGCTCCCGTGCACGTCAACTCACCAAGGACCTTGGTGCCTGTTCTCCTCACGAGACACACATGAAGGAACCTACGGGCACGCATGAGTTATCTAGCTATCTATTGCTTGCGGGTATGCCTATCTGTCCAAGCGCAGGAAAGCAGGCTCTCCAAGCCTCAGGCAACCTCAGGAGGAAAACACCTCATCAGGGAACCAACACCCTCTCCTAGGCAAAACGCCTCATGAAGCTAAGTCCAAACACTTGGTTGAAATTCCTTTCGCTGGTTTTTCGTCCCTCGAGCCTCTTTTTCTCTCTCCTGCGCCTCATGGGCTGCTTGCGTGTTAAAGGGGAGCCCCAAGCATCGCGACTTGGGAGCTCTTACCTCTCAAGGTCTCACGCACCCCCAGCCTTGTGGAGCCCTGAATCTCACATACCGAAGCGGCGGTGGTGTAGCACTAAGAGAGGGTCCTAAGACGTAGAGCGAAAAAGACATGAAAGGGAAGACAAAAGCCTCTTGAGGGATATTCACCAAGCAAACAAAGCTTAAAACAAATCTTTACAAAGCTGTTACAAATAAAATGCTAAGATAATCCGTGCTCCTGCACGTCCAGATACAGGAAGGAGCTCAGGCCGTCGCGCCTCCTGAGGTGCCCGCTCCGTCCACGGCAGCCTCCGCCTCCTCCTCCAGGGCATCCTCCTCGTCGTCGCCTTCGTCTTCATCGACCACGACTTGGTCGAATTTCTTGGCGTACGCCTCGGCGGCTATCCGCGCCCTGTCGCTGATGACGACCGGCGCCGTCATGGCCTCGAGGTCAAGCGAGGGCTGGAGCCTCGCGAGGTTGCTGAAGATGCGGCAGGTGGCGATGACGAGGAGATCGCGGCTCTCCTCCACGACGCGCTCGTCGAAGCCCTTCGCGGTCTCTTCAAGCTTTCCGAGGAATTGCTCAAAGAAGAACGAGTACGCGGCCTCGTCGTCGCTCCCTGCGAAAAGGGGGGAACCTCGATCCTCAGGTCGTCCCCAACAGCGCGCGCGCGGGCCACCAAGCCTTGGAGCATGAGCTGGCGTTGGCGCGTCATGGTCCGTCCATGCTCCACGTTGCTCCGTGCCTCCTCCACAAGGTTCACGACCGGCCCCACCTGCTGGTGGAGCTCTCCCAAGTCCTTCTCCAAGGCAGCGGCTCTCCCTTCCGTGCGAGCCTGGGCCTCCTTGGCGCTCTGAAGGCGGGAGGCCATTTGCTTCTCCTCCTTCTCGAGCCCCTCGATGCGGTCCTGGAGCTCCTTGCGCTTCGCCTTGAAGCGCTCCTCCTGCTTCGTGGCCTTCTCATCATAGTCCTTGGAGAGAGTTTCGCGGATGAGCTTGACCTTGTTGTCGGCCTCTTCCTGGACTTTCTTATGCTTCGCCGCGAAGTCGGCGTTGGCCTTCGCGTGGCGCTCGGCGTAGGTGGCTTCGTCCTGGGCCACCCGGCCCTCGCGAGCCTGCAGCTGCCCCTCGCGGGTGGCCTGGTCCGACTCAAGCTGCTGGACCTGCTCCTCGCGCCGGCGCAGTTCCAGCTCGCGGGGGGAGAGCGCTCCCTCGCGTTGCGTGAGCTCTGCCTCGCGCTTGGTCAGCTGCACCTCGCGGGCGTCCAGCCTCTCGCGGAGCTCCTTCAGGCTGGCCTCTACAACCTTGGAGTCCGCAACGAACTTCTGCTCCGCGGCCGCTATCTCCTGTTGCTTGGAGGCGGTCTCCGCCTCGAGCGCCTCCCTCGCGGCGTCCAGCTGCTCCATGGTCTCCGCCGCCTCCCGCTTCACGCTGTCGCGGGTCTCTTCGGCGAAGCGCATGGCCTCTTGGCGGGCCGCCAGGGCCGCCGCGTCCTGCCGGCGGCAGCTCTCGCGGAGGAGGGCCCAGCCCTCGTCGAGTCTCGCCCTCTCCTCCGCCTGGGCGAGCTCCTCTTCAGCGAGCTGCGCCTCCAGCTCTTCAAGCGTCCGCCGCGCCTGGCCGAAGACGGCTTGGCGACGAACCGCTTGGCGCCGCGGCTCCCGCAGCACCAAGGTCCCCGCATCGCTGCGGGGTGCAGAGATCTCGCCCCTTGGCGGGGCGCTAGAGGCACCCTGCCTTGGGCTCACGTCCGCCTCCGGTGCGTCCCGGGGGCTCGCGAGGACGCCTTCCTCGCCTCCCGCCTCAGGGGTCCTCTGAGGGCTCGCGTGGGCGCCTTCCTCGCCTCCCGCGTCAGGGGCCCTCTGGGGGCTCGCGTGGGCGCCAGCATCGCCTCCCGCGTCTGGAGCCCGCTGGGGGCTGGGCGCCCTCTCGCCCCCAGCTCCCGTATCGGTGGGCTCCGGAGGCGCCTCCTCCTCCTGCCCTTCGGGGGCGCCTTCCGCCCCCTCCGTGGTGGTCGCGCCCGCCGCGGCCGCGGGCGCGTCTGTCCTCCGTGTGGGAGCCTCCTCCTCCGGGGGTGGCTCCACGACGATCTCCTCGATCGCCTCCCCCTCCTCCTCGTCCGGCCTCGCGGAGGCTCGGGCTGTGTCGGCCGCCGTCTCCTCCTCCGTCGCCCTCTGCAGTATGGGAGGAAGAGTGGTCTGGACGGGCGGCGGCACCACTTCAACGACGTCGTCATCCTCCTCCTCGCGGCGCTCGCCCGTGGGAGGAGCAGCTGCGTGCTGCGGCTCGTCAGCCACCGGCGGCGCTGCGGTGGCGTCAGTGGCCTCCCCAAGCTTGCGGAGCCGCCGCTTCTTCGGCGCCGCAGGGTTCCTGAAGACAAGCAAGCAGAAGATCCGTCAAGAGGATTCTCAGAAGCAAAATGCTAAAAGAAAAAGAAGGACCGAGGCTTACTCGTCGGCCATCCTCCACACCCTTTTCTTCACCTTCGGAGGCCGGGGGTTGCTCGCCCTGGCCTCCTCTTGAGGCCCTCCTGCATCCTCTCGGGGGACGCCCCTCCCTGCCGAGGCGTTCCTGTCGTGAAGGGCCTTGGTGCGGGGCTCGCGGCGTCCTCCCCTGCTGCCGCTCTCCTCCTCCTCCTCCACGATGCGTCGGGAGCGAGCCACGCGGAAGGCATCCTCGTCGCCGCTGGAGGAGATCTCCTGGAGGTCCTCGCCAGGTGGCACGTTCCTTGAGGAGCCCGCGTCGCCTGCCGAGGGGTCGGCGCCTCTCGAGGCCTCATCCTCGCCAGAGGGGTTGGTGCCTCTCGAGGCCTCATCCTCGCCAGAGTCTTCCTCCTCGTCCGGCTCCGGCGAGTCACCCACCTGCTCCAGCTCCGCAGCCCATGGGTTGCTGCGGGGCCCGCGGAGCCTTGCAGGCTTGATGCCCCATTCGTCGAAGATGGGCAGGAGTTCCCGGGCTTCGCACACGCTCTCATCCACATAGGAGAACAGCGGCAAGGAATCGTCGTCGGTTGGGGACGGAACGGACGCCGTGGCGAAGAGGACCCTCATGACCTGCTTCAGCTCGTCCGAAGTGAAGTCGTCTGCGCTCAGGCGCATCCTGTCTTCCGAGCCTGAGTACGCCCACATAGGCTCCAAGTGCCACTGGAGGGGAGCAATCCGGCGTGTGACGAAATCCCTCGCCACCATCTGGCCGGTGAGCCCGGCCTCGCAGAGCACCCGAATGCGCTCGTACACCACCTCAAGCTGGGGGGCCCTTGAAGTCGCTGCTCGCCCAACGCGCCCACTTCTTCGGGGGCGCCACGGGTACCTCCAGGTGGCGGTTCGACGACTTGGTGCCAACGAAAAACCACTTCTGGCGGAAATCCTCCACCTTCTTCGTTACCTTGGTGATGGCGTTCTCACCAAGCCACGCGATGGGGATGTAGTCTTCGCTCCTGGCGGCGGCGATGCGGAAGGAGACACATCCGAACCGCTCGTTCGACGCGGTGCTCCGGAGGGCGTAGAAGCTGCGGAAGAGATCCACCGAGGGGTGGACGCTGACGTACGCCTCGCAGAGGTAGGCGAAGATGGCGAGGATGAGTATGGAGTTTGGGTGGAGATGCAGGAGTTGGATCCGGTACGCCTCAAGGATCCCCATGAGAAAGCTGGAGAAGGGAGGAACGAGGCCGGCGTAGAGGGTGTGAAGGAAGATGGGGTAGTACCCCGCGCCGACCTTGCTGCTGCCGGGCGCCATGCTTGTGGCGCCGAGCTCGTGGGTGTTGGCGGCCGCCAGGTGGCGCACCTTCTCGAGCGCCGCCGCATGGACGCGGCTTTCCGGCATCGCCCCTAGGGTGCAGCGCCCCACGCCGCCTTGGCCGACGTGCCAGTCTGCATCGCGGCCTTGCCCCTCTGGTCGGCGGTTGCCTTCTTGGGCGCCATGGTCGCTGGAGAAGGAGTTTTGGAGACGGAGCGCTCTGGAGAGATGGAGGCGTCGGGAGAAGTGTGCGGAGGAGTTATGGGAGAAGTGATGGGCGCCGACCGCGCACCCAGGCTTTATTGACCGGCTCCCGAGTCGTGGCGGGCCCCGCCACGTCGCCCGTTGAAGCCGAGGAGATCGTGGCCTCAGGCGCAACCGCTGCGCCCCACGTGTCACGGCCCGGGCAGGCACCGTTGGGCCCTCGACGCTTCGCCTCCATCCATGGGCTTCGGCGTGCCCATCGCGGGCCCGGGGGCTACTGTCGGCATAGTGGAAACCAGGGTACCACGGGCCGGCCTGCCAGGGCCCACAACGTTCTTCAAAAGATTTCGCTAAGGACCAGGCTCTCCGAGCCTGGCGAGCCTCGCGAGGGTTTTTCCCTCGCGAGTGACCTCTCTTCCTCGCCAAGGGTTTTTTCCCTCGGCGAGGGACCTCTCCTCGACAGGGCATCTCGGATGCCACCTGCAAATTCTGCTAAGGACCAAGCCGAAAGGCTTGGCGAGGCCTTTTGCCTCGCCGAGGCTTCCTTCCTCTCGAAGCCAGCTCTGCCTCCGCGGCAGAGCGCACATGGGCTCTGCACCCTCCGCAGAGTGATGACCGCGCCAGTGCGCGGTGAAGGCAGTGCCACAGTTGCCATTCTTATGTATAAAGGAGTCAACAAAGCTGCACCAAGCAAAGGAGCCCCAAGGATTGCCACTTTGGTGATAAGGGAACCGTCTGCAGCTACCCTCCAAAGGCGACGTCACCGTGGGACACATCCCGCATCAGCAGCGCCAGCCCACCGTCCTGTTTGGACGGTGGCTTTTCCAGCTTTGGTGACGCTGCACCCTGCCGTGGACCGCGTCCATGGACTTTACCTTTATGGTAGACTCTACCTTTATTGTGCACCGCACCCCCTCCTTCGTCGCCATGTGGTAGCCCTTCCCGCCAAGGCATTTGGGGGGAAGAGGCCCGAGACACCTATAAAAGGAGGGGGAGCACGCTCGGGCAAAGGGTTCAACTTTTACTCAACCCTAGATCTGAGTTCTGCAGTAGCCATTGTAGCCACCTTGAGCTCACCAAGCTCGCCCTGTACTGAAACCTCTCCAAGCAAGTGCAATACAATCTAGGCAGGACGTAGGGGTTTTACCTCTCCAGAGGGCCCTGAACCTGGGTAATACTGTGTGTTCCTCTCTGCAGTGCCTCCCCGCGACGATCCAGGCGAGCACCGCCGCCGTGGCACATTGAGGGTTGTTTGATCCCGTGTTCAGCCCCTTACTCGATCCTTCGTGAGACACACCCTGTTCCTGGGACAGTTCTCCGACAACAAGTACCATCGGAGATACCTAAAATCCACCTTTATAATCACCCAGTTATGAAGTGACGTTTGATATCCACAAAGCATTCCTCCGGTAAACAGGAGTAACAGAATCTCATGGTCTAAGAAAACTATACTTGACATAAAAAAAAGCGTTAGCAATGAAACTATGTGACACGATCAATTGCTATGCTTTATCATTAGGTTTGTCCATCACATCATTCTCCTAATGATATGATTCCGTTATCAAGTGACTATAACAAATTGATGCATGTAAAATGCATACATGAACTTTGCATTATAATACCCATATTTCAATCATATTTGCATCATATAAGGGTTATATCATTGTTTTATAATGATTTTGGGAAGATTTCACAAGTTTTCCTATTTTTCTAGAATTAACCGTGCACTGGCAGAAAACCCTATTTTCTATATTTTGATGTTTCAGGGACCCAAACGACGTCCAAATGACTTGAAAATTTATGAGCATCAGTTTTTGGAAGGAACAAAGTGTAGGAGCGAAGGAAGTGAACGAACGGAGGCCCGAGGGCTAGAAGAGGGTGGCCCACATGGCCAGATTCCTTGGCCGCGTGGGACCACTCATCTGGGCCCTCGTGGCTCCGTTGCCGTCGATCTTTCTTCCAGAAGCTTCGTCTTGACCTAAAACCGACTATAAAAATAGTCTCCCGACGCCTTTCGGAGGGGAGGCCGCCGAAAACACAGAAACACCAAAACAGAGATCTGGAGCTGCAGATTGGAGGGGGAAAACTCCGGCAGAGCGCTGCCAGCGTGGTCACCATCTCCCCCAACGACATCTCCACCGTCTCCATGATGAAGAGGGAGTAGTCCACCCCTGGACTATGGGTTTGTGGAAGTAACTTATGTATCTCTCCTCTCTCTTGAGCTTCACTAATTAGCACCGTATGAGCTGCCGAACATGATTACGGTCATCTATGTAATTCCTTTGTGGTGAATCTCTTTATGAGTTGATATATGTCTGAGATTGCAATTGTTTTGTTTCAGTTATGAAAGTAGATGCATATTATGTACCCCATTCTTGTCTACTTGTTTTGATCAAGCATGTTTATGAGAGTGTGTATGGGGGAACGTGTGCATTAGTTGGAGTAATGAGGGGGTGGCTAGTGCGGTGAAAGTGAGAGAAGTTCCACGATCTACTTGGGTATTTTTACCTTACTTTGTTGCCTCACTAGGGATAAAGAAAAATACCATGCTACCGGAGGTGTGGGTGTCACCCACTTCTCCATGACTAGATCTAGCATGTTCTTATTTTAAATTCATGTCATAAGACTTAAAGCTATACTCTGATTTATCTTAATTACTGAGGTGCTAAGATTTAATTCACATCTTGGTGGAGTGTAAGAGAGATTAATAACAAAAGATCTCTATGTTAGGACGTGATGCCCATATAATTAGTAACTTGTTATGAAACCTTTTTGTTGCATCTCATATGTCAATTCTAGTGTTCCATTATCTACCACTTTATTAAAGAGAGAGAGCATTTGTGAAACCATGAACCCCGGTCCATTTTTAATCATAAGAAACACCTTTCCAACAACTTATAAGCATTTTCCATTTTCTGCCATTTAAAAATACGAAAATACAAAAACACTTTTATATCTTGCATTCACAATATAAAACCCAAAAATACCATCCATCATTGTTTCCACCATCCTTGCACATTTATTTATCATCACTGCATATTTATTTCTTGTTTGCATTTGTTATATTTTCATATCATTCTCACACCTTGTGCTTGACAACCACTTGTTGAGGTTGAGGGCACAAAACAATTTACTTTGTTTTGTAGGTTTTCAAGGGAAGGATAAGAAGATAAATCTTTCACTACTAATTCCCCGAGAGTTCGATATTAAACCCTCGAGTCACCCCTCGTGGGGAAAACTGTCTTTCCTATACTATACACTCTGCACTTGGAGTCTGAACCTAACCATATTCGTTTGACGCAGGTAACTATGACAAAGGCCATCAAGACATTTTCTAGCGCCGTTGCCGGGGAATCATTGTTGTAAAGATTTGACCAAAGGAGTATCTCACAACAAAGTCAACTTCATCACTAACTTGTGCAAACACCTAAGGTTGGGGAGGTTGCACCTACGTGAGCATCATCTTATCCATCTTTACCTTCAAAGCATTTTATTTTGTTTTGTTATTGTCTTGCATATCATATTTATATTTCGGTTTGCATATTTTATTTTCAGTTTTGCATTTTGTGTTGCATTTGTTATTTCGGTTTGCATTGCTTAGTGTCATTTTATTTTCAGTTTTGCATAAAAAAAAAGAACACATTCATGAGCAAGAGAGAGTTGCTAAGGAAACTATTATGGTAATGAAAGAGAGAAAAGTTGAGGAAGTTAAAATGCTTATTGAAGTCAAGGAACCATTAATTGACTTAGAGAATTGTAGCTTGCATGAATTAATATCTATCTTACAAAAAATTGCAAGTGATCCTTCCATCAACTCCAACCAAGCAGGTTTTGGTTCTTATATTGCTAATCATGTTTTAAAAGAAAAGATTGCTAGGTACAACCAAGAAGCTATGATACCACCTAAGCTTGTGGATGTATGGATTCCCAAAGTACTAGTAACCATTGGAAAAAAGACACACCATGCTATATTAGATCTAGGATCTAGTGTCTCTGTTTTATCTAAAGAATTATATGAAGCTCTTGAATTAAAGAATCTTGAAAAATGCTGTATTGAACTTGTACTTGCTGACGATTCCATTAAACATGCTTTAGGAAAAGTAAGTGATGTTATGGTAGAGTTGCATATGACATTTGTACCTGTTGACTTTCTAATCATGGATATGGGGAATAAAACCTCTAGTCCAATTATTCTTGGAAGACCTTTTCTTCGTACCACAGGTGCTATCATTGATTCAAAAGAAGTGAATGTGAAGTTTCAGTTTCCACACAAGAAGTGCATGGAACACTTTCGAAGGAAGAGGGACATACCAAAGTTCAAGCTCCCTCATGAGCTTCGTCCATCATAAATATCAAGTAAGAAGCCTAGCTATATGGCTATAAGAAAGCGCTTTACGGGAGGCAACCCAGTTGTTTTTATTTTTAATTTTCTTTGTGTCCTCTTGCTGTAACAAGAGACTTAGTTTTTAGTTTTGTTTATGGAATTTTTAATAAAGTACCAAGTTTTACCCATTTTGGTTTGAAAAAGTTGCTATTTGTATTCGGAGATTTTATTCCAGCACGAATCTGTGCATGGTTTGATTTTTCATTCCTATTATGTAACTCCGAAAGAGCTGAAATTTTTACTGTAACTGCAGCTTTTCATCCTATGTATGCATGAATTTCTTCAGAATTTTTCGACATTCTTAAACTGCGTATAAAAATGCGTTTCACAGCTGCTGTTTTTCTGGACAGATTCTGTCCCATTTTGTTTGATGCATTCTTTGAACTTTTAACTTGAATCTTTTTTATCCAATTGAGTTTATAAGTAGGCATACAAAATTATACACTTTCTGGACATTCATATGAATTTTTGTTTAAGGATTTTATGCAGCAAGCAATTCATTTGTCTATCACTACTAATGTCACCCCACAGAAAAGAAATGGGAGAAACAGTGTTTTGAAGTTTTTTCACATGGATTAGAGGAGATGCACCAAGAGCTATCCAAGGATGGTGAAGACCATAATCTTGGGGATGTTAAGACAACCCCACTGGACTAACACACTCTCGGTTTGCACACGTCTAACTTCTGTTTTTCGATCAATGCACTTTATCGCATAAACTTGGAGCGTCTTTTATTTGCCTTTTATTTTGGTTTGATTTTTGTTTTGAGACCACCACTATCATTTTTTATATGAGAGAGCTACTGAAAATTTGGGTTTAATTAAGTGGGATGCTATTAAAAAGATTGGGAAAGGGATGTTTGAGTTGATTTAAAAAGATACATATAGTTGCATGATTCATGTGCTTTTTAATGAGTGTTAATTTGCAAGTGTTTTATCAAGAGCTATCTCTTATTCATGTTTTGATGCTGAATGTTACTTTACTTTGTTTAACATGGATTGGTTAGTTCTATGGACACTTGTGCATGCATTTAGATGGTCAATTTTCTCCCTTTTGCTAGCACAAAAAATCCAACAAGTAAAAACTTGTTTTCCAACACCTTCAACCAAAGTTTTTCCAGTGAGTCCACCATATATACCTATTAGCTTTATGCTATTCTGAATATGTTTATCATGTTACTTTGTATTATCTATACCTCTGAATTTAAATGCTTATGTTATTGATTGTTATGGGGAAAGTTGGTTAAAAAGCTCTCACACCTTACTTTTATTGCACTTAATAAACATGAACCATTGTGATTAAAATTATGAAGCTGTGAGCTTGACAAGAGTCTTGGTTGGGGGTTAGCCCATATGTGCTGTCACATAGCAAGCTTTCAACATGTTCTTAATTATATTTAGTTGATATCATGTACTTTTGTTTATGGATGCCTATCATAGTGCCAAATAAATGTGGAAACTAAGTAAGTTTAAGTAGTTTGTACAAATGGCTAGAGAGACACCTGGGCCGCTAATCTAAGCCATGCATCATTCATGATGGAAATTTACTTACATACTATTGTGAACCTTCAGTGATGCACCTCATAATAAAAAGCTATATCAATAGTAAATAAAAAGGGTGTTGAGATTGTTCCTTATGTTTGTTTGTCTTGTCATTTTGACATGGGCTTGTTCCATGTCCTGGGACAAGAGGTACCCCAGTTGACCCTCTTGATGACACTATTTTTACAATGACTTTAACTTGAACTTGCTTGGTAGCCCAAATTGAGTAACACCATGGTGTAGGTACTCGTATTCACGGGGCATGAAGCTTTCAACCCATACTTTGTCAAGCACACTACTCATATTTTCTTTCACTTTTAAACTTTAACCATTCAAGATGTTATGATGGGGGTAATGAGAGCTTGACACCAATGAATACCACATTGCAAACATTAACTTAAGTAGAAGCATTTGGAAGTTAGATGAAACTTATTCATGTTTTACCTCTACTCATGTATATATCTTTCCAAAGTGTCCACCTTTTATATTCAGATTTACAAGAGTACTCTATGACCATCATAGGATGTTTTTACTTTTCATTATGCATACATTTGGTGCATAGTAATTTCTTCTATGTTGCACTTTGTGAATTTTCATTGAACATCCTTACATTGAATATTTGATATCACTTCATAATCTATCTTGCATATTGCTACTCCTTTGAAGAATGAATCATTTGACTTTATGTAGCAATAGTAATCATCTTTGATATCCATTGATAGTCTTAAAATGCAAAGTCCATGTTGGTTTTATCACCTTTATACTCGAGGACGAGTATAGGTTAAGCTTGGGGATGTTGATGCATGTAAAATGCATACATGAACTTCGCATTATAATACCCATATTTCAATCATATTTGCATCATATAAGGGTTATATCATTGTTTTATAATGATTTTGGGAAGATTTCACAAGTTTTCCTATTTTTCTGGAATTAACCCTGCACTGGTAGAAAACCCTATTTTCTATATTTTGATGTTTCAGGGACCCAAACGATGTCCAAATGACCTAAAAATTTATGAGCATAAGTTTTTGGAAGGAACAAAGTGTAGGAGCGAAGGAAGTGAACGAACGGAGGCTCGAGGGCCAGAAGAGGGTGGCCCACGCGGCCAGATTCCTTGGCCGCATTGGACCACTCATCTGGGCCCTCATAGCTCCGTTGCCGTCGATCTTTCTTCCATAAGCTTCGTCTTGACCTAAAACCGACTATAAAAATAGTATCCTGATGCCTTTCGGAGGGGAGGCCACCGAAAACACAGAAACACCGAAATAGAGATCTGGAACTGCATATTGGAGGGGGAAAACTCCGGCAGAGTGCTGCCGACGTGGTCTCCATCTCCCCCAACGACATCTCCACCGTCTCCATGATGAAGAGGGAGTAGTCCATCCCTGGACTATGGGTTTGTGGAAGTAACTTATGTATATCTCCTCTCTCTTGAGCTTCACTAATTAGCACCATATGAGCTGCCGAACATGATTACGGTCATCTATGTAATTCCTTTGTGGTGGATCTCTTTATGAGTTAATATATGTTTGAGATTGCAATTATTTTGTTTCAGTTATGAAAGTAGATGCATATTATGTACCCCGTTCTTGTCTACTTGTTTTGATCAAGCATGTTTATGAGAGCGTGTGTGGGGGAACGTGTGCATTAGTTGGAGTAATGAGGGGGTGGCTAGTGCGGTGAAAGCGAGAGAAGTTCCGCGATCCACTTGGGTATTTTTACCTTACTTTGTTGCCTCACTAGGGATAAAGAAAAATACCATGCTACCGGAGGTGTGGGTGTCACCACTGCCACTTCTCCATGACTAGATCTAGCATGTTCTTATTTTAACTTCATGTCATAAGACTTAAAGCTATACTCTGATTTATCTTAATTACTGAGGTGCTAAGATTTAAATTCACATCTTGGTGGAGTGTAAGAGAGATTAATAAACAAAAGATCTCTATGTTAGGACGTGATGCCCATATAATTAGTAACTTGTCATGAAACCTTTTTGTTGGAAATCTCATATGTCAATTCTAGTGTTCCATTATCTACCACTTTATTAAAGAGAGAGAGCATTTGTGAAACCATGAACCCCGGTCCATTTTTAATCATAAGAAACACCTTTCCAACAACTTATAAGCATTTTCCATTTTCTGCCATTTAAAAATTCGAAAATACAAAAACACTTTTATATCTTGCATTCATAATATAAAACCCAAAAATATCATCCATCATTGTTTCCACCATCCTTGCACATTTATTTATCATCATTGCATATTTATTTCTTGTTTGCATTTGTTATATTTTCATATCATTCTCACACCTTGTGCTTGACAACCACTTGGTGAGGTTGAGGGCACAAAACAATTTACTTTGTTTTGTAGGTTTTCAAGGGAAGGATAAGAAGATAAATCTTTCACTACTGATTCCCCGAGAGTTCGATATTAAACCCTCGAGTCACCCCTCGTGGGGAAAACTGTCTTTCCTATACTATACACTCTGCACTTGGAGTCTCAACCTAACCATATTCTTTTGACGCAGGTAACTACGTCAAAGGCCATCACAAATCCATGGTTAGGAAACCTTATCCATCTCTTGACTAACGAACTAGTCTAGTAGAGGCTTACTAGGGACACTTTGTTGTTTATATTACACACATGTATTTTGTTTCCGAGTAATACAATTATAGCATGGATAATAAACATTTATCATAAACATGAAATATGACAATATACAACTTTATTATTGCCTCTTGGGCATATTTCCAACAGTCTCCCACTTGCACTAGAGTCAATAATCTAGTTAATATTTGTAGCAATCTAACACCCATGGCCTTTTGGTACTGATCATGTTTTGCTCATGGAAGAGGTATATCAAAAGATCTGACTCTTCAGGTCTATTTGTATCTGCATCTATACGCATCACTCATTCTCCAATGAGTACGCATCACTCATTCTCCAATGAGATGGCTTTGTATATATTTGGTCAGTTGGTGAGACCTTAATTCCTCAGCTCGAACCATTGTCACCACCATTACGAAAATGGAGCTTCATAGTACTCGCATTCTTGGAAATTCACCAAGTTCTTATTTGTTGTCAACACAACAATATACGTAGCCTTTGTTGTAGTATCCATCACAATACCTTTTGAAACTCATTCAAAACTAGCATGAAACTTTCTTCCAGCCTATCGTACCACCTTCTATTCAATACATATCTTAATTTGAGATAGAATTATTTGTATATATGACAAGACCCTTAGTGTAACACTTTACAGTATTTCGTCATTACTATGCAGGAAAACTCATCCTTAGTTTTTCTAAAATACTTAAGGATATTTCCCACTGTTGTGTAATCATCATATGAATTATCCTAGTATAACACTTTGTAACTTAGGACACATCTGGTTGTGTACACATCATGGAACATAGAAATCTCAATTTCAATTTTGCTCATCTTGTGTCAAAACACTTGAGTCTTGCTCAATCATCTTCCATGCGTCAAGAACCCCTTCTTGTCGTTTCTGTATTGACCTACCTCAATACTTCATCTATGTACTTTGGCTCAACCATATCAAACACCTCAATCATCCATCTCTATAGATATTGATGTCCAATATGTTATTCAGCCTATGTCTTTTATCAAGATAAAACTTATCCATGTTAATTTAAATTACATACTTTCCAATCAACTATATGTCAACTACATAAAATATTAGAAATATGTCTTAGCGCTCCCACTTAATTTCTTGTAACTCTATAAGCATCTTCACTGTTCATGATGGAATCAAGCTCTTTTGATAACTTCATTTATGTAAAGATTCTAACTTCGTTATGCTTATTTCAACCATTGAAATTTGCATAGCTTTCGAGCAACTTTTGAAATTTACAAAACTCTTGAACCGTGTCGCATACACGTCCTTGATCAAACTTCCTTGAGAGGAATTTCGTTTTGTTATTCAACTGCATATCAAAATATTTAACTTTTGCTAGAATTATCCGTAAAGACTAAAGCACCCCTACGGAAGATCAAAATCTTTCGTAGTCAACTCTTTGAACTTTGTCGTAAACATCTTTTTGACAAATCGAACTTTCAATGGATCTGAACATCCATGTCTTGTTGATACTATTGTGGATATAATGGCTTATAGCCAATATATGAAGTAAGGGCCCATCATCTGCTTCCTTTATAATTTGTAAGTCTTTTGTTTTCAAAACAACACTTCATTCACAAACCACAAGTTGGTCTGGGTACAAAGTTTTTAACGACCTACGTGGTTTAGTTTGCAAACTCTTTTCGAAGTTTCTACATCACACGTAGTGTCTTCCATTTAGTCAAAATAGGAAACCCCAGAACAACTTCCAGTGATGCGTTACTCTTGACATGATGACGATAATTCTCTAATTTCGTCGAGTTGCACTGTCCTCGCACTCACCTATTTCACAAGAATCACTTTCTCGAGAAATCCACCCTCCCGACAAACACTTTTGTCCAAGGTTCGGCGACAGGAGAACTACCCAACAGGTTTGGGATAACCTTATAAACACGTATTTATCCGATTTGGTTGTAAACATTTTACACATGCCATGCATACCAAAATTTGAGAAAAGACAATTTCGGGTCACTACCCAAACCATGGTGTCAATTACAACAGATCATGATGGCGTTCTTTTAAGTGCAAAGCGGTAGTCTCTAATGCATAAACTACAAAATATATTGGCATTTTATTTATCTTACCATGTCCAACAAGGTTTGATCATGTCTCCTGAACATTCCACACTCCTGTGGGGTTTTTCGGGAAGCATAAGTTGTGGAACAATTCTGCAACTCCTCAGATGTTTTTGCTAAACTCGTAACTCAAATTTATTCTTTATGATCCAATCATAAATACTTGATCTTCTTGTCACGATGTTTTCACTTCATACCAATGATAGTTTGAACTAATTCAAAAAATATCAAACTCCTTTCTCTTTAAATAGACATGCTCATATATCCACTTAAAACATCGGTTGTATTTTATGAAGGAAAATTAATCCACCACACACGGCTACACATAATGGACCATATACATCAATATGTATAATCTCCACTAAATTAGTCGTCCATTCAACTTTGGCCTATGAACGGTTTTTAGTCATCTTTTGGAAAAAGGTTTGACAAGCGTCAATTCATTCGAAATAAAATTAACTCCAAAAATCCATCAACATGGAGTTCCTTCATGCTTTCCTTTCCAATATGAACTAAAAGGTGGTGTCAAAGGTTAAGTGAAATTCTTTAATTTTTCGTCTTGCGACGTTTAGCATTTATAGATTTTTCAAAGGTGATTTATATTAACTCATCCATCAATTATGGAACATGGTCATAGTTTGAATAACTATTTATTCTCACAAACAACCGGAACAAAATAACAATTTATTAAGTTCTTAAAATAAATCTTGAAGCTTTGGTTGGATGCAACGATGAACAAAATAACACTTTATTTCCATTCTTGTCGTGCATCGCCACAATATCTTCTACTAGTTCTTTTAGGCCATAGTATTTCTTGTATTGTATTTGTATGACAAATCATACCAACCAATCCGGTATCTAAAATACCCAAGGAATACATAGTTAACTAGTAAATCACATCTACAACTTGTATATCATTTATATACATCTGAGCTGGACTTTTCCAGTCTTTATTTTCTGCCATATAATTTTATAATTCTTATTTTCAGTATTTCCTTTCCTTTATAGGAGAATCATTCAACATCAAACAATGCCAGTCAAAACTAGCACATGCTCCTTGGCGTGTTAGTCATATACTATCACCTTTGGAGTCGCACTTTGAAGTTCGATTGCTTTACTCAATATCACCATATCTTTAGCATTCTTCCCAATTCCACTCTTAGCTATCTCGAAGTATAGTAAACGATTTGTATCACATACTTTTAATCCATCCCATCATAACAATTTTGTGATGAAGCTACTGTAGCTCGAAGGAAGGAATTCAGAGAATAATATTAGCGTCTACAAACCTTGTATATATTCAAAATATAAGCACACATTGTCACACTAAAATTATACTCTGTCATGTTGCCACAAACAGGGTTTCAGATATCAATTTATCTTTTACTCCATGCTTGTATCTGAAAACAATCCTTTTCAGCTCCCGGATTACCTTGATTCTCAAAACATTCTTTTAAGATCCGGTTTTGTGGAAACAAGCATGACACCTAATACTATGTCGGAATTACTGCTCTTTAGATCAATCAACTATTAATCATATGGTGCTAGGTTGGTTTTACCAAAAAATTTGCAATAGGACTCAATTTTAAATTTCACTAACACGGTACCAATCAAAATTGATTTGCAAGATCATAACAGTTTTATCTCAATTAACAATCTAAGTGTAAGGTAGTTTTGTGGATGCCATTTACAACAACAAATTATGAAAATTCACTTTGATTGATTGTTCATGATAATTGGTTCAAATTAATCAAATTACTAATGAACTCCCACTAAACTCAACATCTCTCGGGTTGTTAGTGATACACGATCCAAATCCACTACACCACAACCGATCATCACATGAGATGATGTAGCTTCAAAGGTGAATATTGCCATGTTGATCATATCATCCATATGACTCGTGTTTAACCTTTCGGTTCTTGTGTTCCGAGGCCATGTCTGTACATGCTAGGGTCGTCAAGTAAACCATAGTATTTCCACATGTGTAAATCTGGCTTACACCCGTTGTATGTGAACGTAGAGTCTATTACACCCGATCATCACGTGGTGCTTCAAAACGACGAACTTTTGCAACGGTGCATACTAGGGGAGAACACGTCTTGATATTAACGAGAGAGATCACCTTATCATGCTACCATCATGATCAAATCTAAGCAAGCAATAAGGTGCATAAAAGGATAAACATCACATGCAATTTAATATGTGACATGGTATAGCCTTTTCTTGTGCCTTTGATCTCCATCTCCAAAGCACCGGCATGATCTCCATCACCACCAGTATGACGTCGCCGTCTCATAGTTGCCTCCACCAACTATTTCTACTACAACTATTGCTACTCTTAGCGATAAAGAAAAGCAATTACATGACGTTAAAGTGACACGCAGGTCATACAATAATAAAGAGACAACCATATGGCTCCTGCCGGTTGCCCTACTCATCGACATGCAAGTCGTGAAAATTACAAAACTTGATCACTGCATACATTATCACAAATCACGTCTTGGCCATACCATATCACAAAACCCTGCAAAAACAAGTTAGACGTCCTCTACTTTGTAATGCAATTTTTACGTGGCTTCTATGGGTCATGAGATAGAACCGTTCTAATCTACGCAAAGCCACAAAGGTGATATAAAAGTTGCTTATTTTATATCCTTTTTAAAGGCCTTCCGTTGAAGATCGCATCTCACTATAGCAAGAGAAACAGACACCCGCTAGTCACTTGTGCAATACAAGTTGCACGTCAAGTGTGGAACCGGTCTCTCCTATGCGGACGAGTAAAGTTGGTCTGGGCCGCTTCAATCCCACCATACCATAAAGATACAAAATGCACGTGGGAAGGTAGCAACAAAAACATCAACACCCACAACTCCTTGTGTTCTAATCGCACCAACATCTACGAATAGATCTAGGCTCTGATACCACTGAAGGGTTCGTTGCATAGAAAACAAAATTTTTCCTATGAAACAAGGGGAAGAAACCCAACGGATCTTGATCTATTAGATGAAGGGAATGAGAAGGAGATCCAATCTATTACCCTCGAAGAATGAACAAAGCCTTTTGTCGATGCAGGGGTTGGTCTGTCGATCCCTGCAACTAGACTCGTCTAGTCGCGAGGAGATGTATTATCCTTCGAGATCCAATCCGATGAAGCGCCGCACGAGCAGCACCTCCGCGGTATCCACACGTACAGCTCGATGTAGAATTCCTCTCCTTGATCCCGCAAGCGAGGAGGAAGTGGCTCGTGAGATTCCAGCAGCACGACGGTGTGGTGGTGGATATGGTGGAGATCCCGGCAGGGTTTCGCCAAGCAACTGGAGGAGAGAGGAGGGAGGAAAGGGGTGGTGCGGCTAGGGTTGGGTGAGGTGTGCCCTAGCCCTCCCCTCCTCTTTATATAGGCGTGGGGGGCAGCCTCTTGCCCCTCCCCAAATCCTAGGGGCGGCGGCCAAGGGGGGGAAACTTACCCCCCAGGGCACCCCTTAGGCCCCGCTTGGATTGTTGTATTTCAGCCAAAAACCCACTTTTTTCGGAGCACACATATTTTCCAACCAAGCCCAGTTTCACCACTTGGTTGGCTGTTTTATTTTCCGGTCCAGTCCAGTTTCGACGTGTTTTCGGCCGTAAACAACACGGACCTACGAAGGTCCGTTTTTCTTCTGCCCGTATTAGCTGTGCACTAAGAAATTCCCCCGTAAAAAGTTACGGCCGGAAAATTAAACCAAGCTCCCAAGCGGGGCCTTAGGGTTTGGGGCGCCCCACCTCCCTTAGCCGCATGGGCCCTTGGGGCTTGGTGCAGCCAGCCCATATGGCCTGCTGCACCTCCCCTCGGTCCATGTGGGCCCTTAGGTCTGGTGGGTCCCACTTTGGAACCTTCCGGAACATTCTAGAATATTTTTGGTACCCTGCCGGAAAATTCCCGAACTTTTCCGAAACCCCGGAAACCACTTTCCTTATATGAATATTTATCTCCTGACTCCTCCAGAGCTCCTCGTGATATCTAGGATCTCATCCGAGACTCAGAATCAACATTTGATTACACTATTAATTATCTCAACCTAGGCCCTAGCTACATCGAAGCCTTAAGTGTGTGACCCTACGGGTTCGAGAAAATTTAGACATGATCTAATCAATAACCAGTAGCAGGACCGGGATGTCCATATTGGTTCCTACATATTCAACGAAGTTCTTCATCGGTTGAACCACGATGTCGGGGATTCAATTAATCCCGTATATGATTCCCTTTGTATCACGATATATCACTTGCCCGAGATTCGATCATCGGTATCACCATACATAGTTCAACCTCGTTACCTGGCAAGTTCTTTTTACTCGTTCCATAATATAGGATCCCCATGACTACCACTTAGTCACATGTTTGCAAACTTCCGGATGCTATATTATCGAGAGGGCCCAGAGATATCTACTCCGTCACATGGAGGGACAAATCCCACTCTTGATTCATGTCACCCAACAAGTACCATCGGAGATACCTAAAAGCCACATTTATAATCAACCAGTTACAAAGTGACGTTTGATGTCCACAAAGCATTCCGCCGGTAAACGGCAGTAACATAATCTCCTGGTCTAAGGAAACTATACTTGACATATAAAAAAAGTGTTAGCAATGAAACTATGTGACACAATCAATTGCTATGCTTTATTATTGGGTCTGTCCATCACATCATTCTCCTAATGATATGATTCCGTTATCAAGTGACTATAACAAGTCCATGGTTAGGAAACCTTAAGCATCTCTTGACTAACGAACTAGTCTAGTAGAGGCTTATTAGGGACACTTTGTTGTTTATATTCCTCACATGTATTTTGTTTCCAAGTAATACAATTATAGCATGGATAATAAAAATTTATCATAAACATGAAATATGACAATAAACAACTTTATTATTGCCTCTTGGGCATATTTCCAACATAACCCCCTTTACATAAATCTCGAATAGTCTCCCACCGAGGCGGGGGGGGGGGGGGGGGATCTACCTAAATAATACTGATAAAGGTAAAGCATAAAGTGATAGTAAAGGTAATGATTGCCAAAGACGAAAGCTATCCCTATTGGGTAATTTGAATGATATCCACAGGATCACTGATGGACGGTGTAGATTGACGGATACCGGTTGGGTCCTGACAACACCCCCAAGCAAAGTTCAGATATGCCCCTGGGTATGGAATTCAGGGAATACCTTCTGAATAAAGGTAACGTCTTCCCAAGTAGTTGCTATATCTGAAAGGTTTGACCACTTAATCCACCATTGCACATTAGGGATGCTGATGTCGCCTTGCACACGAGGGACAAGCTTGCGTTCCAGAATATCTTGAGGAGTAGTGATGATCATTCCATCTTCAATTAACAATGGCAGGTGAGGGGACGACACAACATCTGGCCACATATGCGTGTTCAGTTGACTGATGTGGAGATCCTGCCACAACTAGCTTGTGAACTTTAAGAGGTGCTAAACTATAGTTTCACACCAAGGATCTGAAGAGACCATGCGACAGGTGACTTGTGAATATTATGTCTCTGTCTTTCACCATGATAGTGGGCAGACCATGCAATTTGTACACATTATCAACAAATGATTTAGCCATCATCTTCAAAGAAATTAGATGATTCATTGCAATGAAATGGTCATATTTTGTGAAACGATCAATAACTACTAGGATTTGTTCTTTGTTCTTAGATTTAGGGAGGCCCTTAATGAAGGCCATACCAATATGAGTCCAAGAAAAATCTGGCATGGGTAATGGCTGAAGGAACCTAGAATATTTAGACTGCTCAGTTTTGTTAAACTAGCTCACTAGGCATTGAGTCATAAAATTGATGACATGCTGCTTCATTGCATGCCAGTGGAAAAGTAATTAGCTTGTGGTGTGTAGATCTTCTACCATAGTGGCCACCCAATTCAGAGGAGTGGAAGGCAGAGATGAGATGAGTTCTGAGATCAATGTGCTTGCCCACACCAATTTTTAAGTGGAATCTGAGAATGCCATTTTTCAAAATGTAGCCAGAGATAGATTCAGTAGACCCTGCCAGTTTTAGCATGAGATCCTTGCATGCTATCGGTATCATCACTGGTTCTCAATTCAGTGATCTAAGTTGGGATTGTTGCACTAGATATTAACGAGAGAATTGAATGTTTCACTCTAGAGAGTGCATCAACAACTCTATTTTCTTTGCCCTTTTTATACTCCACGGTGAAATTATATATCAACAGTTACAGAGCAACTTATGTTGGATGCCTTATATTAATTTTTTATCTTGAATATACCTCAAACTTTTCTGGTCAATTCTTATAACTAAGGAAGTTGCAGCAAAATAGTGCCTCCATTTTTTGATTGCCTTGGCCACCTTTTCATAGGTAGATGATGCAACTATATTAGAGCATCACCAGCCGTGTGCCCCCCAACTAGGTCTCGTCTTTGAGCCTCCATAGGTGCTCCACCAAATCTCTCTGCAGTTGTTGATGAATATGTGGGTCTCGGATCTCACTAGAAGAAATGTTGCTTTCCGCCACGAATCAACATCTTCCGTGTTGTAGTTGGTGACCATCTACCACGTTTTTGGGCGATTTTGGTGCTTTCGTGGTCGATGCGCACCATCCACCACGAAATGCCCAAATCGTGGTCTCTAATCGGCCGGCTGCTCCGCTGGAGTCATCTACCATGATCGACGTGAGTTTTTCGGTGGTAGAAGATCGTGTTTTCGATTCTGCGTGCGACTTTACTGTCATTTGAAGCGTTTTCGGTTGCTTTGTTATCTAAAGGCTTCGCAATGAAGGACGGGTCCACCATGTCAGTGACTCAAAGGATTGTGTGATCTCGTGACTTTTTCTTTCGGTTGCTCCGTTACATGAAGGACAGGTCCACCATGTCAGCGACTCAAAGGATTGTGGGATCTCGTTATCGATTCTAAATGACTCTTTTTCTTCGGTTTCTCCATCACCTGAAGGATAGGTGATGCAGTTCAAACCGACCGGGTCCACCATGTCGGTGACTCAAAGGATTGTGTGATCTCCTGACTTTTTTTCTTTCGGTTGCTCCGTTGCCTCAAGGCTGGGCGACGCAGGACAGGTCCACCATGTCTGCGACTCAAAGGATTGTGTGATCTCGTGATCGGTTCTAACTGACTTTTTTTCTTCGGTTGCTCCGTTACCCGAAGGATAGGCGATGCTTTTCAAACCGGTCGGGTCCACCATGTTGGTGACTCAAAGGATTTGTGTGATGCTCGTGACTCTATTTTTGTTCCGGTTGCTCCGTTGCCTCAAGGCTGGGCGACGCAGGACGGGTCCACCATGACAGCAACTCAAATAATTGTGTGATCTCGTGATCGGTTCTAGCTAAAAAAAAATTATCTTCAGTTGCTCCCATTACATGAAGGTTAATTTGCATGATACAGACGTGTTAGGGTCAAGCTGGTGGGTCTATACAGAAAACGTGTCCTAGGTTGCCTCTTCACAAAAATTAAATATACTCCATAAAAAGAACCTCGAACACGAGACCTTTTATGAGTTGATTCAGCCGTGCGTGATGTGCCACTGTTACACAATTCGGTTTCCCTATATACGGCTAGTTCTCTACTAGGTTTGTTTCGTAGAAGAAAATGTCCGACATCGCAAATCAGTTCTACCTGTTAGCAAATGTACCTTCACCACATGAGAGCACGACTTCATTCACATACACTAGAGATGATCTTGTTAAAACGGCAGCCGGTGGGTTGATCGAATGATCCGACACACATATTTTAGTTCTGAAACTGAATCATGCATACACTCGTGCTTGTATTGTGTTGTTGCCGTCAGGGTTCGAGGTTCTCAGAGAAATACCTCAATGGTTGATCTTTTTCTCAGGGGATGCAATAGAAAGCCCTCGCAGCCCCCCCCTGCCCAAATGATCTGACGCACGTATTTTAAGTCTGAAACTGAATCATGCATACACTCGTGCTTGTATTGTGTTGTTGCCGTCAGGGTTCAAGGTTCTCAGGTAAATGCTCAATGGCTGATCTTGTTCTCAGGGGATGCAATAGAAAGGTCTCGCAGCCCCCCCCAAATGTTGCTGTTAGCCTCTCTATATAGCAACGTGTCCTAGGTTGCCTCTTAAAAAAATGACTGTATCGAACCTCGAAAACAAGACCAACAGAAAGTTGATTTAGCTGTGTCGTGCCACTGCGTTTGGACATACAGTTAAGTAAAACAAAGGTAATCTGCTTCTAGATAGCCTCTTTAGCAAGCTCAACTAGTTTAAAATGTCTGACGTCACAAATCAGTTCTACTCGTTAGCAAATGTACCTTGATCACAAGAAAGCACAACTTCGATCAGACACACTAGAGATAATCTTGTTAAAAGGGCAGCCGGCCGGTTGATGATCTGACACACGTTTTGTACTTTTGAAACTGAATCATGCATACACACGTGCTTGTGTTGTGCTGTGTTGATGTGTTGCTTTAGCCATTGTGTTGCTGTCGGAGTATGATATATGGCTGGTGTTAATATGCCTCTCCTATATACGGAGGGAGTATAAACGAGATTATAGGCGATCTATCGGCTCGTGAGTGTGTAAACATTCAATAGTCAAAGTGGTACATGCAGCTGGTAAACCTTCAATACTCAATGGCTGAAGTGAAGATGCTGTTATCAGGGGATGCAAATAGAAGGCTCCCAGGGCCCCAAATGCTGCTCTGCAAGCATCCTCACTACATGTGAAGCTGGTGGGTCTCTGCTGTCATCTTCTCTGTACAGAAACATGTGCTAGGTTGCTTCTTTAAAAAATATGGATGACTGAACCTCGAACACGAGACCAAACAAGAGATGATTCGGCCGTGCCTTGACACTGTGTTGCGATAGACCATCTGATTACTCTGCACGCCACATGGACTATAGCAACCAAAAATCCGAACTGATGGAAAGGGCTCGACAGTCCACATATACACTTGAACAATCTTTACCTTTGTCAAAGATGCAAATAATTGGGTCTTTTGGTGTTAGTAGAACCAAGGACGCTACTGTGTTACTTTTTAGGTGTGATCTGATAAAATATATGATTGTATGTAGACATAAAAGGTGTTTAGCCAAAAGACAGCACATATAAAGGAGTAGTCCTAGTTCCACATTACAGTTCCACAACCAAAAGCATATGACTTTCATAAGGTACCTCCATAACACAGTTCTAGACAAAAGTATATGAATCATAAGAAAGGTAGTAACTCCACAACACAGTTCCATGAGGGCAACAGGTTAACCAGAAACAGATAGTAAAACTCAGGCGGGCTTCACCACCAGGTGAGCATTCATGGGTTCCGGAGTAACCAGCAAGACTTTATGAACACTGCAGAATGTGGCTCGTGCCTCACCCCACTTGAACATCTTCCCATGGAACATCAACAAATCAGCTTGGCGCATCTTCACATAAACATAAGATCTCTCTCCATGCTGATGTGATTGGACAATGCGCCAGTTGTAGTGCTTAAGCTTGTCAAACAGCATGCATGAGACAATGAAGCATGCTGGTTTGTCATTTGGAGTGACAATGGCTTCAAGTACATTCCTGTCGAGGTTAGGGCTTGGCAAATCCCTGGGTCGAGTACCCCGAGTTGATTGAGGGGGAGAGAGGTGCGCGCTGGTAGTTCCGTCGGCTGACAAGCAAGGATTTACCCAGGTTCGGCCCCTCGTGGTGAGGTAAAGACCTACATCCTGCTTGTCTGATCTGTATAGATGATGATGTGAAGTTACAAGGTGGCCGCAAGGGCAATGGTGTGAGACGTGGTCTCGTTAGGGCTATGCCTATCTGTGTGTCCCGTGGGGAATTGCCCCCCTGTGAGGTGCCCCTACCTGGCTTTATAAAGGGAGCCAGTTAGGGTTTACATGAGGTTCTTGTCTTGTACTTCAAGTTGTAGCTTGTTGGGCTTCATCGGGCCGCCAGGTGGGCCTTTGTTGTCATCTTCTAATAGGCCGCATGTCGGGTCCTAGTCTTGGCGTGCACCAGGTATCTTTACCGTGGGGTAGTCGAAGGGTAGCCCCACGTCAGTAGCCCCCGAGTGCTTAGTCGAATCGTAGAGTCGGGTAAAGGACTCCTTCCTCCTGGGCACGCCGTCGGGTTCCTGAAAGGGACAAGTAAAAATGATTCGACTCCGGCCGTTGAGGGCTTACAGAGGATGGTTTAGCCGGTAATTTTTCGACTGCTATTGTTCTGAGTCATTCGGGAGCGCGAATAGCGCTCCCGATGGGAGTAGCCCCCGAGATTAAGCTGAATTGCTTGCAATTGAGGTTAAACTCAATTTTTCCTCAGTCGAAAAGCCCGCTCCCGATGGGAGTGAAGAAGGGACTCGAATTGATGGAGTCGCAATTTGCTTTGCGTGACTTACTTTGTACTCGGCCGGTTTGGCTTACTGCTTAAGTTTTGCTCAGCTCGTGGAGCTTACTGTATTTCTTTTGCACTCGAATGGACTTGCCGAGTCTACTCAGCTCTTAGAGCTTACTGAATCTTGTTACACTCGAATGAACTGTTCGAGTTCTCAATCAGCCCATTGGCTTAGTGTGTATTTTACTCAGCCTGGTGGCTTACTGCATGAATTGGCTCAGCTCCTGGAGCTTACTGAATTTCGCACTCGAATGAACTGTTCGAGTTGGACTTGTATGGCACAGCCCCCGAGTGTGTCGGGTGGCGGCCTAGGTTTGGCATAGACCTGTGCGGCGCAGCCCCCAAGTGCTTCGGGTGGTGGCCAAGGATTTTTCGAGTTGGACCTGTATGGCGCAGCCCCCGAGTGCGTCGGGTGGCGGCCTAGGACTTTGTATTCAGCCGGTCCGGCTTACTGCATGAATTTGCTCAGCTCTTGGAGCTTACTGAATTTCGCACTCGAATGAACTGTTCGAGTTGGACCTGTATGGCGCAGCCCCCGAGTGTGTCGGGTGGCGACCTAGGTTTGGCATAGACCTATGCGGCGCAGCCCCCGAGTGCTTCGGGTGGCGGCCAAGGATTTTTCGAGTTGGACCTGTATGGCGCAGCCCCCGAGTGCGTCGGGTGGCGGCCTAGGACTTTGTATTCAGCCGGTCCGGCTTACTGCATGAATTTGCTCAGCTCTTGGAGCTTTACTGAATTTCGCACTCGAATGAACTGTTCGAGTTTGACTCAGCCCTTAGAGCTTACTGAATTTCTTTTCCACTCGAATGGACTGTTCGAGTTGGACCTGTATGGCGCAGCCCCCGAGTGCTTCGGGTGGCGACCTAGGTTTGGCATAGACCTGTGCGGCACAGCCCCCGAGTGCTTCGGGTGGCGGCCAAGGATTTTTCGAGTTGGACCTGTATGGCGCAGCCCCCGAGTGCGTCGGGTGGCGGCCTAGGACTTTGTATTCAGCCGGTCCGGCTTACTGCATGAATTTGCTCAGCTCTTGCAGCTTACTGAATTTCGCACTCGAATGAACTGTTCGAGTTTACTCAGCCCTTAGAGCTTACTGAATTTTGTTACACTCGAATGAACTGTTCGAGTTGGACCTGTATGGCGCAGCCCCCGAGTGCTTCGGGTGGCGACCTAGGTTTGGCATAGACCTGTGCGGCGCAGCCCCCGAGTGCTTCGGGTGGCGGCCAAGGATTTTTCGAGTTGGACCTGTATGGCGCAGCCCCGAGTGCGTCGGGTGGCGGCCTAGGACTTTGTATTCAGCCGGTCCGGCTTACTGCATGAATTTGCTCAGCTCTTGGAGCTTACTGAATTTCGCACTCGAATGAACTGTTCGAGTTGGACCTGTATGGCGCAGCCCCCGAGTGTGTCGGGTGGCGGCCTAGGTTTGACTTAGACCTGTGCGGCGCAGCCCCCGAGTGCTTCGGGTGGCGGCCGAGGATTTCGAGTTGGACCTGTATGGCGCAGCCCCCGAGTGCGTCGGGTGGCGGCCTAGGACTTTGTATTCAGCCGGTCCGGCTTACTGCATGAATTTGCTCAGCTCTTGGAGCTTACTGAATTTCGCACTCGAATGAACTGTTCGAGTTGGACCTGTATGGCGCAGCCCCCGAGTGTGTCGGGTGGCGGCCTAGGTTTGACTTAGACCTGTGCGGCGCAGCCCCCGAGTGCTTCGGGTGGCGGCCGAGGATTTCGAGTTGAACCTGTACGGCGCAGCACCCGGAAGAGCATCGGGTGCGGCCAAGGAGAGTATGTTGTGGCCTGTGTGGCGCAGCACCCAGGAGAGTATCGGGTGCGGCCAAGGCGATTTTGCTTCAACGCGGCGGACCTGAGTCGACACGGCAGAAGGTGTAAGTGTGGCGGACTAGAGTCGACGCGGCGGACCGGAGTCAACGTGGCGGAATCGACGAAGGCGGGGCCGCCAGCCCCCGAGTGTCGGAGGCGGAGTCGACGAAGGCGGGGCGAGGCCGCCAGCCCCCGAGTGTTGGAGGCGGAGTCGACGAAGGCGGAATTGAAGAAGGCACGTGAGTCTCCTTGTCGTGTGCCGCAACGAAGTTGATGTCGTTGTTGGCGAGTTGCGGACGCCGACTACAGCGAGTCGTCGTAGAGGCCGTGGAGTCATGAACGCCGGGACTCTGTCGAGTTGTGGTTGACGCTGCTCCTAGCGCGGGCGAGACGAAGGTGTATACACGTGGGCTGTGAGCATGTGTATGCGCCAGGTGCATATGCAGGGACGGACGGAGTCGACGCTGTGGACGAAGTCGACGGTTGCTGGGGTCGGATTTGTCCGCGACGCCGGCCGAAGCGTTCCGCGTATGTGATACGGAGGTCGCCCTTTGTACCATGTCCCTGATGATCATAAAGATAGATTGATCGGTGGATTAGGACAGATCTAATTAAACATACTTGCGATGTAAGAAAGAGAGAGGATGATCAGTAGTAGCCTGCGGCCGTAGGCTGCTTCCCGCGATCGATCCGTCCACCATGTGCGTAAGTTAGTGAGTAGATCGATCCGTGCTGGTCTCTAATCCACACCGAACGGGAGCTAGCAGCTCGAGCATGCACCGGGTGCGTGGTGGCGTCCCAGATCGACGAGTCGTGGCAGGTGCGAAGGCCCTCGCGATGGTTCTCCGGTGCGGATAAACATGTGTAGAGCATAAAGCAATTGTTAGCAGATAAACCATGGATAGTAAGACAAAATTGATTAACTGGTGCAGATCGAATCCACGCCCACGGTGGAGTCTACACATGGCCTTGCTGCTCCTGCTCGCGTATTAGCAGCAATTCGGGCCGTCGCTTAGCCGACGAGATTGGATCGTACACGGCTAGCAACGGAAGGCCGCCGTGCGCGAGCCAGATTGGATCTCAGGAGCTGTGTGCACGGAACGCACCCGCCAGCTTTGATCACACCGGCGGAGCGCTGCGGTTGTTTGTCGATGAAGATGGATCGCGGTGGACTAGATACGATCTGGCCGCTGTTGCTGATGAAGATTGGAGCCGCCGAAACGTTGAATCCAGCGCGCATTCTTTCCCACAGACGGCGCCAATTGTCGAGGTTAGGGCTCGGCAAATCCCTGGGTCGAGTACCCCGGGTTGATTGAGGGGGAGAGAGGTGCGCGCTGGTAGTTCCGTCGGCTGACAAGCAAGGATTTACCCAGGTTCGGCCCCTCGTGGTGAGGTAAAGACCTACATCCTGCTTGTCTGATCTGTATAGATGATGATGTGAAGTTACAAGGTGGCCGCAAGGGCAATGGTGTGAGACGTGGTCTCGTTAGGGCTATGCCTATCTGTGTGTCCCGTGGGGAATTGCCCCCCTGTGAGGTGCCCCTACCTGGCTTTATAAAGGGAGCCAGTTAGGGTTTACATGAGGTTCTTGTCTTGTACTTCAAGTTGTAGCTTGTTGGGCTTCATCGGGCCGCCAGGTGGGCCTTTGTTGTCATCTTCTAATAGGCCGCATGTCGGGTCCTAGTCTTGGCGTGCACCAGGTATCTTTACCGTGGGGTAGTCGAAGGGTAGCCCCACGTCAATTCCTCTGACCACCACCCCAATTGATCTTTAGCTGATAAAGGACAACACGTGAGATATTAGCATCCTTTGCTGACTTCAGGTCACGTATATGTGATTGTGGTGGCGAATCGATATCAACATCTTCTCTAAGAGATCCATATCCTTCTACCTCACAGTCAGACGAAGCTTCAGCACCAGCTCCAGGTGCAACAAGTTCTATACAAGACAGTTCACCAGATCTAGAACCTCCTTCAATGTGGAGCATCAGTATCTAGAAAGGGTAAAACCAATCCACCACCGTCAACATGTGGATGTGTCACGACAATGTGAGGAGCATCACTTTTTGCAGAAGGCTTGTTCGTGTCGGTTCGAGGTGCATCAGTTTTTGCAGAAGGTAAATCATCTACCACCGATTGAGAGGACTCATAAACAACTTCCTGTGGCACAACATCCGCTACAGGCTCATCGACAATAGCTCCAGCTGCACAAGTCTCTACGGAGGGTAAACCCAAGGCAGTACCTCCTTCCTATGGCAAGACAGTTTCAGGTGCATACTCATCAGTACCAGCTCCAGCTGCATCAGTCACCACAGAGGGTAAACAGTGTGGCATCTGTTGATTAGAAAACTGACACGCCGTCTCTATTTTGTCATCAGAAAACTGAGTGTCCTCTTCAACTCTTTGCTTCTGCAGTTAGTACATTAACATGGATTACAGCCAAGCATCTGCGGTAGGCAACGAAAACATAAGTCGTTCGATTGATTTACCTTGTTGTCTGGGATAGCAGAAATCCCAGAACTGAAGCCCATTTCATCAACAAATCCCCCTTTTCGCTCCAGCCCCTACGTCAATTTGGAGCTGTGCAGAGCATTAGCTGTATGATGTCTGTTTGGTTTGGCGGTGGCTGCAGCTAAGTTTGTGTATGGGATGAAATGTAGTTTCCTCCGATCCAACTATTTTTGAAACTGGTGTGTGTTAAGTTAGTTTGACGGAGTAGATTATGCTTTTATATGTTCTATAATATTATTTACGTCCATGCAGAGAAATATGTGCCGACGCCTAATCAATTAGCTGTTGACAACACACCATTTTCTTGTGCATCCTGTGATAAATGGATCTGGAGTACATTTTTTAATCGGTGATCATGGATGTTGGCCTGATACACTGTTGATTTGGCCCGAAGAAGTGACTGGGGGAGTACTGTACCATTTTTCTATTAGTCGGCCAAATTCAAAATCTCATGAGCGCCAAATACTCCCGCCTGCCCCAAAATATTTCGCGCTCCAAGTTTCAAACACTTCAAAATCCCCCTTCAGCCCCTCGGACAGAAGACCCAATGGCCATAGTAAATGAGGATTTGGCGGTGGGTGGGTGATGACTCCCAAGTGCAGGAGATCAATTGTAGTACCTTTCAATTAGAAAAGGTTGTCGAACCCACGAGGAGCTGAAGGTATTGGTTAGAAAGAATGATAAATAAAGCAATGAAAGATGCAAATGTTTTTGGGATTTTCAGTTGTATGATTGCAAAGATAATAAAAATGTCGAAAGTAAATAGTAACAGTTGAAAGCCCAATCCTCTATGTGGCAAGAGGACAAGCTCAAATGGTGTGTAACTTATATGTGGAAAGCGTTCCCGAGGGCGGCATGGATATCACTAGGCATAGAGATTTATTAAACAACACGTTGCATATCTTGTCAAGTTTTAATCTTCTTGGGGCGGAGCCATAACTAGGCATAGCTAAATAAATAATCTACAACCCCTTATGATGGATCATGTAGCCAATTAAATGACTGCACAAGAATTAAGACACAAAGTCCCACCATAGCATTACACTCTAAGGTCCCCGACACTACTGCCCACATAATATAACTGCATGACTCCATCTTAGGCTTACTTGTCCTCCCAAGTCTTCCTCAATTCATTACACTACGTTGTTCTCCTATGAGCCCTTAAAGGTGAAGTGTTGTGCAGTCGACATTCGCACAACACCATCATAGATTCACATAGAAGATAAACTCTTGACAAAATACCAAGACATGTTATATATAAATCATTGCCAATTCATCCTATGCCCTCAGGAACATATGGGATCTACTCACCACGTGCAAACATGATCATAATCAGTGGCACAAAGGGTACAACACAATCTGAAATAAATACTTCACCACCAAATAATGACAAGTACCCAATCACAAACATGAATAGGAGCACAAGACAATGATCTAGGGTATAGCAACTCTCAAACTATGAGGGGAACGGAGTGGATCACGGAGATGGTGATGGAGATGGTGATGGTCTTGGTGATGGTGTTGATGTAGAGGCCTCCTCCTACGCCAAGGAGGAGAGGTGATGATGATGGTGGTGATTTCCCCTCTCTCCGGAGCTCCGGAGCAGCAGGATCTGACCCCCTTCGGAGAGAATCAGGAGCTCCGCCGCCGCCACGGCCTCAGATAATTCGGGAAAAATTAGGGCGTCCTTTTTCGGGGAAGACGAAGGTGTTGGTAAAAAGCCCCTCGCGAGGAGGTGCCCGAGGCACCTTTTGATGGGTCCCACGCAGCCAGGTACATGGGCCGCGTGGGCCCACCTAACTTGGGCCTCGTGGCCCTCCTATCTTCGGTCTTCTTCCCAATGCCCTTCTCCTGATGAAAAACTGGCGTGGTATTTTTCCTTTGATTATTTGGGTTCGCGAAACTCCTGAAACAATAAAGACAAAAAGAAGGGGGTATTCTGCCTCCCAGATATTAAATACCAAAAATAGGGACTTTGTATGAAAGTCCCATAAATCATCTAAAACATGCAAAACAATGATATAACAGTGCAAATAACATTCCCATATGCACGTATCAGTGGGGGTTCCGTTCGTAATTTAACCTTCACGGCAGCTCTGCAACTCCTATAGTCCAGATTCGCCGTTCCGCTAGCAAATTCTCCCCAAACCGCTAAGCCCTCTCCCACATACAGCACCACCATACCGGAACAACGATCCCCGCCGCACGACGCCGGCCTGCCCGCCCCACCAAAAAACCATATACTCCTCTCCACCAATCTACCACATCCGTTCAGCCGCGGTCTCTACACCAGTGCACCGACGTCCCAGTCCACCACACCAGATCTGTTTCACCGCACCACATATCTGGTTCCCCGCCTACCTCGTCCACCGCACCTCACCTGCTTCACCCACGCCGCCGTGCAGTGCACCGGATCCACCGTACACGTCATCAATCACCCCAGATCTGCTTCCCCGCCCCGCCGCCGACCGCCACAGCGAACGCAGCACCTTCGGCGACCTCGACGAGACCAGCACGATGCCGTGTGTGCGTAAACGCCACCGCAACTTAGGTAACCATATCTGATATCCCCCCGCGCTTTTTGCTATGTTAGCAATATAGCCGGTTCAAGGTCGTCGCACTTAACTGTATTTTTGTTACATACCTGGTTCAAGTGGGCATGTTGTGTCTTTCTACTGCATTGGTCACAAGTGTCAAACCCGCCTATTCCTAAATATCATCATAAACTCGTTGTATTATTTTATACTGCTATTTACTAGCTCTGTTCCACAATATAAGCCATTTTAGCAAGGTAAACTAGCTTACTAAAAAGTATTATATTGTGGAACGGAGGGAGTAGTAGTTAATGTCCATTTTTAAGTCACTGAACTTCTTTGTTAACATACACTGCTCAACTAGTTCACAAGTGACAGTATACCAGGTTCTGTTAGCAATATAGCAGGTTCAAGCTTCTCGCAGGGAACTATTTATGTGTTTGTAGTTTTTAACTACATTCCTAAATCTTCAGAGCTGTATCTGATACCGCCTCTTCTTAAATAAACTCACTGTACTTCAGTTTAAACTCGATGCATTGAACTTTTTTTATGTACTTATAGAAAATTTTATTCACTGAACATTCATAGTTGATTTCCTGGTCTACATTTTTACAAGTGTCACAATTATATTTTCTATCAGTTTCGGCCTAGGCTACATCCCTAACTATTAAATCTTGCCTGATATTGATATGTTATTCTGTAACACATATTTCTTGTCACACTGCTCTGATATGACCCGGGCAGTTGTAGTTAGTTCACACGGAGCTTCCTCATGGAACACGGAGAATGCTAGATGGAAGCGCCCTTATAATCTCGTAAGTTCCTGTTGCTTTTGTATTGCTGTACCCAGACTTTTATCATGGTTGCACCTATTTCTATTTACGATTGGCCTTACCTTTCTGCAGAGGAGAAAGAATGAAGCACAACAATCCTCGATCCAAAAGGTCTTCAAAGAATGTACCGAAATTAATATGAGCTGCAGAGAGACTCAACAAACAGCTATTGTAAGTCCCTTGCTTTAGTGCCACGAGTTTAGCTAGTTCAATTGCTTGTTTCTTTGAGGCATTATCTGAGTTAGCTGATGACTAGAATAATGTCACAGAAATGTGATAACATCCGATATAATGCATACACAAGGAACTTAAATGAATTATGTGCATTTCCTCTGACCTTTATGTTTGCTGGGTATCTTAGTTACATGATCTGGCTATTTTAACATAAGTAGCATATTTACTCTTACCCTTGTTCGCTCATTTAGAGGATACCTTTTTGAAATAATGTTGCAGTTATGTAATGATTGCCCCAATCATCGTAATAAGGCTAATCTGTATGAAGTAACCGGGTTTATTGCTTGCTGTGTTGTATCAGGCCAACAACTCTTTCTAAATTCTTACAACGAGCATGGTGTTGTGTATCCATGGGATGTTGTTTTAACTTGTTTTTGTCTTTGTGTCAAGTAGCAAACAGAGATATGGAAGGAAACGGAAAGGCCCCTACATAGTACAGAGGTCTATTCACTTTCACAGAGCATAGCGACAGTCGCTATTGCTCGCGTCGTTATATGTCATCAACTATTCCAAAAGAAAGAGACCTTGCCTCTCCACACCAAGGTCCAATTCATATAATTGGACACCCTAGAGAGGCAATAATCAATCAAACACTCCAAGATATACAGGAATTGAAAAATCGGCAAGCTTTAACCGACCATGTACTTAACAACATCTTCAGCAGCTCTCATGGTAAGCCACATGTTACATGTCTGGCGAGTGGCGAGGCAAGCTCCATAAAAGAAAGCATTGTTTAAACACTGTTGCTGTTGTATATCATTCCAGCTTAACTCTTTGGAAATTTTCTTCTGAAATTTTCAAGGTCTGTAATATTTTTTCAAGCTGATGTAATAATTAGTTAATTAGCCTAGATCATTTGTGCATTACTCCAGTTCAGGTTCTCGGGTAGTTATGGTCCTAGACGCGGTGGAACGTCTATTGTTGGTCATCAGGCCTACATGCCAGAACCCAACGGCCTTATAACGAAACAATTCTGTGATTCTAATGGGCCTACACAAATCACAATTTGTTCGACTATTCAACGGTGGCAAAGTTAACGGGCCGGCCCGTCTAGCCAAACAGACTGTCCTAAGCTTTAACGTTCCGGCCCATATAGCATTAACGGGCCAGCCCATTTAACTGAACGGGCAAATCTACTTAAGTTAAACAGGCCGACCCGCCAAATGTAGCAGTTCGGCGAACAAGTCTTTATGGGCCGGCCCACGTGGATTGTCAGGCCGGCCCACTAAGGATGGGCAGGCCCGCCCCGTCTTATTAGCAGGCTGGTCCATAGTGTCTTAGCAGGCCGGTCCACCAAGCCGTAACAGGCTGGCCTGCCAAGGATAACAGGCCGGCCCACCATGTCTTAGCAGGCCGGTCCACCCAGTTTTAACAGGCTGTCCTACCAACGATAACATGCCGGCCCACCAAGTCTTTGTAGGTCGGCCCGTCAGCAGTAGCAGGCCGGCCCGCTAAAGATTGACGGGTCGGCCCACGTAACTCGGGTCGGCCCACGTAACTCGTACATGCCTTACTTGGGCCTAGTATCTACCACGGTTGGCAATCGTGGCAGAAAGAGATGATGGCGTCACGGCAGACTTAACGGTGTTTGCCACGTATCCATGTAGTATCCCTTATTTTAGTTCACCGGCGGAGCATGACATTCAACAAGCTTGGCGAAGACATTCGAGCACTACAGGACGTTGATGTCATTGTTAGATCCTGCCAAGCCAAAGAAGGAATGCCAAATCCAAAGATCATGTGTAGCCACTGCCTCAAGTATCACAGTCCAAGCTCCTTTATGGTTTTTGTACATCCCCTGCTGTCGTGGGGTTGTCACGGCAAGTCCTTCCTCTGGGAAGGTGAGTTCTGGGGCCATTGATGCACAAAGTACGTAGGAGAGGTTAATCTCGCCTAGGGACACAAATTTACCCAGGTTCGGCCCCTCTTGATTAGAGGTAAAGACCTACTTCCTGCTTCTCTTTATTGCTCTAGATCTGATCTCGATTACAAGGTTCCGGCTCCTATCTAAGGAGTCGTCGACTATGGATCTGGTATTTCTGGATTGCTTGGAACTCCTCAATCTAAGGTCCAGGACCCCGCTTATAAAGGTGGCCGGGTCTCTGGACTTACAACCTACACCGAGTCATACTAGAACACGGAGTCCTACTCTACGTCTTGGCCTTCCAAGTTAGGGCTCCGGGTTGTACTTGGACTCCTTCCTGACGGGTCCCTTCTCTGTCATGGGCCTTGGTCGGCTTGTCTCCAGCCCAGCCCATGCGACTTGATGCGTGACTCGGCTTTGGCCTTCTTGGTCTTGACGGGTCTACTTTCCGGGTCCATGGCCTACCTATAAAGTATCCCCTCATCAGTAGCCCCCGAATTTATCTTGGGCGCAGCTTTGCGGCTTCCTCTGACTCCTTGGGTCGACTCCTTGGTTTGACTTCTTCAATCTGAGTCATCAACTCAGAAGTCGCCTGCTGCTAGCTCCAAGATGAATTCCTGCATAAAAACATAACACACATAAAAAATGAGTCCATCCTCATCCCTCGTTTGAGTCACCACTCTTGCCTTTGCATTAGCTGGCCGAGTTTGTTATGACTCTCACGAACAAGGACTGAGGAACTTGACTCTTAACTTTCCCTGTCACAGGACTCACCACTCTCAGACAAGCCGGCTCCTTCCACTTCTGTGACATGTCTTTCCCTTTACATTTCCTGTATGACTCTTTAATCACTGAACCGTTATCCACAACTTAACTATGGACCGTTTATTGTTGCTTTCTAGGGTTTTTCCCCTCTTATAAATCGTGAAGGGTACGGTCCAGTGTCCTCACTTGCCCCTTTCGCTTCCAAAAATCCTCTTTCTCCTTTGCTCTTTTCTTCCCGCGCGCAGCACACCCCGCACGCTCGCCATGGCTCCCAAGCGCGCCAAGGTTGCGTCCAAGGCCAAGGCCTCCTCATCGAGCAGGACGGTTGACATCGCCGCCGCAGCCGCCGCCACCGCCAAATCTTCATCGAAGCGGTCGATCTCCGCCGATTGGGGCGGATCTACAGTTACAGCGGAGCAATTGAAGACGCACCGGCTCACCGGCCTTATTCCTTCCAACGCGAAAGCTCGGGCCCCAGGGGATGAGGTGGTGCCTGCTCCCGCTAAGGACGAGGTTGTGGTTTTCACGGAACACTTGTTCCGCGGGTTTACGCCCCCTGGTAACCTCTTCTTCCGCCAACTCCTTGATCTTTACAAGCTGCGGATTCATGACTTGGCTCCCAATTCTATCCTCACATTGTCCAATTTTGTCACTTTGTGTGAGGATTACCTCCAAATCAAGACAGATCTTGACCTCTGGCTGGAACTCTTTTATTGCAACCCTCAGCCCGAAACTTCCGGCGGCCCCCTTCTGCAATGCGGCGCCGTCGCTCTTCAACGGCGCCTCCATTCTGTTTTCCCTAAACCTATCTTCCCCAACCGTGTCAAGGATTGGCACAAGACTTTCTTCTACTGCAAGGACACTTCTCCTGCAAATGAACCCAAAGTCCCTCTATTCTCTGAGGATCGCCTGGAGGCGACTCCCCTGATGAAGGCTAGATGCTCAGAGGCCGCCCGGCCAAAAGTCGAATCTTTGACCTCTAGGATACGGGCCCTTCTATCCCACAACCTGGAGAACATGGACCTGGTCCGCTGCTGGACAACTTGGAGGATTCAGCCGCTGAGTCATAGGACTCGGCTTATTTGCACATATACTCGATGTGCGGGCGACGACCTCCGAGTGACAGAGCAGCTGTCAGATGGTCCTGAGCTCGGTCGGCTCATCAAAAGCTGACTGGGAAGCCGGTGAAGGACCAGGCACACTTTGGGCTCCAGCCCTTCTGCTCCACCAATCTAGCTCCCTTGCTTTTATCTGTATAGCTTGTTAACTCATTTTATCTGACTCCCTTGCAGCTCACCGACTCCTTCTGGAGGCCGGCCTCTGGAGCTGGCACTAGGACTGAAGTTGAAGCCAAGGCTGAAGTTGAGGTCGAGGAGGAGACCCCTGTCACAGAGCAAACCACTGTGGCAGAGGATGTTGATGATGCAGACGAGGAGTCCTCTCAAGAGGCCACGGCTGCAAATGATGGTGATGATGATGAAGTTGAGGAGTCCTCTCCAGAGGCTCCTATTGTGGATGATACTGATGAAGACGAGTCCTCTCCGGAGGCTCCTGTTACTGAGCAGGCTCACACGGCCTCTGGCGCCGCGGCTGCTCAGCCAACCTCATCCGAGGAGTCCTCAGCTGCAAGAAGTCACTCCTCTTCATCCCCTCCTTCCAATACCAATGCATCTCAAGAGGCTATCCCAAAGGTACCCCTTTCACGAGTCCTTGGATCAACTCGCTCGCCTGCTAAGCCTGAAGAACGTGTGCAGAGCGTTATTGCTGCTAGGAAAAGGAAACTGCGCTCCGATGGGCCCGCAGATGCTCCTGAGCCTCTGCCCGTTTCGCACCAACGGAAGTCGGCTTCTCCTCCTAGCAAGGACGACTCCTACCACTCCGGCATGTCTATGCCCTCTTCTGACTCTCAGGCCTCCTTGGACCTGGAAACTAATGCTGGGTAAGACTCCTCTGTTTACTCTGCTTGCATTCAAATGACTTCTGCATTTCCTTTTCACTAGATATATTGCTGACTTCTGTCTTTGCATATTTCAGGGCTCGGCCTTGTGTCAAGGTGACCAAGCTCCCAGGCATGACTGATGTCACCTCTGCTCGTGGACCCGTCCCTCCTTCGGCTTCTCAAACAACAAGCACGAGGACGGGTCCCCCTACTCCTGCATCTGCTGGTGCAACCACATCACCCACTGTTCTCGAGTCCCCTTCAAGGACTCGGGAGGCGACTCCACTAGTGGCCCAGCCCTCATCTGGGACTGGGACTCCTGTCGCCGCGCCTCAAGCTCATCCGGCTCCTCCGGAGGCGGCTCCTGTAGCTCAACCGAGTGACAAGGCCAAGTCCTCCATTGACTACAGCTGTCGGGGATATGGGACACGGGTACCCGCAAGGAGGATTAACATGGCCCATCCGGGGTGGCCCAGCAGGCCGACTCCACAGTCAGATTAGGACAAGGACTCACCTTGCCAACTTGTAATAGATTAGCAGTGTCCTATAAGGACTCGACTTGTATTAGATTAGTAGTGTCCTAAAAGGACTCGACATGTAAGCCGGCCTCCTCCACCTTTATAAGGAGGGGTAAGGCACACCAAGAGGATAGAATCAGACAGATCCAGACGATGCAACAGAGAGGAGCCGCCATATCGGCGAGTTCCACCATGAGAGTAATAAGATCTAGCCACAAACAGCACGTAGGGATATTACCGGATGATGTTTCCCTGGGTCCCGAAGCTGTATAAATCTTGTCTCCCGTGTCGTTCGTCTACTAACCCACATCGACAATGTCCCGTGCGTACATAGTCCCGTATCTTCACCGTTGATCTAATCCATCGACATTCGCGCCCAACGTGGGGCTAAGTGCGCGTGGATTCACAACTCGATGGGTCCAAATCTTCATCAATGACGACGGCGAGTTCATCACCACATCGGGTCAAACGACCCGGACGCATCAAGATCTTCATCCATACGGCGGGCGCGGGGGCTCGACATCATCACTGCCCTCGCGTACGTCTGAGCCAGCATACAAGATCAGAATTTTTTAGAGCTATTTCGTGAGCTTTAATTCCAAAGTCGGCCGGCTCGCCATAAAGAGCTACCTGTGGATCAAATTTCAAAGAGACACAGACCTAGCGCTGCTAGTTCAAGTCAGAAGAGAAGAAAAAGGAAAGAGGAGCGATCCAAGTTGTCACAGACCGAGCGCTGCATGAACGTCGCGGGAAAGCCAGCTCCAACAAGTGCTATGCGTGGATCAAATCTCGCGCTGCAATACTAGTCGGGTCCGAACTCAGCTAGTACTCGTTGAGATTGTTCCACCCACGATCGGATCAGTTCCCAAGGAAAGTGCAACTTCACGTGTGGGAAGAAGAAAGAAAGATCAGGAAGAGAAAAGCAAGTTGGATAGCTACAATCATTACCAAAAACATCACGTGCAAAGAAAAAAAAGGAGAAACAAGACGGAGTAAGCTCAAACCAAGCTTGTACGTGCATAGATATGATGGAAAACGTACGCGAATCGAATCAGCAAGAGGACAGCCGGGTCAAGAGGACTCGGACAGCAAGACGAGCTGGCAACCGGGTCTAGTGGACTGAAACGACTTCGGCGACGACAGTCCGTCGACTCGCAAGCATCATCAGCTACAAAAAATAACCAGCTAAGTCGCATTTTATTTAAAATTTCATATTTTTATTCCTTCAGTTAAATTATATAAAGTCAGTCCCCTTTAAGTTAATTCCGAGATTAATTTCGGAAGCTACATATTCGGTTTATGAAGAAATTGCAGAGATAATCCAGAAGATTACAAAGTAAGTTTTAGTAATGCAAGGGGGCTAGTGTAAGTTGAGTTTCCTTATTATTTCAGAAAATTCTAGGTGGCATATTAATTCGATCCTTGGAGGCTTAATTATAGCCAAATCTCAAAGTCGGGTTCTTTAAAAACTCGTCATGGATTTCTAAAAAGTCGAGTTCTAAAATAGCTAGCACCAGATTTATTTAAAGTCGGGCTATACTTTGCTCGCAACGGATTTCTCAAAAGTCGAGTTATTGCTTGCACCGGATTTTTCAAAGTCGAGCTATCTATTGCTTGCACCGGATTTTTTCAAAGTCGAGTTATATATTGCTCGCAATGGATTTCTTTGAAAGTCAAGTTCTTTATAACTTGCATCAGATTTATTGCAAAGATTTAGTTACACCCACAAAGGGATTTCTAAAAAATATCAATTTCTGTATACTCCAGCTTATATATCACTAATGAGCCCAGAGAGCTTCGTAATACCAATGAGCCCAGAGAGCTCCGCAATACCAATGAGCCCAGAGAGCTCCACAACACCAACGAGCCCAGAGAGCTCCGCAATACCAACGAGCCCAGAGAACTTTGATTATTATGATCAAGGGGATAAAGCCGGCTTCTCTATAGTAAGAGTTTTGCCGAGACACCCAGTAAGTGCGTCTTTATTAACTTTGATCATTAGGTCCTTGGGGGCTTGTCTTTCAGGAAAAAGCCAAGTTCTAGACTCATTGACCTGGCTCAGATGCCAACTTATCCTTAGTTTTATCTGGTAAGTCAGATGCAACCTGTACAACAAACTGGCTGCTAATTAGCAAAGACCGGGCAGGGCCTACTTATTCATCAGTATAAAACTAAGAAGGGTTATAAGAACCAAATCAGCTCAAGCATCAATCAAGTTCAAAAAGTTTTAAGCTCCAAGTTGTTGCAGGCCAACAACTCGGCGCTTGGGGGCTACTCACGGATCAGGTTTTTCTACAAGTTAAATAACAATCAAGTTTAAAAAGTTTTTATCTCCAAATTGTCGCAGGTTAACAACCCGGCACTCGGGGGCTACATCATCTGAAAGTCATGAGTTATACATCAAGGAGTCCCGAGTCGTCGCAGGCAAACGACCCGGCACTCGGGGGCTACATCATCTGAAGTTATGAGTCATCAATACAAGCTCCAAGCCGTCACAAGTTAACAACTCGGCGCTTGGGGGCTATACATATACCAGTGTAAACAAGCTCGAGCAAAGTCATACAACTCGTCAAAAGGACTCGGAGAAAATTTCCGACTCACTTCAAAACAATTCGGCCGGAGAAGCCGGCTTTAACAAGTCGACAGAAGGAGTCGGCATTAACAAGTCGACAGAAGAAGTCGGCACTGACAAGTCGGCAGGAGAAGCCGGCATTGACAAGTCGGCAGGAGAAGCCGGCATTAACGAGTCGGCAAGCGAAGCTGGCAACGACAACCCAGCAACATCTACATCGACAACCCGGCAAAGTCTACATCGACAACTCGGCAAATGCTGAAGCCGGGTACCGCGACATCATCGACATCTACAACTCGGCAAAGCACTACATCTACAAGCCGGCAAAGAACCCGGCACGGACTCTGTGTCCCATTTCTTCAACAAATCAAGACCTTCCGCATGACTCTACGAGTCACCCGAAAGCTTGGGGGCTACTGTCGGGGATATGGGACACGGGTACCCGCAAGGAGGATTAACATGGCCCATCCGGGGTGGCCCAGCAGGCCGACTCCACAGTCAGATTAGGACAAGGACTCACCTTGCCAACTTGTAATAGATTAGCAGTGTCCTACAAGGACTCGACTTGTATTAGATTAGCAGTGTCCTAAAAGGACTCGACATGTAAGCCGGCCTCCTCCACCTTTATAAGGAGGGGTAAGGCGCACCAAGAGGATAGAATCAGACAGATCCAGACGATGCAATAGAGAGGAGCCGCCATATCGGCGAGTTCCACCATGAGAGGAATAAGATCTAGCCACAAACAACACGTAGGGATATTACCGGATGATGTTTCCCGGGTCCCGAAGCTGTATAAATCTTGTCTCCCGTGTCGTTCGTTTACTAACCCACATCGACGATGCCCGCGTGTACATAGTCCCGTATTTTCACCGTTGATCTAATCCATCGACAACAGCCGACTTCGGGTGTCCGACAATATGTCCTTCTCTGAAGCTTATGCTGAAGCGGTCGACCTGAACGATCAATCCGCCAGGCTAAAGGATGATGAGCAAGCGGCTCTTAGGTCCCTTCACATGATTCATAACATAAGCTCTTGCAACTTTTATCCCTTATGCTTTCTAGCGTCCTCCTATTGCAGTAGCCCCCAAGCACCTGTCTGCGGTGACTTGTGACTAGGATAGGTGCTTTGCTTTGAAATTGAACTCAACTGCTATGTAGAAAAAATTTGCACACTGTAGCCCCCAAGCCCTGAGTCCTTAGCTCTACTAGGACTCGGGGCTGCTGATTTGCTGTCTGTCGGGTCCTTGGACCAAAAACTTTTCCACGAGTAGCCCCCAAGCGCCGAGTTGTCAGCCTGCGACGACTTGGAGCTACAAATACATGTAATTAACTGGAACTTAGCTTATAGAAGAAAATTTTCTGCTCTGCGAGTAGCCCCCAAGCGCCAAGTTGTTGACTTGTGATGACTTGGAGCCGATGACTTGTTGACTAGGACCCATGCCTGATGGTTGTAAAAAAAATGACTCCTGAGTAGCCCCCAAGCGCCAAGTTGTTGACTTGTGACGACTTGGAGCTAATGAGTTCTCTGCTTGACTTGTAAAGCTGACTTGTAAATTCTGACTTATCAATCCTGAGTTGCAAACTATGACTTGCCAATTCTGACTTGCAAAAATTTGACTTGTGTTTGCAGTGCCTTGTCTCCAAAATGAAGAGGGATATGAAGGAGCTGGAGGACCAGGTAGCTGCTAGTGCCAGGTCTGCTCAAGCTGAGAAAGAGCATTCTCTTCAACTGGAGAAGGAACTGAAAGCTTTATCTGCTCAACTGGAGCAGGTGAAGAAAGAATCTGCAGATGCTAAGAGGGTTGCCCAAAAGGCACACAGTGATCTGAAAGCTGTCTTTGACACCTGCCGCAAAGGCATTGGGGCCATGTGCCAACACATATTTGGTAAGTTTGTAGCTTTTGCTTACTTCTTCTTTGCATTTTGCTGAACTACTTTTATACTGATGATGAATGATTTCCTTTCTGTAGGGGCTAACTCCCCAAAACTTAAGCTGCCCACTAGCAAACAACTTCATGAGATGCTTGACCACTGTCATGGGCTGCAAGAGGGAGCCCGTGCTATGGTGAAATATCTGAATGCTAAGGGCAAGTGCCCCAAAGAGCCTGAGCGTCTGGTGGACGAGTTGTCTAGGGCACCAGGGTACATGCGGCTGTGGAAGCAATCTTCTTTGAGGAGAGCATCCATCAGAATTCTTGCCCTAGCCCACAGTTATTATCCCACTGTCTTGGAGCCGGCACTGCTTACTATGGGAAAGCCAGAACAACATGAGGATGGCAGACCCTTCACACAAGACGACTTCAAGGCTGAGGAAAAGCTGGTGCGGCCATACGCTTGTGAAATTGCCAACAAGATGGACCCTGAGGTATGGGTTCATCACTATGACTTGGAGAACAAAAGGGTTGCTCCAGAGACTCCTGAGATAGTAAAATTTGGCCGCCCCTCACAGGACCCAGCTGGTGTCCCATCCTCTTCTACTGGGCCGAGTTCCTCATCGCCGGCGGCTCCTGTTCTTGGTGCCGAGCCTACATTAAAGACTCCTGCTGCGCCCACTCCTTCAAGAGCTATCTCCGGTGACGCCCAGAAACAAGAAGAGCTGGCTAAGCATATGAAGAGTCCCAGAGGCACTAGTTTTCAAACGAAGAGAGTCGCCACCAAGCCTCCTATGAAGCCGGCTCCTACCTCTGCTGCTCAAACAAAAGACAAGTCTCCTGTGAAGAAGGACTCCCCAACTCCAGCTGAGAAGTCGACTCCTCCAAAGGATCATCCCTTGGATGACTTTTGAATTTGTGTAATGATGTGCTACTGGTATTTTAAACTTTGTAATGATGCACTGCTGATGCAGAACCTTTTTAGGTCTTTTTGAACTACTTGTTCTGAAATTGTGCCGATCGGCTTGTAATGACTTGCTTGTTAAACTGTGAGATTGATATGTATTATCTATGCAAGTCATTTTGTGGTTCTTATAACCCGTCTAATTGTCCACTAATGAATAAGTAGGCCCTGCATGTCTTCTCTTATAGCTTTAGCTGACAGGCTCCTGACAACTCATGTCCCTTAAGATTCATGAGAACCGGAGACAAGCCATGCCTGTAGATTAGTCATATTGTGCAGGATGCATCTGACTTACCAGCGAGAAAATTAGGAAAAGTTTGGCTACTGTGCCGGGTTCAAGAGTCTAAGCTTTGACTTTTTTCACTGAAAAGCAAGCCCCCAAGAACCTAATGATCAAAATTTAACAAGATAAAGCGCACTCGCTGGGTGACTCGACTAAAGGACTCATATTCACAGAAGCCGGCTTTATTTCCTTTGATCATAATAATTTGATTACATCTGGGCATGGCTCACTGGGCTCTTTGCCTTTCAACTCATAAAACTATTACAACTTAAGTATAATAAGGACGTAACTGAGCTATATTCCATGGCCTATTTGCCTCTGCATAGGGATCTAGCGTATGAGCTGTGTCAGCTCCTTTACTTTCACTTGCCGGCTCTCGTACATCCATTAGATAGTACGACCCATTGTGCAAGTTCTTACTTATGACGAACGGCCCTTCCCATGGTGGAGATAACTTGTGCATCCCTTCCCTGTTTTGGACAAGTTGAATTACTAAGTCGCCTTCCTGGAAAGTCCGAGTCTTGATTCTGCGTGCGTGATATCACCGCAAGTCCTGCTGATAGACTGCTGATCTCTCAAGGGCTAACTCCCTTGCCTCCTCGAGTGCGTCCACCGAGTCCTGTCGAGCGAGTTCATTCTCTGTCTCGACATAATTGGTGACTCGTGGCGAGTCATGCAACAAGTCGCTTGGCAGGACGGCTTCTGCTCCATACACCATGAAGAAAGGTGTGAAGCCCGTGGATCTGTTAGGAGTCGTCCTTATACTCCGGAGTACTGCTGGCAGCTCCTCAACCCAACACCCGGCGGCTCTTAGCAAAGGGACTCAGAGCCGAGGCTTAATTCCCTTCAGCAACTCCTGATTTGCCCTCTCTGCTTGTCCATTAGACTGTGGGTGTGCCACTTAGGCTAGGTCGAGTCTGATGTTGTTCTCACCACAGAACTTGGCCATCTCTCCAACTGATAAGTTGGTACCATTATCTGTAATGATGCTGTGAGGATATCCAACGCGTGTTGCTATTTTCTTGAAAAATCTCACTGCTGATGCTCCGTCGACTCTGCTGACGGGTTCGACTTCCACCCACTTGGTGAACTTGTCAACTGCTACTAGCAGATGGGTCTTCTGACAGGGCGACTTTGAGAAAGGACCCACCATATCAAGTCCCCAAACTGCAAACGGCCAAGTGATAGGAATAGTTCTGAGCTCTTGGGATGGCACATGGTCTTGCCTTGCGTACCTTTGGCATCCGTCACAGACTCGTACTATCATTTCTGCGTCCAGATGTGCTGTTAACCAAAAGAACCCGTGCTTGAAAGCTTTTGACACCAAGGATCTAGTGGATGCATGATGACCACAATCACCTGCATGAATCTCTTGCAATATTTGCCTGCCCTCTTCTGGAGACACACACCTCTGGTAGACTCCAGTGACACTCCTTCTGTACAACTCGCCATCAATGACTGTGTAGGACTTGCATCGTCTGATGAGCTGTCTCTGTTTGACTTCACCCTGTGGGAGTTCACCCCTAAGGAGATATGCAAGGTAGGGCTCTGTCCATGCTGGTATTGCTCGTACTGCTGCCACCAGTGCCGACTCTGGATCTGGGGAGGCTAACTCCTCCTCTGAGGGCAATTTGACTGATGGGTGGTGAAGTTCATCCACAAATACATTTGGGGGTACTTTCTCTCGACGAGAGCCGAGTCGTGATAACGCATCTGCGGCCTCGTTCTTGCGTCTGTCAATATGCTCCACTTGATAACCAGAAAAGAACCCGGCTATCTGTTCGACTGCTCTTCTATAAGCCGCCATGTTTGCATCCTTCGAGTCCCAGGTTCCAGATACTTGCTGGGCTACAAGATCCGAGTCTCCAAAGCACCTGATACACTTGATGTTCATCTGCTTGGCCAGACGCAGGCCGTGTAGCAAAGCCTCATTCTCTGCCATGTTGTTTGTACAATCAAAATGTAACTGAAGGACATATGCCAACTTATCTCCTTTTGGTGAAGTTAGAACCACGCCGGCTCCTGAGCCCTCTAGCTGTCTGGACCCGTCGAAGTGCATTGTCCAATATTTGGTGCAAGGTGAACTCGGTGAGGATGTGCAATCAGTCCAATCGTTGACGAAGTCGACCAAAGCTTGAGATTTGATTGCTGTCCTAGGCTCATATGTGATGTGGTAAGGACCCAACTCGATTGCCCACTTGGCGACTCGACCTGTTGCATCTCTGTTGCGTATGATGTCTGCTAGCGGTGCTGAACTCACCACTTTGATTGGATGCTCTTGGAAATAATGCTTAAGCTTCCTACTTGCAAGGAAAACTCCATAGACTAGCTTCTGCCATTGAGGGTACCTTTGCTTTGACTCTGTTAGGACTTCACTGATGTAAGTAAATAGGCCTCTGCACTGGATACTTTTTTCCTTCCTCTGATCATTCCACAACTACTACTGCACTGACCACCCTTTCATCGGCAGCCACATATAATAGCATGGGCTCCTTATCTGTAGGAGCTGCAAGTACTGGTGCTGATGATAGGGTTTTCTTCAAGTTCTCAAAGCATCATCGGCTTCTTTATCCCAAATGAACTTATCTGACTTCTTCAAGAGTCGATAGAGAGGACCCGCCTTCTCTCCGAGTCTTGAGATGAATCTGCTAAGAGCTGCTACACAACCAGCGAGTTTCTGAATGTCCTTTAGACAAGTCGGCTTCTGCAGATTGTGAAAGCCTTGATTTTCTCTGGGTTTGCTTCAATGCCTCTCTTTGAAACAATGAAGCCAAGGAGTTTGCCTGCAGGGACTCCAAAAACACACTTGGTTGGGTTGAGTTTCATCTTGTACTTGCGCAGGTTATCGAAGGTTTCTGTCAGGTCTGCTATCAGAGAGTCGGCCTTTTGAGACTTGACAACTACATCATCCACATAAGCGTGAATATTCCTTCCAATCTGTTCTTTGAAACAATTCTGGATGCACCTCTGATATGTAGCTCCTGCGTTCTTTAGTCCAAAGGGCATTGTTGTGTAACAAAATGCTCCAAAGGGTGTGATGAAAGATGTCTTCAGCTCATCCTCTATGTTGAGTCTGATCTGGTGGTATCCTGAATAGGCATCCAAAAAACAAAGTAACTCTGACCCTGCTGTGGAGTCGATGATCTGGTCAATATGAGGCAATACAAACGGGTCCTTAGGGCAATGCTTGTTAAGACCCGTGAAGTCGATGCACATCCGCAACTCTCCTGTTTTCTTTGGCACTAGCACTGGATTGCCCACCCACTCTGGGTGAAAGACTTCCTTGATGAACTCGGCTGCGAGGAGCCGAGCCACCTCTTCTCCGATGGCTTTCCTCCTGTCATCGTGAAACTTGCGTAGACCTTGCTTAACTGGTCTTGCATTAGGGTTAACGTGTAAGCTGTGCTCGGCGAGTTCTCTCGGGACTCCTGGCATGTCCGATGGCTTCCATGCAAAGACGTCCCGGTTCTCACGGATGAACTCGACGAGCGCGCTTTCCTATTTATCAGAAAGATGTGCCCCAATGGTGAACTGCTTGGAAGAATCACCAGGGGTGAAGTCCACTTGTTTTGTATCCTGAGCTGACTTGAATTTCATCTTCTCCTCTGTGGCCGGCTTCTTAAGGACCGAGTTGTCCTCCGGGTCCACGTTTGCCTTGTAAAATTTCAGCTCCTCTTGAGCACAAGCTGTCTCAGCCATAGCTGCATCACCTAGCTCACACTCCAATGCCATCTGTCTGCTGCCATTAACTGTAATGACTCCTGCTGGACCTGGCATCTTGAGCTTCAAGTAAACATAGCATGGTCTGGCCATAAACTTAAAGTATGCTGGTCGACCAAAGAGAGCATGGTATGGACTCTTAAGATCCACTACCTCAAAGGGCATAATCTCTGAACGAAAATTCTCCACTGTGCCAAAAGCAACCTCAAGATAAATCTTACCGATTGGCTTGGCTGACTTCCCTGGTACGATTCCATGAAAAACTGTCTCAGTGGGTATTAGCTGCCTGTCTTGCAGCTGCATCCTCTTGAATGTGTCATAATATAAGATGTTGATGCTACTTCCACCATCCATGAGCACTTTGTTCAATGTGTAGCCCCCAACTTGAGGTGCCACCACCAAGGCTAGCTGCCCTGGGTCGTCGACTCTTGGCGGATGATCTGCCCGACTCCATGTGATGGTTTGCTCTGACCATCTAAGCCACTATGGGAGTGCCGGCTCCACTGCATTGACAACTCTAACCTTTAATTTCTTGGCACGCTTGGACGTACTTGTTGTAAAGACATGGTAACTGCCACGACTTGGGTTCTGTGGCCGAGTTGTGACATAATACTGCCCATTGTCATCGTGAAGCTGCTTCGGGTTCTGCTGGAACCCGCCCTGTTGGTTACCTCCTCCTTGAGGTTGGTTAGGGTTATTGCCGGCTCCTCCACCGTGGTTGCCGGGTCCTCCATCACCATTGTTTCCTCTATATCCATTGTTGTTGCCTCTATTTCTTGGTCCTGGTAATCTGGCACGCTGCAAATCCACGCACTGTCCCAAGGTGTGACCACACTTGCTGTTTCTGGCGTGTTTAGGGCATGGACTCGCCAGAACCTCCTCTGTGGTCGGCCTACGTCCCTGATACCCTTGAGAATTGTTGTCCTTGCGTCTGACCCCAGTGTTTGTGTTAGCCACTAGGTCAGAGTTGTCTCCATACGGCCGCTTGTTACTTCCCTGGTTCTGGTTCTGGTTTTGATTCTGATTCTGACCATTGCCACCATGTCCTTTAGGCCCTTCCTCCTGATCCTTCGTTTTGTCTGTGGCAGCGTGCTTATTAGCACCTGCCATGATCTCGCCGATCGTAAGGGGAATACCTTGATTCAGGCTCTCCTTCATACGACCCAGCTTCCAGCTCAAGGGATTGTAGCTGCAATTTCTCTCCATTGCCATTAGCACTGAAATTGTTGGGAGTCCTTGCGATGAGTTGATGATCTCTGAGACCCGCTTCATCCAATGCCTTGCGGACTCGCCCTTTCTCTGAACACACCGCTCCAAGTCCTCTATGGTACTAAGCTTTTTGCATGTTCCCTGGAAGTTCTGTATGAAAGCCGACTTCAACTACTCCCAATAATTGATTGATCTAGGAGGCAAGTTACGCATCCACACTTTGGATGCTCCCTCCATCATAAGGTACATGAATTTGGCACACATATTACCTGTGGCATTGCGGATACTCATCGCCATCTCGTATGTGCCCAACCAAGAAGTTGGGTCCATATTAGGCTCGTAATTGGGAACTTTGCGCGGCTCCTTGAAGTCGCTGGGGAAAGACTCGGACCTGATGGCATCTGACAGGCACTCTGGTCCTGTTAGTGAAGGAGAGGTACCAGGAAAAGTCACCTTTGTGTGCGCCCGGGTTGGCTGAGGCTGGTTATCTGGACCAGCTAGGGCTCTGTCCCTCTCAGCCTCCCGTGCCCTGGCCGCCTCCCTCTCTCGTCGCTGTCTCGCTTCATCAACCACCAGTTGAACTCGTGAGGCAGTTGGTATGTTTGCCCTGTTCCTCTCTTGTTCACGGCGCCTTGCGCTTGTTGAGTTGGCCGGGTGAGACTCGTCATGCCGACTCCTCGTACCCGAGTTGAACGGTGTCGAGTGCAGCCTACTTGCATCTGGAAACGCTGGATAAAGAGCTTGCTACGTCATTGCTGTCTTCAGCATCTCAATAGCACAGCGGGTCTCCTGTCCCGCTGCTCCTTCTGGTATCTCGATGTTCTCTAGCCTCATTGTTGCCGCGTGAACGTTGTCCATTGGGTTGGAGTAATGCCCTTCTGGAGTACGAAACCTGCCAGGTGGAGGTCCCATACCACCTGTTGACCCTCCTCCGACTCCTCCTTCAGGTGGCGGTCCGTTGGTACCGTTGCTGCCGGGTCCTTCTGGTGGTGGTGGTGGTGGTGGTGGTGTTGCTCCTCCTCCTGCGCCGCCTCCCGCAGCTGATGAGCTCCCTAGCCCGACTCCTGCGCCTGGACCAGTGGGTGTTGAACAAAGTAGTAGGGTTGACGATGATTCTGCCACGCAGGCGACTCCTCGCTCTGCGATGCTGAATTGAAGTGATTTCTTCCTGGCGACTCCTCACAACCTGGGCCTGATAGCGCGAGAGGTGTTAATCAATCACGCTTCGTTGGGCACCCCAAGAGGAAGGTTTGAGGAGCACAGCAGCAAGTTTTCCCTCAGTTAGAAACCAAGGTTATCGAACCAGTAGGAGTGAGGAATGCTTCAGAAGGTTGTCCACAACTGCAATGGCGCCAGAAAATGTGCTTGGCGTGTTGACAGCAACGGTGCCAGAAAAAGAGCTGTTGCAGGGGAGACAGTGGAACCTGTAGAACACAATCAAACTACTTTGCCCCAACGAAGCAGTGAGGTTGTCAATCTCACCGGCCTTGCTGAATACAAAGGATTAAATGTATGTGTGGAAGGAAGCTTGTTTGCAGTAAATGAAAGCAGTAGAGCAGTTGATTGAATTGCAGATGTAAAAGAATAGACCGGGGTCCACAGTTCACTAGTGGTGTCTTCTCCATAAATAAAATACTACACATGCTGGGTAACAAATTACAACTGGGCAATTGAAAGAATAGAGAATGCATGACAATGCATGAACATTGCATAATACAGAGGATGATGATGTCTATATGAGATGCTTTGGGCATTACGACAAAATACATAGATAGCTGTTCCAAGCATACACCTATGCCTAAATAGTCCACCTTTGAGATAACATACCGTAAAATCTCTCCAGTATTAAGTTGCAAGCAACAGACAATTGCATGAAGAACTGTGCATAAAGTTTACTCCCTAGTAGCAACGGCACTCCCCCGTCCTTATATGTTTCTGTCACTCAAGCCAAGGCACACAGGGACCGAACCCACTATCTAGCATAAATACTCCCTCTTGGAGATACAAGCAACTACTTGATCAAGGCAATTACAAGTACCGGAAAGCATGCAAGATCACAAATAACATAGACATGATAATATCAATAATCAACATCACAAGGTACTTCTCTATTCATCGGATCCCAGCAAACACAACATGTAGCATTACAATAAGATGATCTTGATCATGATAGGTAGCTCACAAGATCTAAACATGATAGCACAATTGGAGAAGACTACCATCTAGCTACTGCATGGACCCGTAGTCCAAGGATGAACTACTCACTCATCTGTCCGAAGGTGGGCATGGTGGTGTAGAGCCCTCCGGCGATGATTCCCCTCTCCGGCAGGGTGCCGGGGAGAGCTTCAGAACCCTCCCGAACTAGGGTTGACGACGGCGGTGGCGACGGATGTTTTTCTGGAATTTTGATCGGGTACTTAGGGTTTTCTCGTCAGGGGGATTATATAGGCGAAAGGGCGGCGTCGGTGGAGGCCCGAGGGGGCCACACCACCTGGTGGCGCGGCAGACAGGTGGGCCGCGCCACCCTAGGGTGTGGTCGCCCTCTGGTGCGTCTTCGGCTCCCCTTTGGACTCCGTGTGCGTGACGAAATTATAAGATCCTGGGTTTTTGTCCCGTCCGATTCCGAGAATATTTCCTTAAGTACTTTTCTGAAACGGAAAAACAGCAGAAAACAGGAACTGGCACAGGGGCATCTTGTTAATATGTTAGTTCCAAAAATGCATAAAAATGCTATAAGATGTAAACAAAACATGTAGCAAATGGTATGAAAACAAGCATGGATCATAAGAAATTATAGATACGTCGGAGACGTATCAGGGCCTCAGTCTGGACCCAGGCCCGCTCTTCTGCTAATTTGCGGTTTGCCTCGTTGATTTCTGCTAGTTGCCTCTCCATTGCAGCACACGCGCTGGCTAACTCGGCCGCCCGTTCTGCTGCATTGCTTGCGTTGATTTCCTTTATCAGTAGACTTGGATCAAACTGATTTCCGCCGTTTCCAGACATGTAGACTCTGACGACGTGGGCGCGTACTGGCGACTCCGCGTAATCCTCCTCCTCAATTCCATACCCAAGCCGATCCTCGAACAAGGGCAAGATAGACTCTAAATCGGCGTCGTAATCTGGCTCCATACGTGGCTCTGCCAGCGACTCCTCTTCATGGTTGACAGCAAGTTGTTCCTTTGGCTCGGCAATGATGCCGACTTCTGAGGTACCGACCGACTCCTCGCCGTCGGACTCAACAACAGCTGTTGGCTCTGATACTGATTCCGCCGAGTTTGCGCGAAGACCCGACGCGCAAACCATGCCGACGAAAATGTTGATCCCTCCAAAGACAAGCTGATAACCCTCGTCGACTTCCTCCATCTCTGGAGTCCAGCCGGAGTCATCGATCTCGGTTTCTCCATGCTCATCAGTGTAGACTCGCCCGATGGCGAGTTTCTCCATGGCTCGGCGAGCGGCTCCCACGATCTCAACTCCACGCATCTCCTGCCCCACGGTGGGCGCCAACTGTCGTGGGGTTGTCACGGCAAGTACTTCCTCTGGGAAGGTGAGTTCTGGGGCCATTGATGCACAAAGTACGTAGGAGAGGTTAATCTCGCTTAGGGACACAGATTTACCCAGGTTCGGCCCCCCTTGATCAGGGGTAAAGACCTACTTCCTGCTTCTCTTTATTGCTCTAGAACTGATCTCGATTACAGGGTTCCGGCTCCTATCTGGGGAGTCGGCGACTATGGATCTGGTGTCTTTTGGTTGCTTAGAACTTGATGGCTTAAGACTTGTCGATCTAAGGTCCAGGACCCTGCTTATAAAGGTGGCCGGGTCCCTGAACTTACAACTTACACCGAGTCACACTAGAATACGGAGTCCTACTCTACGTCTTGGTCTTCCAAGTTAGGGCTCCGGGTTGTGCTTGGACTCCTCCCTGACGGGCCCCTTCTCCGTCATGGGCCTTGGTCGGCTTGTCTCCAGCCCAGCCCATGCGACTTGATGCGTGACTCGGCTTTGGCCTTCTTGGTCTTGGCGGGTCTACTTTCCGGGTCCATGGGCCTACCTAGAAAGTATCCCCCCATCAGTACGGATGCCTTGGAGGAGAGGTTAAACAACAAATTTGAGGCCATCACTAGTCAACTCGATGCGTTGACGGATAACCTCGTCAATCCGCCGGTGCGATAAGAACCTCCTCCTGCTGCTGCCGTGGCACCGTTACATGGACGCGACGACCCTGATTTGGAGGATGATGCTGGTTATGCACCACGCCAGCCACACTTTGGTGCTCGTCCTGTAGCTGCTGGTTGTGTGTTTCCTGTTGATCAAGATTGTGTCGGTCATGCTGCACGTGTTCCTTTGGATGATGGTATTGGTCGTGTAAAAATTTCCATACCACCTTTCTCTGGCTCTGGCAGTCTTAAGGATTTTCTGGAGTGGGAGATGCGCCTGGATCATATTTTTTCCACCCACCATTACACTGAGGAGAGAAAGCTTCAACTCGCAGCTATTGAGTTCTCTGGTTATGTTATGACTTGGTGGAGCCAAAATTTGCGTATGCACAATCGTCCCACGTCATGGAGAGGTATGAAAGAACTCATGCGACGACGTTTTGTTCCTGAACACTATAGGCGAGAGATGAGTATCATAAAGAGATGGAGTTGTTGATGATTCGTACAGGAACAACAACGGAGGACCCGGAGGCCACGATGTCTCGGTTCTTTAGTGGCCTGAATATTGAGATACAAGATCGTGTGGAGATGATCATCTATTATAACCTTCAGGATCTATTATGCTATTTGAGTTTACTATGTTACGCGGGTATGACCAACTATGTTATGACTCCTATCTTGAGTTTGTAGCCAGTTAGATATAGTAAGATCTATTCATATATCTTAGCACCACATTATGTTCTGATAATCTATCTTGGCATCTTATCCATGCCATTTGATTCGTATCTGAGTTGTCACAACGCACTTTTCAATTGTATCCAAGTTGACCTATCCTATTCTACACCAACACATCCCTTCTTTCCAATTTGTATTTCATTTGGTACTTCTTGCCTTGGTATTTATTTGGTTGCCATTTGCTATCGTTATAACAAGTAGGGGGTGACGTGGTTGGACGTGGATATAATCAGCTTACGGAAGAAGAAGGATCTGTCAACGAAGGCATGCCCCTCTCATGTTTTATCCTATGTTTTTAAAAGGGGCATTATTTATTGTTTTACAATTATGCAAGCTATTTTCTTCAAATTTACTGGCGTGTCGATTGACACACCAGCCCGATCCTCTTGTCGCCTTATACTTGATACCATGAGTAGAAATTCTATAGTAATCCTGTAGAGTGGAAATGCTTAGCCTTGCTCAATAATCATAGGTTATCTTTATCTTGCCTCTTCGGAGGAATTGGTTTACATTCAGTCACAAACACCTTTTGAACTTGTTGAGCTTATTGAGCTAGGCTAATTAGCCGTTGTTGCTTCCTCTACTCTCCCTTCTACTCTGGTGAAACTTACCGTCTACACATGGCGCGGGCGATTGCTGGATCAACTATTGAAGGAGCGATTGGCTGCCCTTCACAACCTGGAGGGGGCAATCCGTCGTCTGTGCCGCATATGGGCCTCTCTAGGTTTCTTCCTAGTCCACCATGTCGAGCAGCGGTACATCTCCCTCTCTCCCTCTCTAGGTTTCTTCCTAGTCCATGAATTGAGTGTGTGTTTGATGCTCCCTATGGTGTAGAATCCTTTTGCTGGTTCTTTTCTTCTAGGGATAACAATTTTAGAGCAAATGGCAACAATTTGTGACCTAACCCTAGTTTCCAGCTTCAGGGCCGGAGACTCCGGCCTGTCAGGGTCGGAGACTCCGGTCTGGCCGGACTATCCGACCCCTGATACCGGAAACTCCGGTGTAGATCACCCATTGGTGCCTTTGTGCTCTCCAATTGTTATCTATTTGGCCCTCCTGGACATGGATGCTCATCCCCTTGCTACCCCCTCTCTGTTTATTCACAGGAACTTCGCGTGTCAAGAAACTTAGTCACAACCCCAATAAAGTGTCTCGGAAAGATAAGAGGGGTACTCGGGCCACTTTGGACCCGACCGAGGATGGTGGCTGGGTTCAGCGTGACAGAGGAGCTGCTGCTAGGGAGGCTGCAAAGAAAAAGTTTGAGGCTGCTTATCTTGAAAATGAGAGGGCAAAGAAGGCAAGGTTTGACAATTTGACCACTGTGATCGGAATGGGAAAATCTGAGTTTCGGTCCATGAGGGGCAGCCCTTTTTTGACATGCCACAAAATTCCACCAACCCTCACTTTTGGAGAAGGGAGCAAGAGCTAGTGATGCGGGATATTTATGCAAAGCTGTCGGCCCCCAACATTGTGTGTATGCAAAAGGTGCTCAATCTCCCCGCTTTGAGCACCAAACCATACTTTCAAGAGGCCGTATGGATTGCCCGCAAGCTTGGGTTGGAGCACCTCATCTCTCTCCAACAAAATTATGATATCAAGTTGGTGCATCAATTCTTTGCAACGGTTCAGTTTGGGGAAGATGATGATGTTACTTTGACTTGGATGACCGGGCCCATCAAATGTGTGTCCTCCATGTCAAGGTTTGGAGAATTGCTCGGGTATGTGTTCCGCAAGGGAGAAGCCTATCAAGGAAGGATTATGCATACGGAAGGGGTTCATTATGAGAAGGGAAAGATGGCTCCTCTTTATCTCAACAAGGCTGCTGTAGGTACCAACAAGGATCTCCTTCCCACCTTCAACATTCTCCTCCGCATGTTTATATGCAACATTGCACCTCAAGCCGGGAATGTGGATGCCATTCGGGGAGGGCTTGTCAACCTACTCCTTCATTTATATGAGGTTCTTAAAGCCGGTGTCAATTGCCAAGGGTATGAGATTGATGTGATGGATTTCATCAAGTGTGAGTTGCATTGGGCCGTTCATGAGATGAACAATCCGGTGTATGCACCCTATGTTATGAAGCTTATTATTGACCAAGTGCCCGATCTCAACCATGAGCACTTTACCGTTCACAAGGCCGGCACTCTTCAAGTTCTCAAGAATGACAAGCCTTCCTCCTCTAGTGCTCCCTCTCGTGTCCCTTTTGCCTCAAGTGATGAAGAAGAAGATGTTGCTCCCGTTCGAAGGAGAAGCAAGAATGCCGACCCTCCCTCATGGCTTAGCAAGGGCAAGGCTAATGTGGCAAAGAAGATAAAGATGCTCTCGTGGTTTGAAAGGGTGATGCTTAGCATGAATGTGTGCCTCCACAAGGAAAACCACCAAGNGCTCCAGGAGAAGTAAGAATGCCGACCCTCCCTCATGGCTTAGCAAGGGCAAGGCTAATGTGGAAAAGAAGATGAAGAAGCTCTTGTGGTTTGAAAGGGTGATGATTAGCATGAATGTGTGCCTCTACAAGGAAAACCACCAAGCCTAAAAGGAAAGGAAGTTGATTATCTCTAATCAAACCAAGTTGTACACGGAGTTGGAGAAGAAGAGGGACAAGACTCCTCCTCCAATGGTTGTCGAATAAGAGGAGCAACAATCCTCCGAAAGTGAGAAGACTGTGAGCTATGACCAATGGCATGCAAAACAATTCCCATGGGCTGATTTTGACTTTGAGGAGGTGTCCTCCATGCCTTCTTCCTCGCGCAATACCGGCAAGGCTCCAATGGTTCAAAGGGAGATTGAAGAGGATGATGATGACGAGGCTAGTGGATCGGAGTATGATGATGATGATGATGATGATGATGATGATGGTGATGCCACCGAGGAGGACTCCGAGTGATCTCATGGGATCGTTAGCATCGCCTTTTCTTCCTTTTGGTGTCTCGATGCCAAAGGGGGAGAAATGGTTCTAGTAGGTTATTCGTGGGATTTGCATGGGTCGGGCACAAGCATTTGCTTTTATCATTCCTTGAGAGCTTGTGTCCCTTTATATTTCGTGTGTTGAACCTTATGTGTTAAGTGTTGAACTTTATTTGCTTTATTTGTTACTTCTATGTGAGATGTGGATCTTGGTGTCTTTATTATTTATTGTGGAGATATGGTGTTGGATATTATCTTTGGTTGAGTTATTTTTGAAATGAGATATGCATTGGAATCAACATTATATCCTCATGCATAAGGTATGCTTGTTAACACAAACCTCAACCCACATTTTGTCATGTCTCCTCGTTTTGCAAATGAAGTTATTGTGTATATATCATGTCATATTCTTTTGTGGCATCCTCTTTCTATATGTGTGGTTCCCTTTATATGCAACTTAATTGATATTCACACATTTAGGGGGAGGTGCTATTTTTTTTACATGATATGATCTATATGTTTGCAAATCCTAGTGTTGTCATCTAACACCAAAAAGGGGGAGATTGAAAGAGCATTTCCTAAACCCTATTGGTTTTGTGTGTTAGTTAACAACACTAGTGATCATCTAATGTGATGCTAAGTGTTGCAGGTTAATTGTCATAATTTTACCCTAAGCATCAACCACCAAAAAGGGAAGATTTGGCAGAGTTTTGTTTGCTGCAGGTCAATCCTAGGCCGGAGTCTCCGGTCTACCAGGGCCGGAGTCTCTGGCCCCTCGATTTCCCTGCCTTCCACCAAGTTGTGGTGCGGCTCTGTTAGCACTCCAGAGTATCACCGGAGGATGCCCGGAGTCTCCGGGAGGCCGGAGTGTCCGGCCCTTGGTGACCGGAGTCTCCGGCCCTTTGCGCTTCATCGACAAAGTCTCCGCTGGTGTGCGGAGTCTCCGCCCGCACCGGAGTTTCCGGTCCCCCTGACCGGAGTCTCCGGCCTTCCCCGAGTGAACAAAGTGTGGTGCGGCTCTGGTGCCTGTCCGGAGGGACCCCGGAAGGAGTCCGGAGTCTCCGGCCCACGCCGGAGTCTCCGGCCCACTTAGGCCGGAGTCTCCGGCCCTAGTGGACTCCAACGGGCAGATTTTTTAGAGGGGTATAAATACCCCTCCACCTACCTCAAGACAGCTAGCTCGTCCAGCATTTAAGAACCCTAATATCTCAGAGCTCAAAATCGATAGATCTCCCAATTCCTTCATCCAAACTCGTTGATCTTTGGAGGATTGAAGGAGAAGACCCGGATCTACATCTTCACCAAGCCGTTCTTCATTCCCCCCCCCCCCCCCATTCACTTGAGGATTTCGTTTCTAGGGTTAGCATTGTGTCACCCTAGAATTCTTGTGCTTACTACTTGTTGTAATTGTGACATATGTGTTGATTTGGGCGCCCCCAATTAAGTTGTGGGTGTGTGCCCCAAAAACATTGTAAAGCCTCCGGATTCCGCCTCGAAGGATTCCGATAGTGTAAGGTGAACCAAACCCTTGGGTGCGGTTCATCGGAGAATAGGGTGAGGCCTTTGTGGCATCTTGAGTAGGTACTCCCTTAACAAGGAGGAACTCGGGGATACATTGTTGTCTCCGTGTGCTTCTACTTTCGGTTATCTCTTTCCCTTAGTTGTCTTTACTTGTATCGTTAATTGCCTAGTTGTTTTAGTTTTCTCTTCATATAGGTAAATTCACCATAGTTGCATATCTAGAGAATTTACCTCTGTGTTAATCCTAAAATCGAAAAAGAATTAAAAATTGGTGTAGCACCTATTCACCCCCCTCTAGGTGCCCATACGATCCTTTCAAAGACCACTAATTTGGAACTTGTGTTTCCTTTCAGTGAAGAAGCAAGCGTGTACCATGTTGTACATAATTCAGAGGCGTCATCGTGTATACAAGGTAATATGCAACTTGATTTGCAAACAAAAATGCTAACATTTTGACAGCAAGATCATTCCCAAAGAGTACTAATATGAACCTATGTAACTTACTTGAGACCACAAATGTGCAACTTATTTTGCCTTCAATGAAAAAGCAAGAAGATCTGGTGGTTAGAATTTGACAGTTCTTACCTCACCAAGCCGTCCATGAAACTGAACGTCATCTGTTACGAAAAAATTATAGAGGAAGGAACCAAATACTTCATTATAAGTTGACCATTACAACTTCACATCAGATAGTTCATTTGAACAAAAACTTATAAATTTATCCAAATTAACCATAGGAGAAAAATTATACGTAGCAATAGTTCAACATAGAAGTTGCCTAACCAAGTCCTTGCTGAATTTTTCTCTCACTGAATTCGACACCCTCAATGAATCTAGTTATTTGATGTCTGCTTTGCAAAAGATCATTTAATTAAGCAATCAGTCCTTGCTCAACATCAGTACTAATCATAATGGCATATTCAGTCAATTAGTCCGAAAAATACGGTTAAATATCAGCAAATATACACTGCTTAGTGCTTCCTCTCTATACACATGATCAATTTACGCACAATAAGGAAGCATGGGTACCTGGAGTCCTAGACCAACAGGAACGACAACAAAAGCCTCCGCTTGCCAGAAGAAACTCAAAGCAATCAAAACTCTGCGTGTGAAGTCCTCACCGTCCTCAAGCGTCGTAAGCCCCAGCCAATCATGTTTCGTCGTCAAGAAACTGCCTCCCTCTCGTTTTCAGGTCACCTCACCTATCCAACACGGCTGCACGGGGCTTGTCTATGGCGGGGGATGATCCCTCATCTTATTACTGACTACTGATATCGAGCTCCATTGTCGCGTAGCGATGCAACCCCTCCTCTACTACCATTCCTCTGCGACCTACCGCTCGCCACTGGCCATGACGACGTTGAGCACCGAGGCCGCCGTGCTCTCTCTGGCCCTCCTCGATGCCGCACCGCCAAGTCCCACGAAGTCGATGATGATGCGCACCCAGGACAACCTGCGAACGTGACCAAGCTTTTGGTGCCCTCTGCCACCTCCTCGACCACGGCGGTGGCGTCCTCCACGATCTTCGTGCGCCCGTTCGTCATGACGAGCACGAAGAGAACCCATACGACGCCGAGCTAGATGAGGGCCACCCGGTTGAGCGCGTACAATGCAACGCCGAAGAGCACCTGGAGGACGACAAGACCGGCTAAGTGGGTCCGCTTGGCGCCGACGCAGAGGAGGTCGGCGACGGTCGGCGCGGCGTTGTGCGTGGTCGCGTACTCCTCGGCCCGCATGGCCGCGACGAGCATTTTTAGGACGCCGGGGGACATGAGCTCCTTCTGCGAGACAGATATGTTGAGCAGCACGGCGGCGTCCTCGATGGAGGCGGATGTGGAGGGGCACGTGAGCTGGGTCGCAAGGTAGGGCACCGCGCCTTTGCCGGCCAGCGGTACGCACACCTCCGGGTTGTCCTTGGAGGCGCGTTCGAGCTCGGCGATGGCCGTGGCCGTGGCCTTGGCGCCCGCAGACGGCCTACCAGGGTGAGTGCCATGTGCAGCTTCACTTTCATCTCTGCTATGTGAACCGATCTGACTAGGGTTGCAGGGAATGATTGATCGACGGGACGGCATGGAGAATTCTACTGCAAATTTTACGCTGTTGTTTGATTGTGTAATTATTGTTGATTCATCACGTAATTCATTGACTGTGTAATTGCTGCGTGGGAAGAAAAAGCAGTATGGGACGAGGGACAGAAAGTTGGACGAAGGCGGAGGACAGAACAGTATGAGAGGCAGATTGAGGAACGCAACTTTCCTTTTAAGTAGTAGAGAAGTAGAGATAGAGATGAGGTCGAAAGATTATTTTAAACTCTTCATGCACTGTTGCTGGTTAATCTATTGCCAATAAAAATAGCTCTATTTTTGTGGTTCCATATGCTGCAGCAGCCAATTATCATAAATCCCTTGAAGCACGTAATTTCAACATTGTTTCTGGAATCCATGGGCATGTCCATAAGTGGTAAATCAGAGTTCAATTCCAAATTCAGACTCCACCAGAAGTTTTGAATGACAACACAAGTAAAGAATAGATGCAACAAGCTTTCAATAGAGTTATCTTGGCATAGGACACAAGAATGTGATTGAACGTGAAAGTCTTCATGAGAAGTAAGTCTCCAGTATTGAGTATGTCTTGAAGCAAGAGCCAAAAGAAGAACTTATGTTTGGGTTGCACACATAATCTCCATATCCACAACATTGGGGGAGGTTCTTGCTCAGATGGAGCCACATGAGAGTAGACCCTTTACTAGAATATGTGGCATTATTCCATGGAAAATACTGAGAGTCATTGTCATCAGTTATATGAGCCTCATTGAGTTCCAAGCTAAGATTATCCAGCTGTCGGGATGCAATGATTGATAATGAAAGTTAGAAAAGATCGTGCAAGATGTTGCACGCTCAAGGCCTACTTTAAGAGTAACATTTTGGCTATTGTTGAAGGAGAATAAGTGACAAGTGGTTCTTCCATTGCTGGGCTTAAAGTGGGTAGGTTCTTCAATAGTACTCCCTCCGTTCCTTGATATAAGGTGTCTAAGGTTTTGAGAAAATTTTCAAAATATAAGGTGTATTGTGATTTATGGACAATTGTACCCATTCACAAATGAGTCACAATATGGAACTGAGATATTTGAAGGATTGTTTTCAATTTGTGGTCATTAGGGACTCCTATCTCTCGATTTGTTCCATGAGAAAATAAGTCCACCACATGTAAAATACTGATGTCTTAATATCCGTGCCAAAACCTTAGACACCTTATATCAAGGAATGGAGGGAGTATCACATAATGATGAGCAATCTTTCTATCAAAAAGATCCGTGTGTACTGGAAGATTAAGGAAGTTTATCAACAGGGTAATGAGCATTCCATATTAGTTGGACCTAGGGAGTATATTTCATGTTCATGAATTTGTACTGGTTCTTATGAGAAGAGCAATATTCTAATGTCTAGAATTTAATACGCTAAGCCCACCAACCTTCTTTGGTTTGCATACATTCTCCCATTTGACTAAACATTTTCCTTTCTTCTCAATCTCCTTTCCTCTCCATAGGAATTTCATGGATGAATTCTACACATGATCTAGGAATCCCGGGGCAGTTTAAGGGAACACATGTGGCATAACTATGCATCGAGGTGATCATAGAATTCACAACAATCAGTCTTCCATCATATGATAGTAGTTGCAATGTTAGACATCGTTTGTCAATTTTCTCAATGGATCCCACAAAATGCTCAATTCTATGCATTGTAGTACCCAATGGTAGCCGTAAATAGGTGAATGGCAAGAATTCAACTTTGCAACCAAAAATATTAGCTAGCTCCTGACATTTGTCATTTGGAGTATTGATAGTTATCATGAAAGATTGGCTATTATTGGTTTTCACCCTAGTGGGATAGGGAATGTGTGCAATAACTCTTTTAAAGTAAGCAATTGAGCAGCATCAACTAGCGAGTTTAGAAGGATATCATCAGCATATTACATAATAGGATAATCTAGTCCATATGAATGATCAATGCGAAGTCTAATATTGCGATCATGCCAAGCATTGATCACATATTACAAAAGCACTCGAGAAATTACAAATAGGATGGATGGCAGAGCCTCTTCTTGCCTTACTCCTCTCAAACATTTAATGATTTGCCCAGGAACTCATTATGGAACACAAAAGTAGATGCATATAAAAGGATCTCTCTAATCCATGAAATCCAAAGCCCAAGTGCTTCATCATAAGGAGAATAGTATTATATTAAACTTTATCAAATGTCTTATAAAATTCTAGGTTGAGGATAATAATAATAATAATAATAATAATAATAATATCCTTCTTTGACTTGTGGCAAAGGTTGAGATATTCAAAAGATCATGCCAAGTTGTAATTGATGGCTTTTGTTTCTATAAAACCATATTGATTTTTCTGAGTTATGCGGATGACAACATTCTCAAGCATATTAGACAGAAATTTGCCAAAACAATTGAAAGCCAAACTCACTAGAGAGATGGGTATGAAACTAAAGCAGTCACATCCTCAGGATTATTGATTTTGGGGATCAATAAAACAAAGGCAGTGTTATTACTACCAATGTTAAGTAGTGAAGGACGTGTTATTATTACCAATGTTAAGTACTAGTTTCCTCCATCTTCTTGAAGTCATGAAATCCTCATTTATTCATGCACATCAATTCATGTGTGTATGATGATTATGCATTAATTAATTGTAATTTAATAAGACCTTTGTTGCATAATATAAGCCGTTTTGGTAAGCTATTTTTACCTACCAAAACGGCTTATATTATAGAACGGATGTAGGAGTAAACAAGATATCTTATTCGAACAAATTTAACATGAAGCTGGCATTTTAGAGCCACAGTAACTCTTTAAAGATAATCCCAAGATTATGGATTATGTACCGTGGTAGCAGTAAGAATAATACAACATAAGTCAGCCGACACCTTAATCCTAATACCTTGTATCACACCATGATTTGGAGAAGATCTCTCATTAAGTATTCACTTCAAAATATTAGAAGAGCAATTTAGATGATTACTTAAAAATGATAAAATGTACACCTCAAACAAATGGTGGAAAATCTATAAATTTTGCGGTATATGCCATGGCCATTACCATGTGATTCACAAATATCAAATTTGAGACATTCAATATGAATTATGGACGTGTTTGGTTCAGAAACGGTAAATGTAATCAAATTACACCGATACTGTTAACGTAATGGGTACTGTTAACGTAATGGGTAAAATCAGAAACCTGTTTGGTTCAACAATGGTATCAGTATCCACTCAAAGATTCCAATGTTTCCATTTACAGGAGATGATGTAGTGGAAACATAGGTAGTCACAAATTGATCGTATCTGGACAAATGTACAGCCAATCAAGGGAAAACCGCAACTAGGAAGACACCAGATTGAAGATCTAGAGGAGGCACAGGAAGACTGCGACTTGAAAATAGTGAAAAGACCCCGTATAGGCTCCTCACATGGTGCTGTGGAGCGGACAGGCGGACGCCCGCAGCTCCTCGCTTGGGCCAAGCTCATGCGCTGGTGGGTCAACGAAGATGATTGGAGGTAGGGGATTAGGGGAGGACGAGCTTGCGGACGGGATTGGGGTCGAAGATGAAGCTTGGCCTCGCCAAAAAAAGGATCGATGGAACCCTACCGAACAAGTCGCTAGAGGTTGTGGTAACGAAAATTGATTCCGAAGGGGGGGCGAGCGTAATCAGCGGTGAATGTGGGTGGGGTCTGTTTACGCGGTATTTGTTTACGATGTATTCTTACCAAACACTCGTAACGGTTTGTGATGCCTTTGTAATCAGATGACGAGCGGAAAAATCCGAACCAAACACATCCTATGTATGTTTTCAAATAATGTGATTTTGCGAGCAAGAACAGTTTTAATTGCATAAATGGAGTTGAACTAAATTGCACGTTATATGAAATGCTAGGGGGAAATACATATATACATAACTTATGAATATTATAGGGCTTACAATGCAATTTCTAGATAATACAAGGTTTCCGATAAAAAAATACAATTTAGGACAATAGTACTAAAATAAACTAAAGGGGTGTAAACATATCATTGATAATCAAGTTGATTTGCAACTTGTAGAAAAGAGCTTTTTATCCTAAGATAATAGATCGATTCCATTGTTCCAACTTCCTGAGCTAACGTTGGTTATTGCCCACTCGACCTTTTGGCCCATGATACATGCATAGGGATAAGACAGAAGGAGAGGGCAGGGAGGTTACAATTTTTCTACACCATTTTCCATTCACCACCATTTTATTGCCACGGCCACATCACCATGCCATAACACTTTTTTTTTTGATAAACATAACGCTGGGCCATTGTCACAAGAGATCTCACTGTTGTGAGTGAAAAGTGAGAACGAGAGAATGAATAGAACTGTTTCTTTCATTGAACATCAACATGGATATTTATACATGGGGTCCCGACTGTTCGGGATGTCGGTTTACAAGGAAGAGACGCCTTTTGGAGGTGTCGGTTTGTGGAGAGGTGTCTCTACACCAAAAGGTGTCCCTATGGGCTTTGGGCACTAATAACTGCCATAGGCAGTTAGAACTATTTCTAACACTCCCCCTTGAACAAAGCTACGTCTTGTATTTCTTGTATTCCTTGTATAATCTTGAGAATACTCCATGTAGTCTTGATGATCTTTGAAATTGATAATTACTCCCCCAAAAACCCTGTGGGAAAAATATGAGGAGAATATTGTTCAATATGTTGTTAAAACTCCTTTAAAACCCAGTGGGAAAAGTAAGGAGAAAATGGTACAACATATTTTGGTCATTGTATCTTTGATAACTTATATGAGAAAACCTCGAAAGGATAAAACTCGTTGTTAAGTTTAGACGACAATTAATATGTCTTGTATACATCCATTAAAAACCCCGGTGGGGAAAATAGGACATATGACATATATTCTTGTGTTGATATTACCTCATTAAAAACCTTGATGAGAACCATGAGAGTAAACTCATAAAGGAAAAAGAGTGTAATATAATGTTTGAATAGGTTATAACTCAGGAAGAGACTCCCCCTGATGCTTGCAATGAAGGGCCAATATGCTTAGTGATATTGTTTTTGTATAACCTGTTTGCATTTGAGCAACACAAATATTATTATCTTTGTAGATAATAGTTGATGATTCAATAGAATCAATACCACACGAATGTCATATGTGGTAAATCATTCTGCGAAGCCACATATATCGACATGAAGCATTGTTTCAGAATGACAGGTGGATGTAGCCATCAAAGTCCGTTTTTAAGATATTAATAGAACGGTAAGCCCACCATGTAGGTACATGAAGCCTATTTGTGATATGGCGTTATAAGGATCGGTTAAGTAGCCAGTACCAACATATCCGATGATATTGGAGTTCAAATTTCTCTGAAATTAACGAATATGTCAAGATATATGGTGCATTGGAGGTATCGAAAGATACTCTTGTTCCTGACCACTAGGAGTTAGGCCCAATGACACTGAGATAAGAAACATCAGGTCCCAACATCTCTTCTCCATCTTCTGTGGTGTGAAATGATCTTTCTCTACGTCTAGAGAACGAACAACCACTAGAGTTTAGATGGAAATGACTTGTCCATATTTGAATTTCTCCAAGAACTTGTGGATACATGCAAAATGGTGTACCATATTTATAGAGTGAAGGTGCTCAAATTGTAGCTAAAGCAAAATTTTATTTTACTTATATCCTTCATCTAAAATTCCGTCTTTAGATGATTATGTGCTCCATCAATATCTTGTGTGTTGCAAATGATGTTATAATCATCAACATACACTGATTTGATAAATATCCTATTGAGGATTTCTTGATGAACACGTGTGAACAATCATCATTGTTAGAGTGATCCCTTTTGTATAAGGAACTCACTATGTCGGTTGTACCAAATTTGTCCCGACTATTGCAAGTCATGTAGTGACTTACTAAGTTTACACTATGCATGTTGCGATTTGTGTTTGGATTCAGAATTTGGATTCCGTTAGGAACCTATTTGTCTGAATCAAGTGACACATGAATATATGGTCACTACATCTATCAACTGCATAAATAGATGATTTTACTGCCATTGAGACAAGTCATCGGAAATTGATTCCACTTGTATCCGGAGAATGGTTTTTGGGTATCTGCGTGAACCCTTATGCTACATGCCTTGTTATTGACTCACCACCTTGTTGCTCTCATTCCGTTCTGGAAGAAAACTGGTGTAGGTATTTCTTTTGTGTATACCTTCCTTTATTGAGCAAGGCTATTTCTCCTTGGATTGCATCCTTTGATTGATTCCAGTCCAAATGAGTGTTTTTCAAACTCTGCCATGGCCATGGTCTTTGGATCCGGATCATTATAAAGGTTGTTTGCAATCATTGTTGAGAAATGTATGTCGACAGTTGTAGGCTTTTAGATATGATTCTCCAGAATGTATATAATTGGTGAAAATATTGTTTACCCTTGGTGACTCTTCGTGGTTTCCCAATACGGTCGAGTCTAGGTATTCCGATATCCCAGTCATTGTGTGCACTATTGAGCTGGGTTGTGGTGGTTTTCCATCCACTGGGTGTATACTACCCATTTTGTGTCTATCAACGTGAAGTTGACTTGCATTTACTGATTATGAGGGTTTCTTTCTCATTTTCCTTTGTTGCTTGCAAGAAGCTGAATCTTGCTTTGTGGCCGTACTTCTCCCCCTCTTGTTTTGAACAAGGAGTTGAGTGGTTTTTATTGGTACCTCCACTCTTTCGGGCACAATTGTTGCAGGACTATAGGATTTAGTGATATGTTTGTAGTAAGTAAATGGATTTGGCAGGTTATTTGCAATATGTTGCAAATTAATGATTTTCTGAACGTGAAGTTCAATGTCTTGAGTACGTGAATTTGAGGCAGAAATGTGTTGAACATTCCAATTGATTTCCTGGCATTCTCTTGGTACTTAAAGTCTCCCCATAATGCCTGGAAAATGTCCTCACTAAGCATACTAGCCTTGAATAACTCCCCCTGACAGCTAGGGGCTTGAGGTATTGACGGAAATACAGTTATTCCTCACATAGATCCCAAATTTTCTGTGAGGGGCCATTGATGTATGCCGCGGTGGTGATATCGGTATGTAACCAAATAATCGCAGATGGGAAATACTTTTGATTTGCACGTACTAACTTTAAAAGGGGATGTACTACGATATGTAGTATGTTGCAATTGAATTAAGTCAGCAGCGTGTAAAACTGCATGACTCCAACTCGAGGTTGGTAGTTTGCAATTCGTTAGTAATGGTCATGCTATGAGCTTGATGCTCTCTATATTATAGATTCAACCAAGCCATTTTGATTGTGGATATATAGGAGGAGTGTCGAACTTCATTCCCTAGGGCCATGCAATAATCATTGAAGGCATGTGAGGAGAATTCAACATCACTGTCCATTCGAATTGATGATTCGATTTTGGATACGAGCTTGAATACAATAGTTTGTTTCATTATTATGAAAATTCATGGTTACGTGTGGATGATAGGCACACATGGGAACATCATGGTGATGTGTCCATTAAAACCACAAAATTCTTAAATGGACCACACAATGGTTGGATGTTCCCACAAACTCCGAAGATTGTGGGATTTTAGCATCATTTAAATCATGACTAATGGAATTGCTGATAATTTTCTGCATCATCCCTATGTGGGTATGACCAAGGCGATTTGAAATCCTGAAGTTTTAAATGGGTCCATTCATGAGTAGCTTCAGGCAGTATGACTGCCTTTTGCCGTTCATATCTAGTTTTGAGTGCTTGCCACATATTGCCTGGAGAATCCTCCATTAAATATTCAGATTTTAGATCTGGGTGAATATGGTTCCTTATAAGGTATAAAGCACCATATTTATGTTGCTCAGTTAATTGTGCAACTCCTGCCTGCGGAGGATCCTCAGGTGGTATGAGTGCAGCTGCCATTCCATGGGATGAAAGACTAACTTTAACATCCATAGCCCATGTAGGGTAGTTGTGTCCGTCGAGCGCAAGCTCTTCAAAAATTTTTACGGTCATTTTGTCCTACATGAATGAGAACCAGAGATTTGATAAATTTACTTGTGTGTAAATTAAAGTCGTCATGGCTATGTTGTAATAAATTTGCAAAATTGTGAGTTCAAGTGAAGACTTGAGTTTTAGTGTAGATCTCAAACATCTACCATAACACTTTGGAGATAATCACCACTTTTATGGAGTACGTCTCGCAGCACTAAGAAGCATAATCTGACCAAAGTCAGTAGACGCCTTTATCTTAGTACCTTATGTTATGATTTAATTTAAATATATGAGAGGGCACATTGAAGGTAGTCATAATGTCAATTTTGACAAAATGTAGACCTCACAATAATTGTGGATAATCTGCATATAATGCAGTAGATGCCACATTACCTTGTGATCCCATATATAAATTTGAGATAATAACTTCACAATTTTTGCATATCAATTCAATTCGAATTAAGCCAATTTTATGACTTTTAGGCATTCTTGGACTTAATTGATGGCGAGTTGATATTTAATTTTGCAAGAAAAATGAATCTCAATTGGAAAAGTATTATTGTACCAATTGTATATGTTATAGGGATTGCGATTCGCAAACACATTGAACATATTATCATTTATAGACACTCAATATACAATATAATTGAGTACATTGCAGATTGCACAGATATATGGTCTAAAACATGACAAGTACTTATCACAGCACTAGTAGTTGGACCTATCTGAAAAATCCCTAATTTATAGGATATAAAACATCACAAGTACTAAAACTGCACTAGTACTGGTGGATTAATCTGCTAAGTGCTGATGAATACGGGCTACTAAGCAAATATACTTTGCTACTGGCCAGTGTAGATAGGCCTAGTTATTACTGTACTAGTCTACTACAGTACTACTAGAAAGGATCAGTCCGGCCGGCCGGTCGGATAAGGAGAGAGCAGCCAGGAGCGATCCAAGCCACGTCTCAATCCCCAATCTTTTGACCAGCACAGGCGGAGGCCATGGTCGGCCTCATCACCACCGACGAGATGAGCTCCCACCGCTCTCTTCCTCGCCGGAGAAACCAAGGGAGGCGGGATTCCAAGAGCCCGGGCTGAAACCAGGCTGGCGGGAGGCCATGGCCGTCGCGAATCGGTGCAGGATGCGGCGAGCTTCGGGTGGCGGCGTTGGTGGCCCAGCCTGCTGTGGTGCCTGAGTCGGGGGCGAGGCCGGAGCCGCAACAGACGATTCCTCGTCCTCGGGCTCGACCTTGACGTTGAGGTCGAAGGCGAATGGTGCGGCAACGGCGGGAACGCCGGCCTCCTCGTCCTCGGGCTCGACCTTGACGTTGAGGTCGAAGACGAATGGCGCAGCAGCCGGAGCGCCAGCCTCCTTGGCCGGTGGTGGCGATTCCAGTCCAGAGACTGGGCCGTATCCCGGCGGCATGAAGTGCTCCAGGTCCACGTCGCTTAGCGCCGGCGTCGGGAGGTCCAGGTATGCGTCCGTCTCGGGACCGTACCCCGGCGAGAAGTTGTACTCAGGGAGGTCTGCGGATGGCGTTGGTGACGGCGGGTTGATGGCCGCGCCGGGGAAGTACGCCGGGAACGGTGGTGGTGCGAGGGCGGCGCCGAAATCGTTCTCTTCCCCGAAGAATGGGGTCGCCGGTCCGCCGAGGAGCCAGTCCATCGGCGGTATGTGGAACGCCGATTGCAGAGGAGCGGGCTGGCTTGGTGCTGCCGCTGGGGCAGCGTGAAGACCATGGGCGTTCACTGCGATGGCCTGAGTACCGCGTCCAGTGCGGTTGCCGCGGAGGCGGCGGTGGCCACCCGGTCCAGCGCGGTGGCGGAGGCCACTGCCGTGGCCGTAGCGGCGGAAACCGGCCGCGAGGCCGTGACGACAGACACTGGCCCAGGGGCCATGGCTACGGGAACCATCCCTGCGACGAAGACGACGGGAGACATTGCCGAAGCGACCACGGCGATGGGCGAAGAACAGCCGGCGATTCTTGCGTCGAAGAAAGCGAGCAAAAGAGGAAGCCAGGGCGTGCAGGTTCATGCCTGCCATCTTACCTTTCCCTGTTCTTTCCTTCCTTTGGTTCGATGATTGCTCTCGGTAAAGTCTATGTGCTGATAACGTGTTGTGAGTGAAAAGTGAGAACGAGAGAATGAATAGAACTGTTTCTTTCATTGAACATCAACATGGATATTTATACATGGGGTCCCGACTGTTCGGGATGTCGGTTTACAAGGAAGAGACGCCTTTTGGAGGTGTCGGTTTGTGGAGAGGTGTCTCTACACCAAAAGGTGTCCCTATGGGCTTTGGGCACTAATAACTGCCATAGGCAGTTAGAACTATTTCTAACACTCACAAAAGGGGTTGCGCAAATGGCTACCACCAGCATGGCAAGTGACAGAAGCCGCCATCAAAACTCATCAATAACAAATGGTGACACCATAGCAAGACGCAGCAAGATGGTAGGTCTTGTTAGATGAAGTAAACAAAATCTGGATGAAGGATAGTCATCTTTTTCTTATTTGTAGCCTAATTTGGTGGAGTGTCCACAATCATGGATTGTACCCTAACAAAGCATTGAAGATCTATGTGTACACTTGATTAATCGCCAATAGTGTGTATGAAATATTTCTTACATGTTAGATTCACAGATTCAATGGATTGAGCAAAGTTTTTTTTTAAAGAACCTTGCTTAAAATACTCTCATAACTCCTTGTTTGTGCCCATTACACGGAGAGTAGTACAATGATTGTGACCTGTTTAATAAAGTGGAAGCGATGGATTGTAATGCATTTTACAGTTATTGTTCGCACCATTTCTTTTGCCCATGCAAGGCAGCAGATCTTAACAATTCGGAGAGGGGTGGAAATCACATGAGAGGACATTACACTGGTCATGAAAAAAAGCATGGTGTTGAAACATTCAAAGTAAAAAGAGCAAGCAGTATAAAAAAAGGAAATCAATATCTTTTTTAACACAAGAAGAAGATTTATCTTAGACATCCTCTACCATTCCAATGAACGCAAATGGGCCAGAGCATAAAAGCATTTTTTTTCGTACAAACCAGACAACTCATGTTTCTTTGGTTGGGGTCCCATCAATTTCCACATCAATTTCAGCAATACAAATACAAAACTAGAGTACAATTGAAAGATCGGTCACTTCAGCTGCACATATTTACAATTAAAATGTTTATATCAGGCATTTATGTAGCATCAGACACAAGAACTAATGCGTGTGTTCCGAGCAGGCAATACAAGGAAACAAGCTACTTCAAACAAACATCAACCACCTACAACTATGGATGGCTCATTTTGGCACTACTAATCAGGATTTTAACTGTTAATTGCACATACTGTTTGCTCTGCATAACACTTTTTGTTAATACAATTTGCTGCTCCAGCATATACAGTAGAATGATCTTACAGGGTCCAAGAATACACAAACAAATAGAGAAGGAAACGCAAGGACTTCAGGGGCAGACATATAACAGGAAAAGTATGCAAATACAACGCAGAATACCATTGCTGTTAGCCATCACCAGAAGGAGAAGGTATCAGTACTAGCAGTAATAACAAGCAGCACGCTAACTCCAGACAAGCATCAGAGCATCAGTATTTCTTGCAAAAGAGTAATAGATGAGACCAGGGAATCTGACGATGCGCATCTACTTCACACCTAACTAACAGTAGGTCCAACCTTCATGCAGCACACTTCACCATCAAAGCTAATTTGTAACCACACAAATTATGGACACCAATATAAAATTTATGCTGATAGGTTTTCCGAGAGATAAGCAACTAATGTCTGATGCATGCTACTATACTACTAGTCTACTACACGCACGGCAGATCGCGCGGTGCGATCGTGCATGCAGAATGCACCTTGTCAGCACATACAAGTTAAGAAGCATGGGTTTGGTCAAGATCCTGAAAGTTCTAGTACATGATCACTCAACAATTGGTATTCTTGTTGAAATCAGGCATCCAACTACAGATCATAACTGGACCCTGATTCTACAGAATAGAGATGCATGCACCTTATGTTAAGACATTCACTGCCAGGACAACCGCATATTTGAACAGGTGAAGCAGAAGGATAAAAACATATTTTTCATAATACCTAGGTATTCTGACAGATGCAATGCAAGGCAAAGGCAAGACTTGGTATTACTAAACAAGGCTAAGAACACAAGCAACTGCTTCAAAAAGTTAACGTCTCCCATGATAACAAACAGAAATTATCTGGGCCACGCCACGAGATAACAAAATACAGTAGATAATAAGATGGGCCACGCCGCGAGATAACAAAATACAGTAGATAATAAGATACTAACGCAGATACAGTATTTTGAGGAATAAATACGATGTTCAAATCCTAATATGCTACACGACAATCTAATGGATACTGAATATCAAGATTATTGCATCGTCCTTTTCACGCTTTCGCAACATGAGCTGACGAACCCTATAAGCCACCGGCGGAGAGTCAGCGCAAAGCGTTACGCCACGGAGGTTTGATCGCTCGTGTAACGATAGGTTCGGCAACCACCTGACCCGCACGACTTAACGCCTACCACGAGGCCCACCAGCTGACCTCGGACCAGGAAAGCGCGAGAATTGCAGCCGTAAGTGGGCTGATTCACGATCGTGTTCGTCAAACTTATAACCTGCAAAATGAATCGCGACGGTTTATTTTGCTTTTGTCGTCGGGAGAACAAGATATCGAACCTCAACGTTCACCCCATGCCAATAGAATGCAGGTACAAGTATAAGATCCAACGCACAGGGAATATAGATACAGTAACAACTAAAAAAAACTGAAAGACTGGACTGGCATGGATACATCGACATGGGAAGTTCGAACTTTGACGCACTCTAAAACTAGCTGTTATGGAGCAATGCCATAGCTGGTCAATGACTCAAACTTCCATAGCCAAACATACACATTCTATGCGGTACATGCTAGTCCAGCAAAATACCCTCACGAACATGTAGGGTGCGAATAAATGCTCTGGTATTATCGCTGCGCGGTGAAAAAAGGCGTGTTTTCTCCTAATAATCCCCAATAATAGTCACCTGGTTGTTATTCCTAAAGTACAACCTAACTATGCTGCCAAAAATGCACGAAGAAAGCACAACGGACATAATTTAAAACAGATAACCTAAAGACAACCGAATATGATGACCAATTTCGAAGCAAGCATATGAGAAAGTAAAAGGGAATGCAGACCATATGGAAGTCAAAAATAAAAATGCATAACCGAACATTATCAAAGATGAAAGTCAGATTATGTATACAACAATATAATACATATACAGAGACGTAAGTATGTTCACCTTGCAAAGCTTCAAGTGCAATGGTAGCCTGGGCAGGGCTATCAAAATCAACGAAACATAGGACATGGGGATCTCCACCAGGCTGTAGCAAAGTTGATAGGTTAAGATGTATCACTATTAGAATATATATGATTTTAGTTAACACAAGACATATTTATTAACATACATGTCTTGACTCCTTGTTGACAAGCCTCACTTCACGGAAACCTACAAAAGGGCGGAATATATCTGCAGAGAAGGTTAAGGAGCAAAAGCACTTAACGAGTGAAATGATGTACTCATATAGTCATACATACTCAGCTGATACATCCTACTGAACAAGCGAGATAAAGGGTGCAACAACACGAGCATCATAAACAACCAGGAACAGGATAAAATGATGAATATGAGCAGAATAACAATCAAGAACAAAATCAACCTCCACGGAAGAATTAGTCATCCATTAAGAAAAGAAGTTAAGCACGTCATGCTACCAGCACATTAAGGATACGTGAAACCTCCCTACGCGTGCAGTTTGCAGGCAGGCCTTCAATGTACAAAGTGTTGGACGCATCTGGTGGGAGAGGAGGCTCAGGCCTGGCACCATACCCCATGCCTCTGTCCATGCCAACAACACCCATCATACGGCGATCATCAACAGGAAATCCACTCATTCCACCACCAACCATCGCAGCGCCACCCATCCCACCAACAGCCGCCCTACTTGGTTCATTGGCCGCAACAGAAGACATCTAGAGGCACATCAACAAGGCATAAGTATCAACAAAATGTGCTTAGAAAATGATGTGAGTTCTACATGATGAAACTTAAGATTATACCCCATTGCGTAAGTAGCGATCATAGGATGCTCCAATTGCTTCATTGTCTCTAAGCAGGTAACCAGCATTTTCACGTGGATAATATCCAGCCATCTCTGGTCCTCCAGGCCCGTCTGTTAGAACAACAAATTATGAGAAGGTTTCATGTAAATCTCAATTGCGAAGAATATGTTTAATTAATAATAAGAACTAATCGGCAAGCTTAGAATCTTTCATTAGATAAACTAGAATAACAAAAGTGCAAATCTACACCGGAAAAATATACATAAAAGCATATATAATGGATGCAGGATTAAAATTACCAAATCGGAATGGCAAGCATGTTTAGTTGGTTATTATAACAAGCATTTTTCCTGTCATGGGAACTCAGGAATCTTTTCCACGCAGGCAAGACTAGCAATTCGCCAACTATTAAAGCCTTGTGAACTTGAGATCCAAACATTAACAAAAGGCTCTAACTACTCCAAAGACTATTATTAATATGTTTTCCTGTAGTAACACTCTGCAGTAAATCATGTGGCAGCAATAGCTGTGGCCAGAAGTCCAATCGTCAGATCTACCACACATGTATCACTTTTGCAAGCATCTCTGGCTGTGGTTCTCGAAAATTAATTCCAGGCAGCTATGTATGCTGGAAACTAGCCTTTTTAGACAAAAAAAATAGCGCTTTTTATCATTGAGGGTCGGGTATAGACCCTAAAAACGCTAAAACTGATATGATGCTTACAAAATACTTAGAGCTGGTCATTAGATCTAATATCTCGTCCACATCTATATCAACCAAAACTACGACTAACCAGAAAACAATCCAACACGGTGACAAACAACCACCACGACGAGAACAAAAAAAGTTCCAGATCTAGATTCTTGGGGGCGCAGATCCGGGGGACGCGAACTCACCGCCGTAGTCGGGGCGCGCGCGCTTAAGCGACGGCGCGGCGGCCTGTTGCTGCTGCTGTTGCTGCTGCGCCAGGGCCGCCTGCTGGTGCTGGTTGTGCTGGTGCATGCCCACCCCAGCAGTGGCCGCCTGCGCCACCGTAGCCGCCGGCGCCATCCCCGCCGCGGCCGCCGCAGCCGCCACCATGGCCTGCTGCTGCCGCGCGTCGGCGTACCTCCAGTAGTTCTCGGCGGCCATCGCTTCGTCCGCAAGGTCGGTCGCGCGAGGCGAGGTCTTCGTGCGGCTAGGGTTTCAGAACACGGGAGAGAGAGAGAGAGAGTTTCTGTTTGGTCACGGCGGGTGTAGGAGAGAGAAAGATAAAGAGAGAGGGGCAGGGACAGAAAAGAATTGGGCGGTCACGTGGCGGTTAGTTGTCAGAGATCGTGCGTGAGGAGGACAGTCGGTTCGATCTGGGCCGCAGAAACTCTCCCGAATGCTCCGGTGGCCGGGCCGCGATCCAATTTGCTTTGGAAACATGGTGATGGTGATGGCCCATCATACATGAAACATGGTGATGGTCTTTTAGCCGCGAATCCTATATATCGCCGGGGGGAGCTCCTCCCTGGCGCCCGGGCGATTCCTTGCTCTGGAATCGCCCTGTTGGGCCGGCCAACCGCGGCCCAGCTAGCGCTCGCCCACAAGACTCCTGTGCACGGGCCGGCAAATGTATGGGCTTTTTTTTGTTTTTTCTTTCCTGTCTATTTTCTTTATATTTTGTTGTTTTATTTTTCTACTAGCAAAAATGCCCGTGCGTTGCAACGGTATTTGAAAAACTATTAAGTAATTCCAATCATTTGACCGCCTATGACAGATTATAGTAGAAGAGGTTCTGCACAATTGTGCAGCTAGAATTATCTTATTATTATTTTTTAAATATAGGTTATGAACTCATGATCTACCCTATGATCTTTTTATGGATTATACTTTATTTATTTTCTTTTTACAAAAATTTCCTATTGATATTTCATAAAATAATTAAATGCACCTCCGTATAAAACGGCTAATGTTACGAAATAGAAGAAGAAAAAGTACAAAACAGAAGACAAATTTCTAACACGTCTACTTTTAGTTTTGCAAATTTGTTTTTTGCATGCAATTATTCATTTGATTTAAAATAGAAAAAACACGTGGTGTACATGACACTACCACAACAACCGCACATGAAGAGATCAATTTGGTCTCATCCGTAACCAGCAAAAAAAAAAGACATACGTTTCGCAAAAAAAAAATCCCAAAAAAAAATAACACACAGAACACAACGCTTCTTCTCAGAGTCCAGATCCCCTTTTCGTCTGCCTGCAACACTGCGAGGCGACCATCATGCAGCATTGCAGCATCTGCTGCTCCATTGCTGCGGCCTCTAAAGCTAATTGACGCTGTTGACCACTCCCCAGTCCTTGCTATGCTTGATTCGAGCTGCATGATGGGAGAGAGCTATGGGCGGAGACGCAGCAAGTGCGGCAATACTCGTGTGGTTTTTGCAGAGGTATCAGCGGTTGCGTCCGCAGTTGCAGCATCGGTCGGGCACTGGAGCTTGCCCACAAGACCGCCGGGCGTCGTAGAGGAGAGATGCGCCGTGCAGAGCTGAGGCGCAACGGCAGCGTTGTCGTGCTCCCGGCGGGGCAGCGAGATGTCGAGACAGATCTCCCGCCTCGTCCTCCTCGCCGTGGCTGGGCTGCTCGCTGCTGCCGAGTTCTTCCCGCCGGCCGCTGTGGTGGACGTGGGGACGGTGCTGGTGCCGTTCCCGGACCTCACTGGCTTCGCGCATCTCCTCGCGTCCAGCCCGAGCCCGGGAGCTCGCGGAACCGTACTAATTGAAGCTGCTCGCCCTCGCCGGAGGCGTTCACTGCCGCTGTCGCCGGGAAGGTGGTCACCACGCTGTTCCAGACTACCAGCCACGCCTCCGCAACCTCGGAGCCGTCAGCGTCATGGCTGTCGGGCAGGGCCAGGCTGGGCGTTGTCCGCTCGCCGGCGGTTCGCCTGTGACCTTTTCTTTTAAACGAACCGTTTTTTAGCTTTGGCGGTGGCATTAGAGGTAATTTCTATCTAAAAATAAGTGTAAGAATAAAGTTGGACGAAAATTTTGGGAAAAGCAACTCTTCCTTTATTATTAGGTAAAGATTATTTTTAATATACCCATTTTTAAATATGAACCATTTTTAAATCTACATAATTAAAAGTTTGAACATTTTGCATGAAATTTTAAAAAATGAAAATTTTAAAATTGAATATTTTAAAATCTTGTTATTTTAGAAAATAAAAGGAAAAATGTAAATTTTTGATGAGTAAAAATAATAGTGAACCAAAAATACCGATAAACCAAAAATAACAGTGAACCAAAAATTCGGATAAACCAAAAATAATATTGAACCAAAATTTCGGGTGAACCGAAAATAATAGTGAACCAAAATTCGGATGAACCGAAAATAATAGTGAACCAAAAATTCGGGTGAACCGAAAATACTAGTGAACCAAAAATTCGAATAAACCGAATATAATAGTGAACCAAAAATTCGGGTGAACCAAAAATAATAGTGAACCAAAAATTAGGATGAACCAAAAATAACGGTGAACCAAAAATTCGGGTGAACCGAAAATAATAGTGCACCAAAATTTCGGGTGAACCAAAAATTCGGGCGAACCGAAAATAATAGTAAACCAAAAATTCGGGTGAACCAAAAATACCGGTGAACCGAAAGTAATAATGAACAAAAAAGAAACAAAAATTTGAATGAACCGAAAGTAATAGTGAACCAAAAATTCGGATGAACCGAAAATAATAGTGAACCAAAAATTCGGGTGAACTGAAAATAATAGTGAACCGAAAATACCGGCGAACCGAAAGAAATAATAAACAAAAAGAAACAAAAATTCGGATGAACTGAAAGTAATATGAACCAAAACTTCGGGTGAACCGAAATTAATAGTGAACCACAAATAGATTTTTAAAAAATTGTTCGTATTTTAAAATGGTTGATCTTTGAAAAGATTTCATTTTGAAAATGGGTCATATTTGAAAAAGGTTCATATTTGAAAACTATTTTTGAAAAATGGTTTAGATTTAAAATTTATTCATTTTTATAAAAGAAAACAAAAGAAGAAAAATAAAAACAAGAAAAAGAAAAAATAAAGAAAAAAAAGAAAAAAGAGAAAAAACATAAATAAAAAAATGAAAAAGTAAAAACAGAAAATTGAAAAATGAAGAAAGAGTGAAAAAATTAAAATGAAGAAAAAAACGGAAAAAAAAGAACAGAAAACCAACGAACGAACGAACTAAACCAAAGCCAACGAACCACCCTGGGAAGCGTAACTGGGCTGAGCCCACGATCGATTTCCTTTAGCGAAACGACGGGCAGGAATCGCTCGGGCGATACCGAGCAGTTTCCATCGCCAGGAGCCGCAATTCCTATGCTCCGCGTACCCCCCTGGCGCTAGTGGGCCGGCCCATTAAGAGCCACTACGGTTTTTTCTCTGTTTTGCTTTTTTTTCCTGTTTCTTTCTTGTTTTTGTTTTTTCTGTTTCGTTTTCCTGTCTTATTTTTTCTTCTATTTCTGTTTTACTTATTTTATTTTATGTTTAACATTTTCGGTTTCTTTTTTCGTTTTTCTTTTATTTTTTGTTTTTCGTTTTCCTGTTTCTTTTCGTTTTTTTGTTTTTCTTCTTTGCATTTCTTTTTTCTTACTCCTTTTTATGTTTATTTTCTGTTTTACTTTTTTATCTTCTTTATTTTTAGTTTTATATTAAATATAAATGTTTATGTTGTGAAAAACGGAGTAGTTTTCTTTATTTTTTAAATAACATAAATGTTTTAAAAAAATTCAATAACATAAAAATGTTTATATTTTGAAAATTCATTCTATGATATAAATGTTTTTATGAAGAATCGTTCAGATAACATAAATATCAAATGAAAAATCGTTAAAACAACATATTTTGTTCTTGTTTTGAAAATTGTTCAAATAAAATAAATGTTTAATTGAAAATTCGTTCAAATAACATATTTTTGTTCATGTTTTGTAAATCGTTGAAATATGAAAATTCGTTCAAATAACATAATTGTTCATGTTTAAAAATCGTTCAAATAAGATAAATGTTTAATTCAAAACTCGTTCAAATAACATAAAAGTTCTTTTTTTTAATCGTTCAAATAAGATAAATGTTTATCGAAAAATCATTCAAATAAGATAAATGATTTATTAAAAATTCGTTCAAATAAAATAATTGTTCATGTTTTGAAAATCGTTCAAATAGGATAAATGTTTAATTGAAAATTCGTTCAAATAACATATTTTTGTTCATGTTTTGCAAATTGTTCAAATATGAAAATTTGTTCAAATAACATAATTGTTCATGTTTTAAAAATCGTTCAAATAAGATAAATGTTTTATTCAAAACTCCTTCAAATAACATAAAAGTTCTTTTTTTTTGAAAATCGTTCAAATAAGATAAATGTTTACCAAAAAATCGTTTAAATAAGATAAATGATTTATTAAAAATTCGTTTAAATAAAATATTTGTTCATGTTTTGAAAAAATTTCTAACAAGATAAAATGTTTTATTAAAAACTTGTTCAAATAACATAATTATTAATATTTGTAAAATCGTTGAAATAATATAAATATTTTACTGATAATTCGTTCAAATAACATAATTTTTCATGTTTGAAAATCGGTGAAATAAAAAATATTATATTTTTTTTTAAAATATAAAACTATATTTTTATTAAAAAGTGTTCTTTTTCCTGCAAATATAAACACATTGTCTTTGTTAATATAAAAACATAAATGAAAAATAAAAACAGAAAATAAAAAAGAAGAAATGAGGCCTACCTGGGCAGTCGGGTCGGCCCATTTGCGCGCAGGTGCGCGGAGCGGCGCAGTCTCCGCGCAACGCGGAGTATAGGAGCTCCCGCCGGAGCTCCTATACTCCGACCTACGCGGAGCGAACAAGCTCCCGCACGCGATGTGTTTTTGTGGGCCGCTCCGGGCACGAACCAGTAACAGGTACCACTTCTCTTTTAGCTTTTTTTACTTTCAGTTTTACTTTCTACAATTATGTGTTATTTTTTGGTAAAAAGAATGTGTTCATGCTTCCGAAAAAATCATATATGTAAAAAATATTCATATATTTTAAAAACTATTTATTTTATTTGAATAGTTTTTAACATAAAAAATTTGTCATTTGAATAAATTTTAAATATGAAATTTTATGTTATTTGAACAAATTTCTAAATATAAAATTTTATGTTATTTGAACAAATTTTTAATAAAACATTTATCTTATTTGGATGATTTTTCAATAAAATATTTATCTTATTTAAAAAAAATTCAAAACATCAACAATTATGTTGTTTGAACGAATTTTCAATAAAACATTTATCATATTTGAACGATTTCCAAAACATGAACAATTTTGTTATTTGAACAAATTTTCAATAAAACATTTATCTTATTTGAATGATTTTTAAAACATGAACAATTATATTATTTGAACGATTTTTAGTAAAATATTTACCTTATTTGAACGATTTTTAAAACATGAACAATTATGTGATTTGAAAGTTTTTTTCAAAATATGACTTTTATGTTATTCTCATGATTTTTTAATAAAATATTTATCTCATTTGAACGATTTTTTAATAAAAACATTTATCTCATTTAAACATAAATATTTATTTAAAAATATGGAAAAACTAAAAGATAAAAGAAAAAGAAAAAATAAACAAAAAAAGAGAAGGAAAAAAGAAACCAAAAATATTAAACATACAATAAAATAAGTAAACAGAAAATAGAAAAAAGACAGAAAACCGAAACTGAAAAAGAAAAAATGAAAGAAACAGGGAAGCAAAAGGAAAACAGAAAAAAACTGGAGTGGCCCTTAATGGGCTGGCCCACTGGCGCCAGAGGGGGTACGCGGAGCGTAACTTCCTCCGCGTTACGCGGAGCATAAGGTTTGCCTATATCGCCCCGCAGCGACGCGTTGCGGGAGCGTCGCCTGAAGGCTCTCGCTGATGGGCCGGCCCATTTGGCGAAGTTTTCCATTTTCTACATTCTGTTTCTTTTTTTTCTTCTCTGTTTTTTCCTTTCTTTTTCTATTTTATTTTTTGTTATTCTTTTTCTTTTCTTTTTCTGTTTTCTTATCTTTTTGTTCCTTTTTTGTCACCAACATTTTCCGTTTGCCAACATTTTGTGTTCACTTTGAAAACCGTTCAAAAGAGTTTTTGTTCACCGATTTTTTCTATTCACTTTTTAAACCGTTCAAAAATAATTTCCGTTCACCGAAATTTTCTATTGACTTTTAAAAATGTTCAAAAATAGTTTCCATTCACCGACATTTTTTGTTCAAATTTAAAAATTGTTTTAGTGTTGAAAAATGTTCAAAATAATTTTTTCCAATTTTAAAAATCATTCAGAAATAGTTTCTGTTCATCGACATTTTCAGTTCACTTTTAAAAATGTTCCAAAATAATTTCTGTTTGCCAACATTTTCTGTTCACTTTTAAAATCGTTCCAAGATAATTTCTGTTTACCGACATTTTATGTTAAATTTTGAAAAATGTACAAAAATTAAAATTTGTTGAATTTTAAGAAATGTTCAAATTTGAAAATTGAACGCTTAAAATTGTTCAGTTTTGAAAATTCAAATTTGTTCAAATTTTAAAAATGTTCAAATTTGTAAAATTTTCACATTTTTAAAAATATCAGATTATAAAAAATGTTTCCAGTTCAAAAAATGTTCATATTTATATTCTATTTAATATTAAAAATAAAACAGAAACAGGAAATAAAAAAGAAATTCAGCCGTTAAATAGGCCGCGCTATGGCGGCCCATTTACATCCGCGCTGCGGGCGACGGAAGCTCCCGCGTCGCTTCGGAGCATTGTATAGGAGCTCCCTCTTTTAGCACGTTATACAAGAACACGGCCACCACCGTAACGAAGAGGATCCCTCAAAAAAAACTAACGAAGAGGAGGTTAGAGAACCAAAATGCAAAACAAAATAAATGTCGCTATCACAGCAATAAACACTGCAAAAATTTCGAGGACAAATTATTTGTCATATCAGCCCTATTGCCATCACCTGCAAGTCATCACTGTCTAGCCTTACTAAAAGCCCCAAAACGAAGAAAAATTGAAGTCCAGGTTGTAGACCGGGGGGTCTCTCAACACAACCACACGTGGAGGAGGAGCAAGTGGCAACCTATCGATAGAGGAGGGGTGGTGTGTAAGTAGAAAATCCTCTCTCTTAAGGTTTGAAGAGGAGAGAACATGCCACGCCTCACTGCCTCATGACGGATACGATGATCAACCTAGCAGTCTATAGTGATTGGGTTAGTTGGATGTACAAGTTGTGTGTGGAGGGGTGGGGGGGCAAGGGGTCATAATGGGGTGTGGTTATAAGCCTCTGCAAAGTTTCCAAACATATAATTAACTAATGAAATAAATTATCTCTGAAGCTCGCATCCTCTTCTCTGAACCTCTCATCCCATTTCATTCAATTTTGAAATACTCGAACCCTAGTCCATTCGAAGATTGTGAAGGGGGGCTCTCGGGTCCTCACATTTTTGTATCAGAGCCTAGACTCGTCGTTGCGCTCGCTTGAGTTTGATTTGTAACATTCATCGCAAAAGACATCGTTTAACCTTGGTTGAGCATCGCAAAACCCTGTGTGGGATTATATCAAATTAGAGAGAATTGCGACGGTGTCATCGAAGCCTTCAATTGCTACCCACCAGATTTTGAGTGTGATGGGAGAGAACCCGGAGTGTATCTTGGAGAAGTTGGGGTAATTGCTTTCTCGATTTGATTCTATGACGCGAGATCGCAAATCTCGGCAAGCAGCTAAAGAGGACACAGGAGAGTATGACTATGAGGTGCGTTTGAAGTAGTAGGAAATTATGTGTGCCAATAAAAAAACCTCTACCACCAACTCCTCGAACCCCAAGAGCGTTGACAATGGCGGGCCGCGCCTCAAGAACAACATGCCTCCACTCCTACCGCACCACTAGTGATGCACAACGAGGAGATGTTCAAGTGCAGACAGGCGTCCTAAACAAGTGTCATCACATAATGGTATCATTTTTTCCCGTCCACACCTCGAGATTTTTTCCAAACCACCAAAACGTGATTTCCCCAAATTTGATGGCACTCATCCTCACATGTGGTTTGATTTGATTCATGTCGTAATTTGAGATGTAACTGGTTCCCCAGTACCAATGGTTGTCAATGGTAAAATTGTACATTGTTGGCCATGCTGCTCTCTTGTGGCAATCGTACAAACACTCTCATGTTGTGTCAGATTGGGAGACTCTATGGTTAGCCATTACCATGGAAATTGGTCAAGATGAGTATGATATTAACATGTTCAAATTGTTACAATGATCAAAGCTATCATGTATCACTTGATTTATGTAGACTCGTCGTTGAACAAAAAAATACACTCTTGTCTCACAATTCGTTCTAGGCCTGAAGGATGAACTTTGCACATATACGCGTCTTCTAGGCATCGTCAAGTGTTCTCGTGTCGTCTCTCTAGCTCGCATACAGTAAGAAGAATTTAAACTACATCATCCTAGCAAATGAACAATTCCTTATGGCCAAACTACCATGTTGACGTTGTCCAGTGATAAACTAGCAGTTGTTGTTGTGTCCGACACAAAGTGAACAGATGAAGATCACGGACCTGAGCGTCGGTTAAGGGATTATCGACGAGCCAATGGACTTTATTTTTGTTGTGGGGATGAAAACAGCAAGAAACACCAATGCAAGAAGCCACTGTAGCTATTCACTATTCAGTTGGGAGAGTTTGGCGAAGTCTTCACTGATGATATAGTACAAGCACTGGGATTGTTAACTGGCATTGAATCTGATGGTTCTCATGTTTAGTGTTGTCATATGTCGTTGTGGGTTGTGTCTGGAGGGGAAGTTATTGAGACAACTCGTTTGAGAGCACAAGTTGGACATCGTATCATGATCAATTTTGTTAATACAAATTTTCTCATGGTCTTGGAAAATGGCAGTATTGTTCAGTGTGATCAGCAAATTCTTTCCCTAGACTAGACAACTCAGGGGTATACTTCTTCCACACACATGAGTGTGTTAGACCTTGGCAGTTTTCATGTAGTTCTGGATATGGATTGGCTACCGAGTCATAGTCCTATGTTTGTGGACTAGGTGGGCAAATATATGCGCATTCCACATAAGTGTTCATAAGTTACTTTGATTGGAATGCAGTATGTTGATATGTCATTGTGTGCTACTTCAGCTGAACAGTCATGCAAGGCACATGCTGACAATGATATATGGGAAATTGCTGTTGTGGAACTAACTTCATATCATTTTGCACCTTTCTATTAGATAACATTCCACCTGACTTGACAACCTTATTGGATGAATTACAGGACGTGTTCGCCACTCAATCTACATTGCCTCCTTAACGGGTGTATGACCATGCTATCTCGCTAGAGGCACACCATTCATAAATCAATTGTCATCCTTATCATTACTCTCCTTTTCAAAAGGACAAAATTGAGCAGCTGATGCATGTAAAATGCATACATGAACTTTGCATTATAATACTCATATTTAAATCATATTTGCATCATATAAGGGTTATATCATTGTTTTATAAGGATTTTGGGAAGATTTCACAGTTTTCCTATTTTTCTGGAATTAACCCTGCACTGGCAGAAAACCCTATTTTCTATATTTCGATATTTCAGGGACCCAAACGATATCCAAATGACCTAATATTTTGCGGGGATCATTTTTTAGAAGGAGCGAAGCGTAGGAGCGAAGGAAGCGAACAAACGGAGACCCGAGGGCCAAAAGAGGTGGGCCCACGCGGCCAGGTTCCTTGGCCGCATGGGACCCCCCATCTTGGGCCTCGTGGCTCCGATGCCGTCCGTTTTCATCTTCGTGGCTTCGTCTTGACCTAAAACCGACTATAAAAATAGTCCCCCGACGGCTTTCGGAAGGAGGCGGCGGAGAAACACAAAACCAAGAAACTGGAGACAGAAGGCTGCCACCGGAGAGGATTGGAGGGGGGAATCGCCGCTGGAATCACCTCCGGAAGGCTCCTCCATCCCCCCTACGAAGTCTCCATCAACACCACCGTCAAGACCAGCACCATCTCCATCACCATCTTCGTGATCCACTTCATCCCCCTCATAGTTTGAGATAGTTCGAACCCTAGCTATTGTCTAAGTACTATTCTACATGCTTGTGAATTGCTACTTGTCATTGTTTTGTGGGGAGATTATATTTTCAGATTGTGTTGTATCACTTATACTATTGAATTATATCATGTCTTCGCGTCGTGAGTAGTTCTCTCATGTTCCTAGGGGCATAGGATGGATTGGCAATCATTTTCACTTAACTTGTGTTGAGTATTTGGTCAAGTTTTTATCTTTTATGATTGTCTTGATGTACAATGTATGAAGTGCACCATATATTGAGTAATGCATGAAGGTGCTATCACACTAGTGTGATGGAATGTGGTCTAATACATGAAGTTACATTAGGAGGGGATTTATATCAGGGACCTTAGAGTGTAATGCTATGGTGGGACTTTATGTCTTAATAATTCTTGTGCAGTCGTTTACTTGGCCACATGATCCATCATAAGGGGTTTAGTTTATTTATTTAACTACACCTAATTATGGCCCCGTCCAAAGAAGATTAAAACGAAATGTTTACCTTGTTGTTCTAGAAATATTTATGCCATTAAATCCATGTAGCCCTTGGGAACGTTTTCCACCTATAAGAAACACACCACTCAAGCTTGTCCACTTGCTGCATAGAGGATTGGGCTTTCTCTCTTTGAGAGCTTTCACTTGTCATATTTTATTTTTAGCTTTTTATTTTATTGCAAACTCTACACATAAAACCCCAAAACACTTGCATCATTTAATCATTTTAGTTTGTCTAGTGCTTAGATAATAAGAGAAGTGACACTCTTATTTGAGAGGATAAATACTTATACCTTCTACTCCTCGTGGGATCGATACTAATACTTACACATCGAAGATTTCAACGATCCCCTATACTTGTGGGTATCAAGACGTTTTCTGGCGCCGTTGCCGGGGAGTGTAGAGATTAAGTTTTTATTCTTGTTTGCACTAGATATTTATTTTCAGTTCTGCATTTCTTTTTGTTTGTTTTACATCTTGCAATCATCTAAGCTTGGGGAGGTTTTCCTCTTTAACTTGTTTGGTTGTGAGTTTTTCTTATATTTACTTTCAGTTTTGCATTTAGTTTAGTTTTATTTTCAGTTTTATATATCAAAACACAAAAAAGATGGAGAAACTTTCTGGAATGTCTATGCCTAATGGTTATGTTAAAAATATGGAAGCCTACTTTGAATATGAATCAACCGAAGAGGGAACAAGAATGCGTAAATTGCTTGAAGCTCTTCACAAAATAGCTATTCAGTTTTGTGAATTACATGATATAACTTGTTGCAATAGAAGAGCTGTTAAACATTCCCACTATCAATGCAAGTATAATAGTGATCCTATAATTGCTTGTTATCGTGAAGATAAATTTTCATGCCCTGATATAGAACAAGTTGAGAAATATATTGCTTATGTTGGAGCCCATGAGATAGACTCTCTCATTGATAAATTTATTACAACTAGTCATGAAGCTCGTGTAATGAAAGTACAAATTTCTATTATTCTCCAACTTTGCAAAAAAGAATTTAGTGACAATGTTTATGTTAAAGAAAGAATTCTTGCTTCCATGGAAATACTAATATTTTGCGGGAAGAGGATGATGAAAACATAAGCTTGGAAGAGGAAGAATGTGAGGAGGATATTGAAATGGATATGTTCCAACCTAAGCTTTGGGAAGAGTTGGATCTCCCAACTTCACCATCAACATTTGATAGTAGCACTCAAACTCAAAAATCTTATGTTATTTATGAGAACCCATGTTATGATGAGTGTCAAACTGAAAATTCTATGGTTATATATGATAACCCATGCTATTATGATGAAACTAATAATGCTCCTTTACTTTTTAATGATGCTACTAGTGAACTTATTGATGATAATGAGGAGTGTTGTTTAAATATGCCATATGATAATGCTTTAGATGATGGTCCTACGCTTATTGATAATTCTCAATGTTTAGAAGTTGTCACCAAATTATGTGAGGATAAAAATGATATACTTGCTGCTTGTGACAACACTCTCACTTATGAGAGTCCTACTTTATTTTTGAATTCTCCTATTCACACCATGGAGGAGAAGCTTTTATATGTTGAAAAGTATATATGTGGGCTGAAATTATCTTGCACTAATAACCATTACACCCACAACAATAATGTTTATGATGTTTCTTGCAATTATTTAGAGAGAGGAAAACATGCTAAAATCTTACATGATAGTTTTAATAATCCTTTATATGTTCCTAAGTTTGCAAAGTTGCACCAATCTAATAGTTGTTTTATCAAATTTGGTTCCACTACTTGTAACTATTATGAGAGGGGAAAACATGGTTCTAAACATGTGACACCCCCCTCTGACACATGTTGCCAGAGAGGCGGTCGCCTCGTGCGCCAGCCCAGGATATCTGGACGCACATTACGACAATGCAACATAGCAGAAATATCGTTACACAATCAGGCCCAGAGGGATACAAATGGTTTACATGGCCATCAAGGCATGAGAAAATATCATGGCCAAGTATGGCACGGGACAGAGTTTAACTGGCAGCGGAAGACGACTAAATCAACGGCTTGGAGTGGCTCCATTCCACAGGCATCTGGCTGGGCTACTGATCCTAGCACGCTCTTGCTCCATCTCTTTGCGATAGTAGAAGATGAATCCTCTCAATGTCTGGCCACATGAAAAGCCAGTTTGAGTACGGTGACGTACTCGCAAGAAAATAACCACAAGACATGAACAGTCAAGCAATCAGGCAACAAGTAGCTAGCAACAGAAATAACCTAAACATGACAAGTGTCTACTTACGGCAGTTCAAGTAGGTAGCAACAAGGCAGCTCAACAAATCATGGCATAAGCAAGTAATAGGGGTATCACCAGTACAGAGTCCAAGCCAGGTGGGGTTGGATCGTGTACCGGCGATCACACAAAGGGCTTACCTGTGACGAATAACGAGTGAACCCATTGGTACCAAATATTAAACATCACCTGTCATCTCAACTAGGCCCAACGGCCTTATCACATCTGTCAAGCTGCTAGGCCCACTGGCCTCCACCTTCCATCCTGGGCATGCACGGTTGATGTTGGCTCGGGCCTAACTCTAGGCTCCCAACGATCACACCGTCACCCCAAACACGGGTAATCATCCATGACTCAAGTAACATTCCCTGCATCATCCTATTGTAAATCAGGTGGTTCATCTTCCTTTCAGACCAACCTTAAGTTTAACCTCCGGACTCGACAAAGGACAATAGTGTGACCGACACTGAACTGTTCCATAACCTAGGAACAAGGCTAGCTGCTAGTCGACACACTCTCGAGAGGTTGCAGTTACCACCCATCTAAATGCACCTTGCTTCATGACGGCAAGATACACTTACATAACCGTTCACGCTACCAAGACACTCCCTGTTTAGCTACCGACATAACTCTATGTCTTATGACGAAGTGAATCCGGCACGTCCCCAACTCATGAGCGACGCCTAGCTCCGGAACCTTCACAAGACTAGCCCCGACCACAACTATGCAGTAACCGACTAGACTTGCCAAGTGGGTAGCATCAAAGGAGGCTCGATAGGTTACATAGGCTATGGCTCTCCCATTTGGGCGACAGTGGTAGTGCGTTCAAGGTTCAGATTGGTGGCACTATGGACTGACCCCATCGAAGTTTGGAGGGTTGGTTCATTTAATCCAGTTTCTTTCAACAACAATTCCAACAACAGGGGGTTAGTCCAACACAACAAATATAATGTCATATCCACATGAAACAGATTAGTCCACTGCAAAACCATAATATCGTATCAACATGAAACAGAAACGAACTGCACACAATACTTCAAGCAATATGGAGTTAGTTCAATCAATGGTTAGTTTCAACCGGGCGATGGTGGAGATAACTCCGACCAGTGACAACCACAGGTTGAGTAAACGAAAATAAATTAGCACAGTCAACCGGGCGAGGGCGGAGATAACTCCGACCAGTGACAGCCATAGGTTGAGTAAACGAAAATAAATTAGCACAGTCAACCGGGCGAGGGCGGAGATAACTCCGACCAGTGACAGCCACAGGTTGAGTAAAAGAAAGTAAAACATCACAGTTGGTTAGCGTCAACCGGGCGATGGCGGAGATGCCTCCGGCCAGTAGCAGCCACAGATCGACTACAATAGTTAGTGGAGGCGTCCACACGATCCCGTTCCTCCAATCCATTAACTGCGGCGGTTTCCCCAGTCCATCGTCGCCGGAATGGGGAGTGGTGCATGGTACCGTCCAACGCATGCCACAACTCTACAGAAAAGTAGCCGTTTCAATCCACATGGGCAGGACCCAACGTGTATTTAGACGGGGTACCGGAACTCAACCCACACTTGATGGGTTTATCGTATTGCGGGAAAGTAAAGGTAAATGAAATAATAATACTGAAAGTAGGCGAGATTCAATCCACGTGGGCGGTGCCCAACATGTATTTAGTCGCCGGCCGGAACTCAACCCACACTTGTTGGGTTTATCGTATTACAGGAATGAAAACAAAGCCACAATATCTCATGACGCACAGTTGACAGACGATAATAAGCAATAAAATGGATTGATATGACAGGGTAATATGCAAAAAAAAAAACACCGCTTGAGTGTTCATAGCAAGTGGTTAGCTTGCCTTCGAAGATCGACACCATTTGGCTTAGGGGGTCACGGACACATCACGGGTTAGGGTCTCGATTTGCCGGTACCGCGGAATACCTATACATGCATACGCGGGTGCTGAGCATATAAACATTTTACAAAAAATGTGAAACCTATACCACTGGATAGTGCTTTTCAAACTATGAATTTACAAATTTATTTCACCTCAAACGGAGCTATGGTTCAAAAGTTATAGCCATGCGACGTTTAGCTATCTGTTGCTCCCTTCTGGAAAAAAACCAGAACGGGCTGAAACCGAATGGGCTGGGCTGGTCACGCATCTCAGTGAAATACGCCTTCTCTACAGGGAAGCGGAGACGCCCGGGAGGCGCTTCCACTTAAGCTGACAGTGGGCCGGGCCAAAGCGGGACCCACCTGTCGGCGACTCCTGGGTGCCACGCTGGCTGCCAGCAGGTCGTCCTCACCCCCGCGTCGACCACGCGCGGGACGAGGCCCGACGCGGGCGCGCCTGGACAGGGCCGGCCGCTGGCCGCCAGTGCACGCCGCCGACCGCCGGTGGAGTGGCGAGGACCGCGCCACCGCGCCTCCTCCGAAGAGGGCGGCCACGAGCACGGGGTGCTCCGGGGCACCGCCACAGGAGCGTGTCCCGCAAGCTCGCCGGCGGCAGGCGGAGACGATGCCGAGGCTACGGAGCATAATTTCGCGAACCGTTTGCACTGGAAGGTAGAGGGGACCAAGAGGAACATCCCTGCAAGTTTAATTGAGGAATGACTCGGTCTAGGGCTCGCCACGGTCGGCGGACCGACGGCGACGACCTCGGCCGATTCGGAGCAGAGCTCCGCCATTCCACATCTAAAGGAGCAGAGGGGTTCCAGTGGATAGGGGGGAGCGTGCGCGCGGAGAGGGCTTGGGGGCTCCCTTTTATAGAGCTCGGGGAGGGGACAACAGCCAAGATGCTCGGCGGGGGAGGCGGGGTGAGCTGTCCGGTGCAGCGACGGGACGACGAGCAATGCGTCGACGGTGTAGCAGGGTGTGTGCTGGACAACGAGAAACGCGGTCGGGGATAAGATCGAGCGTCGTCACGGCACTAGTGAGGGGTCCCACGCGGACTGTTTCGGCGGCGCGTCGCCTAGCGGCTTGGCGCGGGAGGGTTGTGGGGTGACATGTGCGGCCGAGGGAGAGTGTCTAGGGAGAGAGCAGCCCCTCCTGGGCAAGTTTTGGACGCGGGGAGGCAGGAACGGCGATGACCAGGGAGTGGTGGTGCTGCCTGGCATGGCCGTGCCAGGGTGACCATGCTAGTAGCCATGCCGACATCGGCATCCACATGCTTCTCTCACCCCAGGGCTTGAAAATGAAAACGAATCGCGTCATCTCGTGCCAAATTTCAAACCCTACTAAACTCTAGTTATCAGTTTTTGCTGGTTTGCAACTTGGTGTAAACAAAAATTCAAAAAAAGTAGGGGACACCAGGTGCTCGATGAAATGATTAGGGCTTTTCACATCTCAGAAAAATCCCAGAAATTCACAGTAGGTTCTAATGGGTGTATATGGTATTCCTGTGGAGTTTGGGCTCAGTTGGACACCTGGAAGATGGTTTAATAAATTGGTGTTCAAAAGCACCCTAATGGCATGGGCATGATAAATGCACTTCCTCAAATGATCTTGACATGATCTTCTGGATATGTGGTTATATATGGGAGTTTGTCATCTTGGCAAGGCACCAATGCCAAATGATTTTTGTATCTAGGGTTTGCTTTGGAAATTGCTATTAGGCATAAAAAGGGCATTACAAAGGAAGTACCTCAAATATTGCTCAAATGAGGTTGGACCAATGGAGTGAAATGTCCAGGAGGTGAAATTAGGCCTATGCCCAAAATTGTAGAATTTTTGGATGAGTGGAATGTGTCTGAATAATTATGGGATTGGAAATGGCATAATAGGAAATATGAACAAACTTGAATTTATTGCATTGGACTATGGAATATTTTTTTCATGGGATGGATGTATATGTATGAGGGAACCATTTGGTGGCTTGGTAGAATTTTTCTTAAGATACAATTGTGGTGGTGGCTTTTGGTGGGATAGTTGGGAGGTTTTGGAACATTCGCGTGGCACCAATGGGTGACCACGAAAATAGTGGCATCGAGATATGGTGGGGGTTGACAAGATCAAGGTTTATTGGGAAATTTCTAAGAGAGCGAAACCAAAGTCAAGTCAAAGGACATTTGGTTCAAAGGAAACATTTTGAAAATAGAGAAAGTTTTTCAGGCGTGGGAAAAAAACACCGTTAAAATTAGGGGCGAATTTTGGGGATGTGACAAACCTTTCCCCCTTAAAAAGAATCTCGTCCCGAGATTCGGAGACTAATAAAGATTCCCGGGGTTATACGAGATATTTCTTGTATGGGTTAATACACCCCTAGATTTAAAATATTTTAAAACTTTTTCTACACGACACTAGGGTTTAACACTCAAAAGGGTTAACACTTAGCTGGATATTTCTAAAACAAACATTATCAAGGCATGATATTTTTATCACACTCAAAGCATTCTAAGGATGGCATGGCAGGGGCTCACACAATCAATCAACATGGGACCTCCTACTATGGTTGTATAAAGAAAATCTAAATCTAAGGTTTTTAGATCAACCAGACACAAGCACGGCAAGATCAAAGGAGATCTACACATAGATTATCACTCGATAACCTGGATTTAAATTGGGAAAATAATTACCCAATTTTGTAAAACAAAAGGTTGGGGGATCTGCTAAACATGTACCAGGTCTAGATTTTTTTTTTTGAAAAGCTGCATATACCTTTTCAAGCATACACAGGTTCTGAAAAAAAACAGGGTTCTTTCTTTAAAAGAAAACATTCGTGTCGCCAATAATTGTCTTATAGACACTGTTGGGTAGGGCCATGCCCAAAATAATTTTGGCAAAATTTTCCCTACGAAGCACTGGAGAGACGAGGGACTGAGCTCCTGAGGAAAGGATAGAAGCACACCGAGGGTTATTTCTTGCTTGCTGACATGTGGGACCGGGGTCCACCTGTCAGCCCCCTTCCTCCTTTCTCTCTTCTTCTTCCTCGCTGCATCTCCATCCGCACCCGGCTGGCTCTGAGTGCGCGAAGCACTCCACTGTGGCACTGCTGCGCGTGCGGTCCATCTACGCAGCGGCCATCACGGCTTTGGTTGCCTCGACGATCTCGCGCCAATTGGCCGAGCACTGCCCGCGATTTCCCTCTTTTCCCGCGCGAGGCTAAGCTGGGGCTATAAATTGCGGCCTCGGTGATTCTCTCCTCATCGCCAGCATGAGCTTCTTCTCCCAATTCCTTTGCGATTTCACTCTTGGTCCGGAGTGATCTGGCTTCCTCGACCACCTGTTCTGTGTGTTGTGGCTCGGGTTGACCATCGGGGGGCTGCTGGTGATTCTGCTCACGGTGGTGGTCTGGTCAGCCTGCCACCTGCACGATTGGTGGTATGGCGTTGCCGGGGGTGCTGCGGCGGCGGTGGACGAGTTTCTGGTGGCTCCGGTGAGAGATTGGCGGACGCCCCCGGTGGCTGATGTGGCTGCTCCATTGGTGGGGGACGAGTGGGGAGCTCGAGCGGTCCGCCGTCGTCATCGTCGCCCAGCTCGAGTCTCGGCTTCGGGTGAGTCTGGTTCATCTCCAGGTGACGCCACTGAGCGTGAGAGGGAGTAGGATTTTTCTTTCCGGGGGGCTCTTCTGTATCTGCATTGAGGTAGTGGTAGTGTTCTATGTTGGAGTAGATCTCGTATCCTTTGTTTCCGAAATTTCCCTTATGTACTGAACTCAGTTGATGTATCCAATTTGGCTCCTCTCATGGTTTAGATCCAGATTTGTATTATTGAGGTTTTCCTTAGCTGTCACAGATCTGTTCTTGCAGCAGAGGGAATTGCAGAGGCACTATCACACGGATAGTAGAAATTTCTACTCGGGGAAAACATCATTTTAGGTAGTAGTGCTGCATTTTATGGCCCCAAAAACTTGAAGCGGCATAGCACAATCATTTCAACCATACTGGTTAACAAGCACGCAACGACTACTAAACACCTAACAATGCTTTGAAATCTAAAGGAAGCAACATGATATTCCATCAAGTGTCAACCAAGTGGTTAACTAGAGGTTAAGAACACCAGGTCTTATACAGGGTGGGCTCACACCAAGTAGAAAGGCAAACAACGCAAACACGCGTACAAGCAACCATAGGAATTACAACCAAACCCACAACTCATTAGCGCCACTCAGGCTAAACTAAACAGATCTTACTCCGCTTGACGGTCCTTCCCCGAGGGTGGAGTGCGGCCGAGCCGGAGAGTGGTGTCCACGTCCCCTTCTTCCACGGGGTCGAGAAACACAGAATACCTTTGAGGATCGGACCTTGCTCTGGGACTTGTTGGGACGGGCCGGGCTCTGGGAGTGGAGGTCTGCTACTTCGAGCTTCCCTGTAGGTGGGGGCAGGTGGGTTCTTCCCTAGAGACAGCTGCAGGCGGGCAAAACCAAGATTTCTTCTCGTGGCCACGAGTTCCTCCAGCAAGAAGCGAGTGAGGTTCGTCATTGCGGAGGTGTAAGCGACTAGGTTGAACACTGCGGGGTCAGGTTCTTCCCAGACAGGGGTTTGGACGATCTCCGCACCAGGCCGAGGTCTGGCTGGGAGGAAGTAGAAATCTCGGTCGCTGGACAACATAGTTTCCGAGTGTCAGAGATGGACAAGGCTTTCCCAGGCTGCTACCTGGATGGCTAGCTCGATGGTAGGCATGCCTCCACCTTGGATCACGTAGGGCTGATTTGTGCCCCGAGGACATGGGCTGATCTTCACCTCTGCCCGGAATTCATTCCCCACGTGAGAAACTAATCTTTTGAACACCACGTACATGGGGCGAATGGAGCTTCCGAGGGCAACATTGACGACCCTCCAAAGAATCATTGGGAAGTTGGAGCTGTCCTCGGCAGTGGTTTCCATGATGGCCTTAGAAGTCATCATCGGATTCTCTCGGGCTTTGGGTTTTTGGATGGAGTAAGAATGCGGGATTCCTTGGCGGGATCCTGCTTCAGAGGAGTTGGGTTGCCAAGAAGAGAAGGCGAGGGTGGGGTTATAAAGCAACTAGGACGTGTCTCGAGTTCACGGGGTAAGGTCGACTGCTTCTCATGGAAGTAGCCGGCCGTCTTGTTGGGGAAGGAGATTGGGACAAGCCCTACTGTAACAAATGTTGACCAACACCGGCCATGTCGGTTAGGCAGGAAGGGGTCAAATCCATCGGGTCATTGTCGGGTAAAGTAAGGGTGGACTTCTATGCTAGGGTAGTCTACAGCCAGCCTGGTGCTCTGATACCATGCTCTGTGACACCCCACTCTGACACATGTTGCCAGAGAGGCGGTCGCCTCGTGCGCCAGCCCAGGATATCTGGACGCACGTTACGACAATGCAACATAGCAGAAATATCGTTACACAATCAGGCCCTGAGGGCTACAAATGGTTTGCATGGCCATCAAGGCATGAGAAAATATCATGGCCAAGCATGGCACGGGACAGAGATTAACTGGCAGCGGAAGACGACTAAATCAACGGCTTGGAGTGGCTCCATTCCACAGGCATCTGGCTGGGCTACTGATCCTAGCACGCTCTTGCTCCATCTCTTTGCGATAGTAGAAGATGAATCCTCTCAATGTCTGGCCACATGAAAAGCCAGTTTGAGTACGGTGACGTACTCGCAAGAAAATAACCAGAAGACATGAACAGTCAAGCAATCAGGTAACAAGTAGCTAGCAACAGAAATAACCTAAACATGGCAAGTGTCTACTTACGGCAGTTCAAGTAGGTAGAAACAAGGCAGCACAACAAATCATGGCATAAGCAAATAATAGGGGTATCACCAGTACAGAGTCCAAGCCAGGTGGGGTTGGATCGTGTACCGGCGATCACACAAAGGGCTTACCTGTGACAAATAATGAGTGAACCCATTGGTACCAAATATTAAACATCACCTATCATCTCAACTAGGCCCAACGGCCTTATCACATCTGTCAAGCTGCTAGGCCCACTGGCCTCCACCTTCCATCCTGGGCATGCACGGTTGATGTTGGCTCGGGCCTAACTCTAGGCTCCCAACGATCACACCGTCACCCCAAATACGGGTAATCATCCATGACTCAAGTATCATTCCCTGCATCATCCTATTATAAATCAGGTGGTTCATCTTCCTTTCAGACCAACCTTAAGTTTAACCTCCGGACTCGACAAAGGACAATAGTGTGACCGACACTGAACTGTTCCATAACCTAGGAACAAGGCTAGCTGCTAGTTGACACACTCTCGAGAGGTTGCAGTTACCACCCATCTAAATGCACCTTGCTTCATGACGGCAAGATACACTTACATAACCATTCACGCTACCAAGACACTCCCTGTATAGCTACCGACATAACTCTATGTCTTATGACGAAGTGAAAACGGCACGTCCCCAACTCATGAGCGACGCCTAGCTCCAGAACCTTCACAAGACTAGCCCCGACCACAACTATGCAGTAACCGACTAGACTTTCCAAGTGGGTAGCATCAAAGGAGGCCGATAGGGTACATAGGCTATGGCTCTCTCATTTGGGCGACAGTGGTAGTGCGTTCAAGGTTCAGATTGGTGGCACTATGGACTGACCCCATCGAAGTTTGGAGGGTTGGTTCATTTAATCCAGTTTCTTTCAACAACAATTCCAACAACAGGGGGTTAGTCCAACACAATAAATATAATGTCATATCCACATGAAACAGATTAGTCCAGTGCAAAACCATAATATCGTATCAACATGAAACAGAAACGAACTGCACACAATAGTTCAAGCAATATGGAGTTAGTTCAATCAATGGTTAGTTTCAACCGGGCGATGGCGGAGATAACTCCGACCAGTGACAGCCACAGGTTGAGTAAAAGAAAATAAAATAGCACAGTCAACCGGGCGATGGCGGAGATAACTCCGACCAGTGACAGCCACAGGTTGAGTAAAAGAAAGTAAAACAGCACAGTTGGTTAGCGTCAACCGGGCGATGGCGGAGATGCCTCCGGCCAGTAGCAGCCACAGATCGACTACAATAGTTAGTGGAGGCGTCCACGCGATCCCGTTCCTCCAATCCATTGACTGCGGCGGTTTCCCCAGTCCATCGTCGCCGAAATGGGGAGTGGTGCATGGTAGCGTCCAACGCACGCCACAACTCTACAGAAAAGTAGCCGCTTCAATCCACATGGGCAGGACCCAACGTGTATTTAGACGGGGTACCGGAACTCAACCCACACTTGATGGGTTTATCGTATTGCAGGAAAGTAAAGGTAAATGAAATAATAATACTGAAAGTAGGCGAGATTCAATCCACATGGGCGGTGCCCAACATGTATTTAGTCGCCGGCCGGAACTCAACCCACACTTGATGGGTTTATCGTATTACAGGAATGAAAACAAAGCCACGATATCTCGTGACGCACAGTTGACAGATGATAATAAGCAATAAAATGCACTGATATGACAGGGTAATATGCAAAAAAAAAAAACAAACACCGCTTGAGTGTTCATAGCAAGTGGTTAGCTTGCCTTCGAAGATCGACACCATTTGGCTTAGGGGGTCACGGACACGTCACGGGTTAGGGTCTCGATTTGCCGGTACCGCGGAATACCTATACATGCATACGCGGGTGCTGAGCATATAAACATTTTACAAAAATGTGAAACCTATACCACTGGATAGAGCTTTTCAAACTATGAATTTACAAATTTATTTCACCTCAAACGGAGCTATGGTTCAAAAGTTATAGCCATGCGACGTTTAGCTATCTGCTGCTCCCTTCTGAAAAAAAACCAGAACGGGCTGAAACCGAATGGGCTGGGCTGGTCACGCATCTCAGCGAAGTACGCCTTCTCCGCAGGGAAGCGGAGACGCCCGGGAGGCGCTTCCACTTAAGCTGACAGTGGGCCGGGCCGAAGCGGGACCCACCTGTCGGCGACTCCTGGGTGCCACGCTGGCTGCCAGCAGGTCGTCCTCACCCCCGCGTCGACCACGCGCGGGATGAGGCCCGATGCGGGCGCGCTTGGGCAGGGCCGGCCGCCGGCCGCCAGTGCACGCCGCCGACCGCCGGTGGAGTGGCGAGGACCGCGCCACCGCGCCACCTCCGAAGAGGGCGGCCACGAGCACGGGGTGCTCCGGGGCGCCGCCACGGGAGCGTGTCCCGCGAGCTCGCCAGCCGCGGGCGGAGACGATGCCGAGGCTACGGAGCATAATTTCGCGAACCGCTTGCACTAGAAGGTAGAGGGGACCAAGAGGAATATCCCTGCAAGTTTAATTGAGGAATGACTCGGTCTAGGGCTCGCCACGGTCGGCAGACCGACGGCGACGACCTCGGCTGATTCGGAGCAGGGCTCCACCATTCCGCACCTAAAGGAGCAGAGGGGTTCCAGTGGATAGGGCGGAGCGTGCACGCCGAGAGGGCTTGGGGGCTCCCTTTTATAGAGCTCGGGGAGGGGACAACAGCCAAGATGCTCGGCGGGGGAGGCGGGGTGAGCTATCCGGTGTAGCGACAGGACGACGAGCAATGCGTCGACGGTGTAGCATGGTGTGTGCTGGACGACGAGAAACACGGTCGGGGATAAGATCGAGCATCGTCACGACACTGGTGAGGGGTCCCACGACGGACTATTTCGGCGGCGCGTCGCCTAGCGGCTTGGCGCGGGAGGGTTGTGGGGTGACATGTGCGGCCGACGGAGAGGGTCTAGGGAGAGAGCAGCCCCTCCTGGGCAAGTTTTGGACGCGGGGAGGCAGGAACGGCGATGACCAGGGAGTGGTGGTGCCGCCTGGCATGGCCGTGCCAGGGTGACCGTGCTAGTAGCCATGCCGACATCGCATCCACATGCTTCTCTCACCCCAGTGCTTGAAAATGAAAACGAATTGCGTCATCTCGTGCCAAATTCCAAACCGTACTAAACTCTAGTTATCAGTTTTTGCTGGTTTGCAACTTGGTGTAAACAAAAATTCAAAAAAAAGTAGGGGACACCAGGTGCTCGATGAAATGATTAGGGCTTTTTACATATCAGAAAAATCCCAGAAATTCACAGTAGGTTCTAATGGGTGTATATGGTATTCCTGTGGAGTTTGGGCTCAGTTGGACACCTGGAAGATGGTTTAATAAATTGGTGTTCAAAAGCACCCTAATGGCATGGGCATGATAAATGCACTTCCTCAAATGATCTTGACATGATCTTCTGGATATGTGGTTATATATGGGAGTTTGTCATCTTGGCAAGGCACCAATGCCAAATGATTTTTGTATCTAGGGTTTGCTTTGGAAATTGCTATTAGGCATAAAAAGGGCATTACAAAGGAAGTACCTCAAATATTGCTCAAATGAGGTTGGGACAATGGAGTGAAATGTCCAGGAGGTGAAATTAGGCCTATGCCCAAAATTGTAGAATTTTTGGATGAGTGGAATGTGTCTGAATAATTATTGGATTGGAAATGGCCTAATAGGAAATATGAACAAACTTGAATTTATTGCATTGGACTATGGAATATATTTTTCATGGGATGGATGTATATGTATGAGGGAACCATTTGGTGGCTTGGTAGAATTTTTCTTAAGATACAATTGTGGTGGTGGCTTTTGGTGGGATAGTTGGGAGGTTTTGGAACATTCGCGTGGCACCAATGGGTGACCACGAAAATAGTGTCATCGAGATATGGTGGGGGTTTACAAGATCAAGGTTTATTGGGAAATTTCTGAGAGAGCAAAACCAAAGTCAAGTCAAAGGACATTTGGTTCAAAGAAAACATTTTGAAAATAGAGAAAGTTTTTCAGGCGTGGGAAAAACACCGTTAAAATTAGGGACGAATTTTGGGGATATGACAAACCTTTCCCCCTTAAAAAGAATCTCGTCCCGAGATTCGGAGACTAATAAAGATTCCCGGGGTTATACGAGATATTTCTTGTATGGGTTAATACACCCCTAGATTTAAAATATTTTAAAACCTTTTCTCCATGATACTAGGGTTTAACACTCAAAAGGGTTAACACTTAGCAGGATATTTCTAAAACAAACATTATCAAGGCATGATATTTTTATCACACTCAAAGCATTCTAAGGATGGCATGGCAGGGGCTCACACAATCAATCAACATGGGACCTCCTACTATGGTTGTATAAAAAAATCTAAATCTAAGGTTTTTAGTTCAACCAACACAAGCATGGCAAGATCAAAGAAGATCTACACATAGATCATCACTCGATAACCTGGATTTAAATTGGGAAAATAATTACCCAATTTTGTAAAACAAAAGGTTGGGGGATCTGCTAAACATGTACCAGGTCTAGATTTTTTTAAAAGCTATATATACCTTTTCAAGTATACACAGGTTTGGAAAAAAACAGGGTTCTTTCTTTAAAAGAAAACATCCGTGTCGCCAATAATTGTCTTATAGACACTGTAGGGTAGGGCCATGCCCAAAATCATTTTGGCAAAATTTTCCCTACGTAGCACTGGAGAGATGAGGGACTGATCTCCTAAGAAAAGGATAGAAGCACACAGAGGGTTATTTCTTGCTTGCTGACATGTGGGACCGGGGTCCACCTGTCAGCCCCCTTCCTCCTTTCTCTCTTCTTCTTCCTCGCTGCATCTCCATCCGCACCCGGCTGGCTCTGAGTGCGCGAAGCACTCCACTGTGGCACTGTTGCGCGTGCGGTCCACCTACGCAGCGGCCATCACGGCTTTGGTTGCCTCGACGATCTCGCGCCAAATTGGCCGAGCACTGCCCGCGATTTCCCTCTTTTCCCGCGCGAGGCTAAGCTGGGGCTATAAATTGCGGCCTCGGTGATTCTCTCCTCATCGCCAGCATGAGCTTCTTCTCCCAATTCCTTTGCGATTTCCCTCTTGGTCCGGAGCGAGCTGGCTTCCTCGACCACCTGTTCTGTGTGCTGTGGCTCGGGTTGACCATCGGGGGGCTGCTGGTGATTCTGCTCACGGTGGTGGTCTGGTCAGCCTGCCACCTGCACGATTGGTGGTATGGCGTTGCCAGGGGTGCTGCGGCGGCGGTGGACGAGTTTCTTGTGGCTCCGGTGAGAGATTGGCGGACGCCCCGGTGGTTGTTGTGGCTGCTCCATTGGTGGGGGACGAGCTGGGATCACGAGCGGTCCGCCGTCGTCATCGTCGCCCAGCTCGAGTCTCGGCTTCGGGTGAGTCTGGTTCATCTCCAGGTGACACCACTGAGCGCGAGAGGGAGTAGGATTTTTCTTTCTGGGGTGCTCTTCGTATCTGCATTGAGGTAGTGGTAGTGTTCTATGTTGGAGTAGATCTCGTATCCTTTGTTTCCGAAATTTCCCTTATGTACTGAACTCAGTTGATGTATCCACTTTGGCTCCTCTCATGGTTTAGATCCAGATTTGTATTATTGAGGTTTTCCTTAGCTGTCACAGATCTGTTCTTGCAGCAGAGGGAATTACAGAGGCACTATCACACGGATAGTAGAAATTTCTACTCGGGGAAAACATCATTTTAGGTAGTAGTGCTGCATTTTATGGCCCCAAAAACTTGAAGCAGCATAGCACAATCATTTCAACCATACTGGTTAACAAGCACGCAACGACTACTAAACACCCAACAATGCTTTTAAATCTAAAGGAAGCAACATGATATTCCATCAAGTGTCAACCAAGTGGTTAACTAGAGGTTAAGAACACCAGGTCTTATACAGGGTGGGCTCACACCAAGTAGAAAGGCAAAACAACGCAAACACGCGTACAGGCAACCATAGGAAGTGGGTTAGACTTAAATGAGTTTCATATTTTTCTCTTGATGCTCCCTTTTGCATTTCAATTCTTATTCTTATGTGAGCATCATTAAAAGTATCATGCCTAGCTATATGGCTATAAAGAAAACGCTTTATAGGAGGCAACCCGGTTGTTTTTATTTTTTATTTTATTTGTGTCCTCTTGCTGTAACAAATATTTAGTTTTTAGTTTTGTTTCTAGAATTTTTAATAAAGTGTCAAGTTTTACCCATTTTGGATTGAAAAAGTTGCTTGTTATATTCGAAGATTTTATTCCAGCACGAATCTGTGCACGGTATAATTTTTCATTCCTATTATGTAACTCCGAATGAGTTGATATTTTAACTGTAACTGCAACTTTTCATCCTCTGTAAGCATGAATTTTCTCAGAATTTTTTGACATATTTAAGTAGGGTAGAAAAATGCGTTTTTCTGCTGCTATTTTTCTGGACAGATTCTGTCCCATTTTGTTTGATGCATTCTTTGAACTTTTAACATGAATCTTTTTTATCCAATTGAGTTTATAAGTAGGAATACAACATTATACAATTTATGGACATTCATATGAATTTTTGTTTAAGGATTTTATGCAGCAAGCAATTCATTTGTCTATCACTACTAATGTCACCCCACAGAAAAGAAATGGGAGAAACAGTGTTTTGAAGTTTTTTCACAGGGATTAGAGGAGATGCACCGAGAGCTATCCGAGGATGGTGAAGACCATAAGCTTGGGGATGTGAAGACAACCCCATTGGACCAACACACTCTCGGTTTGCACACGTCTAACTTCTGTTTTTCGATCAATGCACTTTATCGCATAAACTTGGAGCGTCTTTTATTTGCTTTTTATTTCGGTTTGATTTTTTGTTTGTCTTGTGACCACCACTATCATTTATACATGAGAGAGCTACTGGAAATGTGGGTTGAATTAAGTTGGATGCTATTAAAAAGATTGGGAAAGGGATGTTTGAGTTGATTCAAAAAGATACATATAGTTGCATGAATCATGTGCTTTTAATGAGTATTAATTTGCAAGTGTTTTATCAAGAGCTATCTTTTATTCATGTTTTGATGCTGAATGTTACTTTACTTTGTTTAACATGGATTGGTTAGTTCTATGGACACTTGTGCATGCATTTAGACGGTCAACTTTCTCCCTTTTGCTAGCCCAAAAATTCCAACAAGCAAAAAACTTGTTGTCCAACACCTTCAACCAAAGTTTTTCCAGTGAGTCCACCATATCTACCTATTAGATTTATACTATTCCGAGTATGTTTATCATGTTATTTTGTCTATGAATTAAAATGCTTATGTTATTGATTGTCATGGGAAAAGTTGGTTAAAAAGCTCTCATGAACTTGATGCACACTTTACTTTTATTGCACTTAATAAACATGAACCATTGTGATTAAAATTATGAAGCTGTGAGCTTGACAAGAGCCTTGGTTGGGGGTTAGCCCATATGTGCTGTCACATGGTGTGGCACCCCGATCCGGAGATCGAGTTACCCCATATATCAGTCCCAGGTGCACTGAATATATGGCAACTTGATAATAGAACATAACCATTTTATTCAAGGGGGTCGGGAACCGACGATATTTTACAAGGGTCTCGTTACAAGGCTGCGCCCTAGCGCACACAACAGTTTGTACATTATTTATTGAACATGACTTCATCAGAGGGCGTCAGCGGAATGACGGAAGCGTGCGATGATGAGGGCCTAACTCCACGGGGCTCTGCCTGGATACCGGATCTAGTTCTCGTACAGGGGGTACTCAGCGACGGGGGTAGGAGGATCTGGCCACATGAAAAGCCAGGTGAGTACATGGAATGTACTCGCAAGACATCAATCCTCAATCAACCGTAACCAACGATCCTATATGGCATGGCATGGGTGCAGTGCGAGTCCAAGCTTAACGGTTGGACTTAACTTACCTACTTACCTGTGACGATCGTGGTGGCTTATGAGAACATGTCTCACATCCACGCAACCATACCCACGACATTTATGATCTCAAGCATTAACCAACTCTGGTCAACCTCGAGAACCAGCATACAACCAACTATAGTCCACTTTTCAGCTCATTCAACTTTAACCAACTCTGGTCATTTAGTTCCTCCCTGTCTCCGGGTTCGACTGGACTGACTCTAGTGTGACTAGACCCAACACCGTTCCTTAGGTAGGAACAATACTAGATTCTAGATTTGACACTCTCGAGAGGTTGCAACTTTTATCCACACGTTGGGGACCAAGCTTGTACCGCAGGTACCGAAGTACTACACCCATCATGGCGACAGCACAAACCTATTCCCCCGTAGCCGTCCGCTCTACCAAGACACTCCTTGTGTAGCTACCGACTTACCACTCGGGTTAAGTCTTATGACGAAGTGAATCCGGCACGTCCCCAACTCATGAGCAACGCCTAGCTCCGGAACCTTCACAAGACTAGCCCCGACTACAACTATGCAGTATCCGACTAGACTTGCCAAGTGGGTAGCATCAAAAGAGGCTCGATAGGCTACTAAGCTACGGTCTGCCCATTTCAACGACGCATGGTTGTGCGGGTGTGTTTGGCGAGTGGCACTATAAGACTCAATCTAGTCGACGGAGGCGGGTATCTTTTTAGTCAATTTTATTCTCACCCACAAGACAGCAACAAATGTTAGTCCACAAGATATACATGAGCATAGAATAACCACATAGCAGTTCAGTACGGTAAAGTAAGGTCAACCGGGCGAGGACGGAGATGTCTCCGGCCAGTGACAGCCACAGGTCGAGTAATAAAATAACAAAATCAACCGGGCGAGGACGGAGATGTCTCCGGCCAGTAGCAGCCACGGGTCGAGTAAGAAAATAAAATAGAACAATCGGTTAGCGTCAACCGGGCGATGGCGGAGATACCTCCGGCCAGTGACAGCCATAGATCGACTACAAAGTTAGTGGAGGCGTCCACGTGATCCCGTTCCTCCATTCCATTGACTGCGGCGGTTCCCCCAGTCCATCGTCGCCGGAATGGGGAGTGGTGCATGGTACCGTCCGACGCAACACCACAACTCTACGGAAAAGTAGCCACTTCAATCCACTTGGGCAGGACCCAACGTGTATTTAGACGGGGTACCGGAACTCAACCCACTCTTGATGGGTTTATCGTACTGCAGGAAAGTAAAGGTACATGAAATATTAATACTGAAAGTAGGCGAGATTCAATCCACGCGGGCGGTTCCCAACATGTATTTAGTCGCCGGCCGGAACTCAACTCACGGAACATGAGTTTATCGTATTGCAGAAAGTAAAAGTAGCATTAGGTCACATGAAATAATAGGCATGAAATAAGACATGTGGGATGCAACTATCGCGCAAACAAGTAACAAACAAGTCAAATAAGGCATCGATGACTTGGGAACGGATGGTTGGGGGCTGATGGCTTGCCTTCAGGGATAGGTTCCACCTCCACTTCAAAGGTAGGGTTTGGATCTATCAAATAAATCGAAAAACATGGTTAAAACCCTCCGCAAGGAATTTCAAGGTTCAGGGGGCAAATGAACTTCAAATCCAGTGAAACCAGGGGCATTGGGTAGATCTTTTCAAAACCAAGCCACTGCAAAAAGATTCACATTTTTTTGAATTTTTTTGAGAGAGTTATGACTCTCCAAAGTTGACCCTAATATTCTGTTTTTCCCCAAGCAGAGAAAAAAAACAGAAAAGAAAACTATTCGAAATCATTAGAAATCTGACGGGTGGGTCCCGCCCTTTAAAATCCGAATCGGTACGCGCCGGAAATAAGAACAGAGAGGGAGGGAGAGGTCGCCGACGCCGGCGTGCTCACCGTCGAGGGCAGGGCGGCGAACTAGGGCGTCTTAGGCTCCGGTGGGGGCATCTACGGCTTGCTAGAGGGGTGGATTGGAGGGATAGGCGAGGAGATCGTGCGGGGAGGGTCGGTAGAGGAGGAATCGGTCAGAGACAGTGGGGGCGGAGGCGGGGTGGTCGCCGGCGATTGGGGGCTCCCTGGTTGCCAATCCGGGAGGAGGAGGGGTGGAGAGGGATGATGGGTGGTGGTGCTTCTTCGGAGCGGCCGGGGGGCTCCTTTTATAGCTCCCCACAGTGGGGGTCCGGACGAGGTCCGCGGCGAGGTGTCAAGGTGCGGTGGCCGGGCAGGTGGCTTGACGACGGACGAAGCGTCGAGGGTGTGGTGGCAGAGCGTCGTAGACGACGGGATTCTCGCGCCCGTGGATAAGCTCGGGGCGGCGTGGCATGCGTGGGCGGTGAGGGGTCCGGGCGGCCACGACGGGGTGGCGACACGGGGAGGGCGGTGCAGAGGAGACGACAGGCGGCGCGGTGGTGGTGTGGCGGCAGTGCGGCTCTGTGCGGTGCTGGACGACGGGATTCGCGGCGGGGTGCTGTGGAGGGGCACTGTGAGGTGGAGAGGGTCCCGTGGTGGTGCTGTTCCGAGCGGCGTGTCGCCTAGCATACGGCGGTGCACGGGAGGGATTGGGGTGCTTGGAGGCGCCGAGGTGGTCGTGCAGGAGGTGGGGAGGCTGGGGGACACGAGGGGAGGCGAGGGGGGGGGGTCACCGGCGGCGACCAAGTATGGGCGGCGCCGTCAGGCACGTTCTGGTTCACGTCCTGGCCATGCCATTATCGGCATCAGGATGATTCCCTCATCCTAGGGTCCTTTAAAAGAAACCAACCGCGTCACTTCGTGCAAAATTCAAAATCCTATCACTTTGTAGATGTGAAATTTGGCTGGTTTGCAACTTGGGCTATACTAAAATTTCAACAAACACTTCTGTCCAGAAAAAGAGGAGGTATTTTGGGCAACCAAAATAAAAGATAATTGGCCAGAAGAATTCATGGAGGTAGGTATGGGTCCAGAGAATCTACCCTGTAATTTTTGTAATTTTTGAAAAAGATTCAATAGGGTTTCCAAAAATAACAAGTTTGGGGCAGAAAGTAAAGTGGAGAAAATCTCCCAAATTTCCTTAGCAAGGTAGGGAATATTTTTGCATAATTGGGATACATATGGGGTAGGGGTCCTCCCTGAATTTTTGTAGAATTTTTGAAGATGGTTTTGACCTACTTCCTTTGGAAAGCTAGGGTTTTGGGGTTTTCGGCAGAAAATAAATCAGGGGAAAAGTCAAATCTTTTCCTAACAAGTCACCCAATATTTTTTATAAATATGTTCTACTCTAGCTGGGGATCACTCTGGAATTTTTGGGGAATTTTTGAAGTCACCCTTGATATAGCTCCTTTGGAAGGATAGGGTTTAGGCCCCTTTTGTATTAAAGAAAAGACTAATATTTTGTGAACCTTGAGGGTTTTGGCAATGTGGAATAAAATAGAGGTGCCAGGATCAGAAGATCCAAATTCAAATCCAAATTTTGGTTTTGTCAAAGAAAATTTTATAGGGCCAAAATTCGGGATGTGACAAACCTTCCCCCCTTAAAATGAATCTCGTCCCCGAGATTCGAGTTGCTCATGGAATAGGTATGGTTATTCTGCTCTCAAAGAATCCTCTCATTTCCAGGGGGCTTCTTCTTTGGTGGGTTTATCCTCTTTTTCCTTATTTAACCTTGTGACTCTGCTGTGGGTGTGGCGTTTTGGCTTGTCCAACCTTTGAAGGGGACATTCCTCACGTGTGAACTCGTGGCGTAGGTCCAAGTGTAGGGAAAAACATAAAACGGTGCCTTGCAACGAAACCTTCTGACGAGAGAGTGGGGAGTTCCAGGGTCAACAAAAATTATTGCAAGGTTTAGCGTTGGTGGTTCACATACCAAGCGTCACATCTGAAGCTTCGTAGGTTTCTTCGGCGGACATGTGGTGGACACGGGCGACTTGAGGTGGCTTCATTGTTCCGGCGGGAGGGTTGTTGAGGTTGCTATTGTTGTTACTGCCATTGTTGTTCTTGGTAAACGGGCAATCCGCTATGTAGTGCCCTTTCTTGCTGCACTTAAAGCAGGAATTTTCCCTCTTGCAGTCATCTACGAGTGGACGCTTGTGGTAGAACTCATTGCGGGGGTATCCTTCCTTTCTGGGTGGGGTCCAAGTGGTTGGAGGTGCAGCGGCCTGTGTGTTTGTTTGGGCTGTGGCTGGCTGGCTGTGGCTGGCTGTGGTGCTGTGAAGGGAAAGCTGCTGTGTAGGAAAAGCCGCTTTTCTGAGTTTTGCTGTTTGGCGACTTGGCTGGCTGTCTAGCTGTGTGCTGAGGAATTGTCTAAAATACCCTCAAAGTTTTGAGAACATGTATATTTACATATTGAAGTATATAACTGTATTTGTCACTATAAAATACCAAAAATGCATAACATTAAACACAACAAATAATTGATAAGATATAGAGTTTTAGTCACGAAAACGTATATTGTTCATGATTTATGTGTAATAAATATTATACCTGCAATCGTATATTACAATAAAAATATACGTGTAATAAATAATATACGTGCAGTCATGGAAACGTAGTTTACCTAGTTGTTTGAGTATGGTTCCGAGTACGAGTACGGAGTAGCACCCAGTACAGTACTAGTACTAGAGGAATAAAGCATCAGCGAGCAAGTAGCACGTTTCATAAAAAATAAAGCAAGTAGCAGTACCAACGGCGGCAGCGCACGCTAGGAAGCAATCAGCAGTGCAGCACACAGGACGGGCGGCCCACGTGAACGCCAGAAAAGTCTCGGTGGCAGTTTGCCGTAATTAAAGACAAACGACATGGGCATATAGAAATAACGGTTCGGTTGTAAGTCAAAAGCCTCGGGAAGCCAGCGGAAGCACCTCAAATCGTGCTTTTCCTCGACAGTGCATTTTGCTCGGTGGCTTCGGCGAAGCCCACAGCCAAAGCAGCCCGTTTGGTTCATTTGTCCTGCTTTTTCCACTGGAAAGCTAGTAAAAGCCCAGCCAAACACCCCCTTACCTACTTACTTGTGACGAACGTGGTGGCTTATGAGAACATGTCTCACATCCACGCAACCATACCCACGACATTTATGATCTCAAGCATTAAACAACTCTGGTCAACCTCGAGAACCAGCATACAACCAACTATAGTCCACTTTTCAGCTCATTCAACTTTAACCAACTCTGGTCATTTAGTTCCTCCCTGTCTCCGGGTTCGACTGGACTGACTCTAGTGTGACTGGACCCAACACCGTTCCTTAGGTAGGAACAATACTAGATTCTAGATTTGACACTCTCGAGAGGTTGCAACTTTTATCCACACATTGGGGTCTAAGCTTGTACCGCCGGTACCGAAGTACTACACCCATCATGGCGACAGCACAAACCTATTCCCCCGTAGCCGTCCGCTCTACCAAGACACTCCTTGTGTAGCTACCGACTTACCACTCGGGTTAAGTCTTATGACGAAGTGAATCCGGCACGTCCCCAACTCATGAGCAACGCCTAGCTCCGGAACCTTCACAAGACTAGCCCCGACCACAACTATGCAGTATCCGACTAGACTTGCCAAGTGGGTAGCATCAAAAGAGGCTCGATAGGCTACTAAGCTACGGTCTGCCCATTTCAACGACGCATGGTTGTGCGGGTGTGTTTGGCGAGTGGCACTATAAGACTCAATCTAGTCGACGGAGGCGGGTATCTTTTTAGTCAATTTTATTCTCACCCACAAGACAGCAACAAATGTTAGTCCACAAGATATACATGAGCATAGAATAACCACATAGCAGTTCAGTACGGTAAAGTAAGGTCAACCGGGCGAGGACGGAGATGTCTCCGGCCAGTGACAGCCACAGGTCGAGTAATAAAATAACAAAATCAACCGGGCGAGGACGGAGATGTCTCCGGCCAGTAGCAGCCACGGGTCGAGTAAGAAAATAAAATAGAACAATCGGTTAGCGTCAACCGGGCGATGGCGGAGATACCTCCGGCCAGTGACAGCCACAGATCGACTACAAAGTTAGTGGAGGCGTCCACGCGATCCCGTTCCTCCATTCCATTGACTGCGGCGGTTCCCCCAGTCCATCGTCGCCGGAATGGGGAGTGGTGCATGGTACCGTCCAACGCAACACCACAACTCTACGGAAAAGTAGCCGCTTCAATCCACTTGGGCAGGACCCAACGTGTATTTAGACGGGGTACCGGAACTCAACCCACTCTTGATGGGTTTATCGTACTGCAGGAAAGTAAAGGTACATGAAATATTAATACTGAAAGTAGGCGAGATTCAATCCACGCGGGCGGTGCCCAACATTTATTTAGTCGCCGGCCGGAACTCAACTCACGGAACATGAGTTTATCGTATTGCAGAAAGTAAAAGTAGCATTAGGTCACATGAAATAATAGGCATGAAATAAGACGTGTGGGATGCAACTATCGCGCAAACAAGTAACAAACAAGTCAAATAAGGCGTCGATGACTTGGGAACGGATAGTTGGGGGCTGATGGCTTGCCTTCAGGGATAGGTTCCACCTCCACTTCAAAGGTAGGGTTTGGATCTATCAAATAATCGAAAAACATGGTTAAAACCCTCCGCAAGGCATTTCAAGGTTCAAGGGGCAAATGAACTTCAAATCCAGTGAAACCAGGGGCATTGGGTAGATCTTTTAAAAACCAAGCCACTGCAAAAAGATTCACATTTCTTTGTATTTTTTTGAGAGAGTTATGACTCTCCAAAGTTGACCCTAATATTCTGTTTTTCCCCAAGTAGAGAAAAAAAAACAGAAAAGAAAACTATTCGAAATCATTAGAAATCTGACGGGTGGGTCACGCCCTTTAAAATCCGAATTGTTACGCACCGGAAATAAGAACAGAGAGGGAGGGAGAGGTCACCGACGCCAGCATGCTCACCGTCGAGGGCAGGGCGGCGAACTAGGGCGTCTTAGGCTCCGGTGGGGGCATCTACGGCTTGCTAGAGGGGTGGATTGGAGGGAGAGGCGAGGAGATCGTGCGGGGAGGGTCGGCGGAGGAGGAATCGGTCGGAGACAGTGGGGGCGAAGGCGGGGTGGTCGCCGGCGATTGGGGGCTCCCCGGTTGCCAATCCGGGAGGAGGAGGGGTGGAGAGGGATGATGGGTGGTGGTGCTTCTTCGGAGCGGCCGGGGGGCTCCTTTTATAGCTCCCCATGGTGGGGGTCCGGACGAGGTCCGCGGCGAGGTGTCAAGGTGCGGTGGCCGGGCAGGTGGCTTGACGACGGACGGCGCGTCGAGGGTGTGGTGGCAGAGCGTCGTGGACGACGGGATTCTCGCGCCCGTGGATAAGCTCGGGGCGGCGTGGCATGCGTGGGCGGTGAGGGGTCCGGGCGGCCACGACGGGGTGGCGACACGGGGAGGGCGGTGCAGAGGAGACGACGGGCGGCGCGGTGGTGGTGTGGCGGCAGTGCGGCTCTGTGCGGTGCTGGACGACGGGATTCGCGGCGGGGTGCTGTGGAGGGGCACTGTGAGGTGGAGGGGGTCCCGTTGTGGTGCTATTCCGAGCGGCGCATCGCCTAGCGGACGGCGGTGCACGAGAGGGATTGGGGTGCGTGGAGGCGCCGAGGTGGTCGTGCAGGAGGTGGGGAGGCTGGGGGACACGAGGGGAGGCGAGGGGGAGGTCAACGGCGGCGACCAAGTATGGGCGGCACCGTCGGGCACGTTCTGGTTCACGTCCTGGCCATGCCATTATCGGCATCAGGATGATTCCCTCATCCTAGGGCCCTTTAAAAGAAACCAACCACGTCACTTGGTGCAAAATTCAAAATCCTATCACTTTGTAGATGTGAAATTTGGCTGGTTTGCAACTTGGGCTATACTAAAATTTCAACAAACACTTCTGTCCAGAAAAAGAGGAGGTATTTTGGGCAACCAAAATAAAGGATAATTGGCCAGAAGAATTCATGGAGGTAGGTATGGGTCCAGAGAATCTACCCTTTAATTTTGTAATTTTTGAAAAAGATTCAATAGGGTTTCCAAAAATAACAAGTTTGGGGCAGAAAGTAAAGTGGAGAAAATCTCCCAAATTTCCTTAGCAAGGTAGGGAATATTTTTGCATAATTGGGATACATATGGGGTAGGGGTCCTCCCTGAATTTTTGTAGAATTTTTGAAGATGGTTTTGACCTACTTCCTATGGAAAGCTAGGGTTTTGGGGTTTTCGGCAGAAAATAAATCAGGGGAAAAGTCAAATCTTTTCCTAACAAGTCACCCAATATTTTTGCATAAATAGGTTCTACTCTAGCTGGGGATCACTCTGGAATTTTTGGGGAATTTTTGAAGTCACCCTTGATATAGCTCCTTTGGAAGGATAGGGTTTAGGCCCCTTTTGTATTAAAGAAAAGACTAATATTTTGTGAACCTTGAGGGTTTTGGCAATGTGGAATAAAATAGAGGTGCCAGGATCAGAAGATCCAAATTCAAATCCAAATTTTGGTTTTGTCAAAGAAAATTTTATAGGGCCAAAATTCGGGATGTGACACATGGCAAGATTTCAACATGTTCTTAATTATATTTAGTTGATATCATGTACTTTTGTTTATGGATGCCTATCATAGTGCCAAATAAATGTGGAAACTAAGTAAGTTTAAGTAGTTTGTACAAATGGCTAGAGAGACACCTGGGCCGCTAATCTAAGCCATGCATCATTCATGGTGGAAATTTACTTACATGCTATTGTGAACCTTCAGTGATGCACCTCATAATAAAAAGCTATATCAATAGTAAATAAAAAGGGTGTTGAGATTGTTCATTATGTTTGTTTGTCTTGTCATTTTGACATGGGCTTGTTCCATGTCCTGGGACAAGAGGTACCCCAGTTGACCCTCTTGATGACACTATTTTTACAATGACTTTAACTTGAACTTGCTTGGTAGCCCAAATTGAGTAACACCATGGTGTAGGTACTCGTATTCACGGGGCATGAAGCTTTCAACCCATACTTTGTCAAGCACACTACTCATATTTGCTTTCACTTTAAACTTTAACCATTCAAGATGTTATGATGGGGGTAATGAGAGCTTGACACCAATGAATACCACATTGCAAACATTAACTTAAGTAGAAGCATTTGGAGGTTAGATGTAACTTATTCATGTTTTACCTCTACTCATTTATATATCTTTCCAAAGTGCCCACCTTTTATATTCAGATTTACAAGAGTACTCTATGACCATCATAGGATGTTTTTACTTTTCATTATGCATACATTTGGTCCATAGTACTTTCTTCTATGTTGCACTTTGTGAATTATCATTGAACATCCTTACATTGAATATTTAATATCACTTCACAATCTATCTTGCATATTGCTACTCCTTTGAAGAATGAATCATTTAACTTTATGTAGCAATAGTAATCATCTTTGATATCCATTGATAGTATTAAAATGCAAAGTCCATGTTGGTTTTATCACCTTCATACTCGAGGATGAGTATAGGTTAAGCTTGGGGATGCTGATGCATGTAAAATGCATACATGAACTTTGCATTATAATACTCATATTTCAATCATATTTGCATCATATAAGGGTTATATCATTATTTTATAAGGATTTTGGGAACACAGTTTTCCTCTTTTTCTGGAATTAACCCTGCACTGGCAGAAAACCCTATTTTCTATATTTTGATGTTTCAGGGACCCCAAACGACGTCCAAATGACCTAATATTTTGCGGGGATATTTTTTTTGGAAGGAACGAAGCGTAGGAGCGAAGGAAGCGAACAAACGGAGACCCGAGGGCCAAAAGAGGTGGGCCCATGCGGCCAGATTCCTTGGCCGCGTGGGACCCCCCATCTTGGGCCTCGTGGCTCCGATGCCGTCCGTTTTCATCTCCGTGGCTTTGTCTTGACCTAAAACCGACTATAAAAATAGTCCCCCGACGGTTTTTGGAAGGAGGCGGCGGAGAAACACAAAACCAAGAAAAAGGAGACAGAAGGATGCCGCCGGAGAAGATCGGAGGGGGGAAACACCGCCGGAATCACCTCCGGAAGGCTCCTCCATCCCCCCCTCCGGAGTCTCCATCAACACCACCGTCAAGACCAGCACCATCTCCGTCACCAACTTCATGATCCAATTCATCCCCCTCATAGTTTGAGATAGTTCGAACCCTAGCTATTGTCTAAGTACTATTCTACATGCTTGTGAATTGCTACTTGTCATTGTTTTGTGGGGAGATTATATTTTCAGATTGTGTTGTATCACTTATACCATTGAATTATATCATGTCTTCGCGTCGTGAGTAGTTCTCTCATGTTCCTGGGGGCATAGGATGGATTGACAATAATTTTCACTTAACTTGTGTTGAGTATTTGGTCAAGTTTTTATCTTTTATGATTGTCTTGATGTACAATGTATGAAGTGCACCATATATTGAGTAATGCATGAAGGTGCTATCACACTAGTGTGATGGAATGGGTAGAACCTAGGAGGACACGTAAACCTTGGTCTAATACATGAAGTTACATTAGGAGGGGATTTATATCGGGGACCTTAGAGTGTAATGCTATGGTGGGACTTTATGTCTTAATAATTCTTGTGCAGTCATTTACTTGGCCACATGATCCATCATAAGGGGTTTAATTTATTTATTTAACTACACCTAATTATGGCTCCGTCCAAAGAAGATTAAAACTTGACAAAATGTTTACCTTGTTGTTCTAGAAATATTTATGCCATGAAATCCATGTAGCCCTTGGGAACGTTTTCCACCTATAAGAAACACACCACTCAAGCTTGTCCTCTTGCTGCATAGAGGATTGAGATTTCTCTCTTTGAGAGCTTTCACTTGTCATATTTTATTTTCAGTTTTTTACTTTATTGCAAACTCTACACCAAAAACCCAAAAACACTTGCATCATTCAATCATTTTAGTTTGTCTAGTGCGTAGATAATAAGAGAAGTGACACTCTTATTTGAGAGGATAAATACTTATACCTTCTACTCCTTGTGGGATCGATACTAATACTTACACATCGAAGATTTCAACGATCCCCCTATACTTGTGGGTATCAGCAGCAAGTCTCTACGATGATCAAAGTTGGAATAGTCATAGAAACCATGAGTCCCTATGCGTCACCAGTCATGTTAGTCAAGAAGATGGACACATATTGGTGATTCTGCGTCGGTTGCCGCAAAATGAATTCTAGCACTATCAAAAACAAATCCCCCCCCATCATGGATGAATTTGTCAGCGCTCATTTCTTCTCCAACCTGGACCTTCGCGTTGATTATCACCATATCCGCATGCGGGGATTTGATGACGAGAAGGCAGCATTCAAGACACTCTTTGGCCACTTTCAGTTTTGTGCCATGTCGTTCTGTTTGACCAACACATCGGCTATGTTTAAGTGCTTGATGAATTCAATTTTCTCAGCGCAAATTCGTGATCGTCTTCATTGACTATATTGTGATTCATGGTCGCTCATGGCCTGAACACTTGGACCATATTTAGTTCGTGTTGGCACGACTTTGTGAGCATGAGTTATTTGCGAAGCTGTCAAAATGTTCGTTCGTGCAGACCAACATTTCCTATCTTGGGCATATAAATTTTCGGGACGACGTCGCAACTGACCCCGAGAAGACGCGTGTGAAAGGAAAATTGGCCAATTCCAATGTTTGCTACCGAATTGCATGGAATCCTGGGACTCGCGAGCTATTATCGCAAAGGATTCTTGCGAAACCTCTGACGACACCTCTCACGATAGTTCTGACCAAGAAAGGCTTCCATTGGTCAGAGCAAGTCATACAAGCCTTCAAGGAACGTGGCATGAATTCTACTCCTGTGTTGGCACCTTACCCAATTTTTTCAGGGACCTCTGGTGGACACCGCTTGTGAAGGCGGATCCGACGGCCTGTGTGCGAAGGCGTTGGAGGAAGAGGTGTTAGAGGTGGTGGATGCGAAGGAGATAGCATCACATCTCGTTGGTCGTCGTCGCTCAGAGGAGATAGGGAATCAGATGGATCTCGCGTGAGGGTGTGAGTGGGGGTGGGGCGGCCACAGTGGGGTGGCTCGGAGCACAAACAACGTTATTTCGTTCCGAAATTGCACAAACATTGAAAACTTGTATATATTTGTCTTTGGTTGTTTTTAGTTTTTTTTAAGGTTTTACTTCATTTTTTATTTTTATTTTAATTATTAGGAGCATGTGAGCTGTGGGGAGCTAAAGTGAATTTCCATTTTGTATATGTATTTCACGGTTGTATAGACTATACAGTGATATCTTCAATCTTGATGCATACAAAAAAACGCCCTCGCGTCGTCTCTCTCAGGTGGCTCGGGCAGAACCCTAGTCTCCACCACCGCCACCTCCCTCCTCCTCCTTCACCCTCCCGCCGCCGACCGGATGAGGTTGTGACACGTGTCAAACGTATCAATAAGTTTTGATTGTTCCATGCTTGTTTTATATCAATGTCACATGTTTCTACTATCTTAGTATATCATTTTGAGGCATTTTATTGGACTAACCTATTGACAAGATGCCTAGTGCCAGTTCCCTGTTTTTGTCCTGTTTTTGTTGCAGAAAGTTACTTCTAGAAATATTCTCGGAATTGGACGAAAATTTGCGGGGATTTTTTATTGGACAAATGAAGACCAGAGCCAAAAGAGCAGCTCAAGTGGCAACCCACATGCCAGGGACGACCCACAGCTGCTTGTTGGAGGGGGGCCACGACCAAAGCCCGCCCCTGGCCCTGGAGCACCCCCTCGGCCGCCTCCGATGCCTATAAAATCCATCTTGACCTAAAAGTGACAACCCCCGAAGGATTTTACCAAATACGATACAGAGCTCTGCCGCCATCGCCAACAAGTTTTGGGGGTCAGATTGTTCCTGTTCCGGCACCCTGCCAGGACGGGGATCGACCTCCGAAGCCATCTTCATCGACACTACTGCTTCCCGTGATGAGGAGGGAGTAGTCCCTCGTTGGGGCTGAGGCTTGTACGAGTAGATATGTGGTTATCTCTCTCTCCCATGATGTAATCTTCGTTGTGATCATGAGCTTTGTTGATATAGTCGAATACATGATGTTTCCCTTTATGTAATGGATATGTTGTTGCTCAAGTGGTGTTATTTACTATGATCACCGTTGTGATCATGGTGCCTTGGTGACAGTGTGGGTGCCGTGTGTGACTCTATGATAATAGCTTAGAGGGATCTTCATCATGATTTTGTTCTTTATTATTTTTGGATTGAATAGGTCATGAGGTTTCTTGATGCTTGTGTTTAGTATAATCTCCATGGTGCGTCAGAGACAGTGCGCGTGCCATGGATGTATTAGAAAGAGACTATCGAAGAGATAGGTTGTGGTGTTTGTTAGTACTGATACGTCTCCGGCGTATCTATAATTTTTGATGTTCCATGCTTGATTATATATCAGTGCCACATGTTTTTATAATGTTTTTATATCATTTTGGAATGATTTATGGAACTAACCTATTAACAAGATGCCCAGTGCCAGCTCCTATTTCCTGCTGTCTTTTTTGTTTCAGAAAAGTTGTTCTGGGAAGTTTCTCGGTTTGCGCTGATATTTTACAGAAATTATTTCCAATATGAAACAAAGACGGAACCCGAAGGACGCCCGGAAGGGAGCCCCAGGGGCTCCAGACGCCACCTGGCCGCGACCCCCCTTAGGCCGCGCCTGGACCCCACCTGGGAAGGTGGCCCACCTCCTCGCGCCGCCTCTTCGCCTATAAATTCCCCCTCGACGCCAAAACCCTAAAGCACCAGATCATATTTCCCAGAAGATATCCGAGGCCGCCGCCATCTCCAATCCTAGTTCGTGAGGGTTCTGCAGCTCTTCCCGGCACCCTGCCGGAGAGGGGAATCGACACCGGAGGCATCTACACCACCATGCCTGCCTCCGGAGTGATGCGTGAGTAGTCCACCACGCGACTACGGATTCATAGCAGTAGCTAGATGGTTGTCTCTCCTCCTTGTATCCATTGTTTAGATCTTGTGAGCTGCCTATCATAATCAAGATCATATTATCTGTAACTGCTACATGATTGTGTTTGCATGGATCCGATGAATTGTGGAAGTCATTGCTTTTGTTCATCTGTGTGTTGTGCTTTATCTATGATCTTGCATGCTCTCCGATGCTAGTGGATGCTTTGGCCAAGTAATTATTAGTGTTGTATGAGGGAGTATTTATGCTAGATAGTGGGTTCATGCCTCTCTTGTCTGAGCTCGGGCTGACAAACGATTAAGACAAGAGATGTGCTGTTGCCACTAGGGAGAAAACTGCGGTGTGATTTCCTTGTGTTATTTACATTGCTTACATTATGCACTTTGCTTATTGCAATGATCTGTTGCTTGCAACTTAATACTTTTGGGTGACATGCTGGATAGCGATCCCAAGGTGGATTATTAGTCATAGATGCAGTTGGAAGACGGTCTATGTATTTTGACGTAATGCCCATATTAGATGAAACGGTGAACTATATTGTTTTATGATAGCCTTGTTGTGCGCCCACAATTCTGTCAATTGCCATGCTGTAATTTGTTTACCCATCATGTATATCTTTTGGAGAGACACCTCTAGTGAACTGTGGATCCCGGTCCTATTTTCCTACATTTCTTACAACCGTTTTCATAGCTTTTCATCATCATTTGCTCGCTGGTCATATTTCACTCTTATCATATTTTACATCCACACATTTAATTCTTTGTGTTCAGCAAGCCGGAGAGATTGACAACCTCTCTATTTCCTTGGGACAAAGTAGTTTGTTTGTGATTGTGTGCAGGTCCACGTCAGCATGCCGGCAACACCTCTTTTCTGGCACCATTGACACCTTGTTAAGCCTTCTCCAAGTCCTACTGGTTCGATAACATTGGTTTTGTAATCAAGAGAAACTGATGCTTTGCTGCATCATACCTTCCTCCTGGGGTCTCCCAGCGAACGTGTGATCCACATCATCAAGTACTATCTTTGGATGCCGATAGTGACAGCATGAAGTGTCCATAGATGTGGAATACGAACTTTAAGGTGTGCTTTTGTAGCCCTACGCAATTCTCATCCTATTTGATCCACGAAAGAATGATCTCCGAGTAACGTCTACCTTGCATGTGGTTTTGTGGGAAATATCATGTGTTTAATTATGTTAATGATGTGAGAGTTAGTCACTAGTGAAAGTATGAAGCCTAGGCCTTGTTTCCAAGCATTGAAACACCGTTTTTAGTTACTTTTGTTACTTGTACACTTTCTGTCATTTTTATTACAGAATTATAAAATCACCTTTTACCATCCATATCACTTGCATTTTACTATCTCTTCGCCGAACTAGTGCACCTATACAATTAGCCATTGTATTAGGTGTGTTGGGGACACAAGAGACTTCTTGTATCTTAATTGCGGGGTTGCTTGAGAGAGGATACGTTCAACCTCTTCCTCCCGTGGATTCGATAAACCTTGGGTTACTCACTTAAGGGAAATTTGTTGTTGTCCTACAAACCTCTGCACTTGGAGGACCAACAAGTCTACAAGAATAGAAACGTGTAGTAGACATCTGGCTGCCAGGAAAAGCCTGGGCGGCGGATGACGGCGGCGGGGACTTGCTCTCTGGCAGTGCCTCCTGGACGTAGATCGATGACGGTGTTGGAGGCCGGTCCTCCCTCGAGGTGCTTGGGGGGCCGGGGAGGTGAGGGGCGGGCGACGCCCGTGCGAGGAGCTGGACGGGCGGCGGCGGCCATGCGAGGGGCTGGGCGCTGGCGGCGGTCGCCGATTTGGGCCCCTTCTGGGCCGCGCGGGGCCGCGTGGTTCGTGCGGCTGCCGTTGCCTGGAGGTCAGGTTGTGGTGGTGGTGCGATGGGGAAGGGGAAGCTGGGGCAGCGGCCCAGGACAAGGCCGACGGTGCAGCGGCGTCCGATGTGGCATGAGGTGCCGTCTCTGGATTCCGACTTGCGGTGGAGCTCGGCGGTCGGCGACAACGCCCCCTGTTTGGCTTGATGCTCCGAGCACTTCATAGTCGGGTCAAGCTCCGAGTGAAAGCCCTGCATCGACTACGGTTGGTGCCGACGACGGGGGATCCTTTCGGTCATCGTTTCCATTCTTGTGTGCGTCATCGAGGAGTTTCGATTCAGACCGATGATACGTATCAAACGTATCTATAATTTTTGATTGATCCATGCTAGTTTTGTGATGTTGTCACATGTTTTTATTATCATATTAATCATTTTTATGCATTTTGTCGGACTAACCTATTGACAAGATGCCTAGTGCCAGTTTCCTGTTTTTGCTGTTTTTATATTTCAGAAAGTCCACCACAGGAAATATCGTCGGATTGCGCTGAAAATTTACGGAGATTTTTTATGCGACGGAAGGAACCAGAGGACCAAAGGGCAGCCTTGGGGGCCACCCAGGGGCCACATGCGGGTGGCGGCCGTGGCCCCCCTAGGACCCGCGGGTGGGGCCCGCCCATGCCCTCTGGGCACCGCCTCGGCCCCCTCCGACGCCTATAAATTCCCTTTAACCCTAAAAACGACGGGGCGACCATTATTTTCCAGAGAAGTCATCCCGACGCGCCGTCATCTCAAACCCTAGTTCGGGGGTGATTCTGAAGCATACCTCGGCACTCTGCCGGAGGGGAGATCGATCCCGGAGGACTCTTCATCGCCATGCCTTCCTCCGGGATGATTTGTGAGTAGTCCCACCTTGGACCATGGGTCCATGGCAGTAGCTAGATGGTAGTCTCTCTCTCTTGTGCTTCATGTCTTATGATCTTGTGAGCTGCCTAACATGATCAAGATCGATTATTGTAATGCTATGATGTGTTTGCTGGGATCCGATGGATTATAAAGTTATGATCAGATTGTGCATGATTCTTATATGTTGATTTATGTTCTTGCATGCTCTCCGATGTGCGTAGTTACTTTGGCCAAGTAATTGTGTGTATCTCCAAGAGAGGGTATTTATGCTAGATAGTGGGTTCATGCCCCCTTTTGTTACTGGGCACGAGTGACAGAAACGTCTAAGGGCGAGGGTGTGCTATTGCTATTAAGGGTAAAACAACGGTGTTAATGTCTCTTTTGATATTAGTATTGCTTACTTCATACGCTTTCTTAATGCAAATGTCTGTTGCTTGCAACTTAATACCGATGGGTGACAGACTGGATAGCGATCCCACGGTGGACTTTTTAGACAAAGATGCAGTTGGACTCAACGGTCTTTGTCCATTGTCATGATGCCTACTTAAATATTATCATGTTCTCTTTGTCACAGCTAGATTAAGTTTGTGTTATAATCTTGTCAATTGCCCAGCTGTAATTTGTTTACCCATCATATGATTGTTCTATTTACTTGAGAGACTCCACGAGTGAACCCATGGCCCCCGATCCATCTTTTTACATTGATTGCAACCTTTATTCATCACTCTTCATCATTATTACTCCACTGGTACATTTTCATATTTCATCTATTTCACTATACAATTAACCGCTTTGTTTTCTGCGAGACCGGAAAGATTGACAAACTTTCCGCCGTTGGGGGCAAAGTATTTTGGTTGAGTGTGTGCAGGTCCACGTCTGTTGAAGATTAAGCGCCAGAGATCTTCAACATTCACTTTGCTGTTGATTTCAAGGTCCTACTGGTTCGATAAACCTCGGTTCGTTATCGAGGGAAAACTGCTGCTTGCTACATCTCCGCCTTCGCTTGGGGCACCACCCAACTCTTTATCAGTAGCAATCAACCGACGCCTTTTGGTTTCAAGATGCTCGGGTGAAAGCCTAAGCTCTTTTGAGAGCGGACGACGGCGACAGAGGAGTCGCTACCTTGTTGGAGGCGTCGTCTTGGAAGTTCTTGGCCCTAGCGGTGCGGTGGGTTCACGGCGGACAGGGAGGGTGGCTCTACCGCCAGGGGAGGTGGATCCTGGGGCGGTAGTGGACGTCGAGGCGGCGGCCTCGGTCTCCCACGCTGCGACGGTTCTATGAGGTAGGGTTGTTGTCTTGCGTGGGTCTGGGTGACAGCCTGGATGAAGACTGCGTGGGCAGAGGGTCCGTCGACCCAACTGGATCGCCTTCGGGCAATGCGAAGGTCGATCTGGTTGGTACGCCGGGGCGGCGGTCCCGGAACAGGTGGGATTTGGTGACGACCTGGATGAAGACTGCGTGGGCAGAGGGTTCATCGACCATGACTGGATCGTCTTCGGTCAATGCGAAAGTCGATCTGGTTGCTACGCCGGGGCGGCGGCCCTAGAGCAGGTGGTGTGTGTTTGTGGTGTTTTGGTCGACTTGCACCGTGTGGACGGGGGGTCGCCTCGTCTGTGCGATTTTTTGACCCTGTTTTCCTCATAAACAGGGCATTATATAGTTTGTACGGTTTTTGGACCCGGTTTTTTTTGTAAACAGGGCTAACTCTATTCGGCGATCGGATTGCATTTTTACCCAATTTGGGAAGCTGCATCTGTTGATGAGTGGTTATACAATGGTGGTCCTTATGAGCTAATTGTTCTACACTTCTTACTTGGTGTAGCTTGTTATATGGGTCGTGAGTGGGAACTTAGTTTCCGTTTGGGTATGCGTCCTTGGATTGCTGTTGCATACTCAGCTCCTGTTGCGGCTGCTACTGCTGTTTTCTTGATTTACCCTATTGGTCAAGGAAGCTTCTCTGATGGTATGCCTGATGGTATGCCTTTAGGAATATCTGGTATTTTCATCTATACGGAATGCAGGAACGCGGTTTGTAGGTTTATCGAAGAAAAAAAAATCTTCCATCTTCACTAAAATATCCCTAACCCCCACATCTGCCGGGGTTGATAGACTGAAGCATCAGTGGAGTGAAAAGAAGGGCACGCAGGACAATACCCCCACCTTCCGAGATCGTGCACGAATCCCGAGGGCTGCACCCCGGATCTCACACACAGGCCGACGCCTCGGGCGTCAAGATAACTAGCGGGTTAATCCCGCAGTTCGCACTTCACTCACCTCTCCCTCCACCCCGGCCAGTGGCAGCCACCGGGTGAGACAAGAGCCAGCTAGCTTCTCCCTCGCATCACCAAAACCACCACGTCCCACGCAGGGGCGCGGCGGCAGCAGAATTCCGGCGCGCGCTCACGGCAGGAGGATGGGGCTCCTGTCGCACCGGGTGGAGCGGTCGGAGATAAAGCCCGGCGACCACATCTACACATGGCGCGCCGCCTACTCCTACTCCCACCACGGTACGCGACACCCCCTGCCTCCGGAATCTCTCCCCGGGAGGGAGCCATACGTGTGAATTGTGCGCGTCTGCACATCCGGCGGCCATCGTTCTCGCCGCATTTCGCGTTTCCGGGATCGATCGGTATTTTTGCCTCCTCTGTTCTGTTCGTGCTCTGCGTCTGCTTCGACCCCCTTTCTACGGAATTTCGTGCTCATTCCGCGAGCAAAATTTGGTGGGTTAATTACGCTGTGTTGAAGGCGATGTCTTGACCCTGTCGTAGACGAAATCTCTCCCCGGGAGCCTCCCCTACGTGTGAATTGTGCGCGTCCGCACGTCCGGCGGCCATCGTTCTTGCCGCATTTCGCGTTTCCGGCAGGGTGGTGGATTCGGCGGTGAGAGGCTGGAGTGTTGCTGCTGCTTCGAGATCGATCGGTCTTTTTTGCCTCCTCTGTTCTGTTCTGTCCGTGCTCTCTTCTAGTTTCACGAAATTTCATGCTCATGCGGCGAGGAAATTTTGGCAGTTAATTACGCTGTGTTGAAGGCGATATCTTTGTAGGCTCGCCGTCCTCGTCGGCTTCCCTAATAGCGGACGCGTATTTCTGACGGTACGATTTCAGGTCCACTCGTATACGTATTTGCCGCATCCTTAATTGGCATTGCTGGAAGCCTAGCCGTATTATTCAGGTCCCAGATTGATTGGTAGCACTGTACCAGTAACTAGTACTGCTATAGTTTAGGCCATACACAAATAAAATTTGCCGATCCAAATGGCCACGATAGAGCACGCTGTGGAATGAAAAAAAAAAATGCTACTACAGTAGTAGCTCACAAGCTTCACAACTTTTTTTTTATCGCACAACTTGCTCATAATCATCTGTTACTAGTCGCTACACATATGCAAGCAGTCGGTGCACAAGTGTCGGTCTCTAAAAGACAAGAACACCACGGAATCATTCGTTAACACCATTTTATCTACTTGTGACCAAAGTGGCCCTCTTTGCACCTTGATGCCTTCATGCATCTTCTTCCAGCTAGCTACCATGGTTCTTTTACTTTGCACCTCTTTGACTCTTTCCATTTTTTTTTCCTTCTTTCACCGGACGTAATTTCATCCACACCTGGAAGCACAAAAGACTCTTCCTCGTGGTGTCCCTGTGCGCTGGCTACATGCATGTACATCACGGTACTTTTTTCCTTACATTTGCAGGCATAGAATAGATCCCTGCCATTATGGTACCGTCTCCCTGGACCTTCGATCATTACAGATGTAGGGACGAAGGACATGCATGGGGTCACTCTCCAGTTTCCACATGACCAAACCTGTACCGAAAAGATGCCATGTTTCTGAGCAATGTTCATGCATAGTACAGTCCATTTAATTGTTGTGGAGGACGAAAAAAATGAAACAAAATGTTGATAATGAGTGAATTGCTGAATTTGTTTTCGAGTTGGATGGATCATGTTCTTATGCGACGAAATTTCATGGCAGGTATTTACGTCGGCGGGAGCAAGGTAGTCCACTTCACACGGAAGAAAGAGGCAGGAACCGCAGGCCTGGACTCCGCCGTCGCCATATCCAGCCTCATGTCCGCCGGCTCACCGGAGTGTCCGACCTTCCCGGACTGCGGCTTCCAGCTCCCGGACAGCGGCGTCATCCTCACCTGCCTCGACTGCTTCCTCCACGACGGCTCCCTCCACGGCTTCGAGTACGGCGTGCCGCCCGCCGTCTTCCTCGCCAAGCTCCGCGGCGGCACCTGCACCACCGCAGCCTCCGACACGCCGGACCGCGTGGTGCACCGGGCCATGTACCTGCTCCAGAACGGGTTCGGTAGCTACGACGTGTTCGAGAACAACTGCGAGGACTTCGCGCTCTACTGCAAGACCGGGCTCATCCTGCCGTCCGAGCCGGGCATCGGGAGGAGCGGCCAGGCTGCATCCGCGGTCGGCGTGCCGCTGGCCGCGCTCTTCTCGACCCCGTTCAGGCTTATGTCGGCCGGGCCGCTGGGCATGGCCGCCGTCACGGCCGGGATGTACTGCGCCGGCAGGTACATCACCGATATCGGCGTGAGGAAGGACGTGGTGAAGATCGAGGTGGAGAACCTGTCGGCGCATCTCGGCTGGCGCCGCGCGAAAGCAGAGGAAGAGTCCGTGATGAAGAAACAGCAGCAGCCGGGTAAAGTTGTGGTGACAAGGTTGCTGCCGTTGAAGAGGAAACGCGACTGTGATTTGCAATTGCAGCCTGTGAGATGATGAGATGATCATGAGCTAGCTAGCTGCTGTGCTACTCGTGTTTGGTTTGTGTCGATAGTTTGGAGTTCCTGTCTCACAGAAATAAGCTAAAAAGGCTAAATATAGTATATAGTATAGATATCGAAGCGTGAAAGAGTGTGCTTTGTATTAGTTAATAATTTGATAATGTATCATCAGTTCATCTTGTCAAGAAGTTTGCATACTTGGACGAACAAGTTATAGGTTGGTTAGGTTTATATGTTTTCCTCTGTATTTTCTCTCTGAATTATCATAAATCAAATCTTCAATAAATTGTCATTACAAAGGCTTCTGATTCTGTCTCTCATATTCTATTCTTTCCTCTAGCATTCCTTGCCAATTAGCCAGTGCATTACCAGTACAGAAAGAGGTATTGGTACATGCCCAGGCAGGGGCGGACTCAGAAGAAATTTCGAGTGGGGGACAGAAAGTTTAAGTTTAAATAGTTTCCTTGAGATTTGGCAATGATTTAGATACTGCGGGTCCGCCCCTCTGCCGAAATAAAATCTACAAAGCGGCCTCCATTCAGAAGTATCAAGGACTCATGACAGCAACGTAGGAAGTAGGTGATGTGTAACTTTTTTGTGCTTGTGGGAGTCGAATAGCTAGATAGATAGTTCTAGTCATGATGCTTGAAGGGTAGGATAGAGGCAGAAAAAAAAGTAGTATGACTTGGTAGCCTTTCAGGTATGCGCACTTACATGTCTCAGTAGCTCAGTCAGTAGCAGATATGATGAGATCAATCGCCCAGACCACATGGATGATTCTAAAATGACAGCTCGATCGGGGCATGCAGAATCAGGATGAAGCCGCAAGGGAAACTTCACCGACGCCTTTACCCACGTGAGACGGTGCGAGATCTAGATGGATGGATGAGGAGGAACATAGTAAGGTGTAGGTTATTTCTTCTGAAATTACTCGGATCGGATGCCCCTGTCCTTAACCCTCCTTTAATGATTGACCTCGTAGACCATCGTCAGTCCCATTTGCTTTTCTTCTCGTTATTTTACCAAAAGGCTGGTCATGTCGACGATGAATTAATGTATGATTGAGATCTGGGTGTTGGTTGATCGATCGAGCCAGGCAAGAAAGGCGCCAGCTCAGGACCATAGTTACAGACTGTTAAGACAAACAGACAAGTTACAGACTACTCCCTAGTAATCAATAGTAGTCACTTTTCCTATACTACTAGCTTGTATGGTTATATTATATATACATCAAACCGGTTCTCTTCCGCTTGTGTCAGTCAATGAAGTTTATAGAACTGCATTGCGTTGCAGAGCATGTGATTAGGAGGTGTGCTCGCTGTCAGATTGTTTGATTCTGTATGAAAAGTTCTAGGCTTGTAGTATCCGGATGCAATGGAGTAGGTGCTGAGAAATCAATGTAAAGTTGGAAGCAATAGTGATGGCCACCTACGAATTAGGTAACAAAAAGAGATTACATATATAATTTAATCCCACCATCACACACTGATGGACCAATCCGTGTTGGTTGTGTCCTATCGTCTACTGTACAAATTTAGAACCGGGTGCAAGGGTTCTAAATGGGTCTAACAGCCAAACTATCGCATACGGTTGTCATGTCCACGTTCGCTATATATCGCACACGGTTAGTTATACTAGTCATAAACCCATGCAACCGCACGGTCTAGTTAATATAAAGACAATATAATTGCTAAAAATATTTTAGATTTTAAACTCTAATCCCTAATATTATGAAGACAAAGGGGTGACTTTTTATGACTTTTGCAGAAGTAAATTCTCGAGTCATCCCTCATACTTTTTATGTTTGGTCGAATTGTCAACCGACATGTATATGTACATGTAAAAATAATGACAGAGTGGAAGGTAACATGGTGGTAACATATCTCAAGATAATTTTAAGTAAATGTTTATTACTCTTCTTGCCAGTACTTTTTGGTTGGAACCTTGAATAATACTTCTGACAATTTTTCTCCAAATACTATTTTCAGCTTTTTGAAATATTAAAGTGGATTTTGGATTTCAAGACTCTTTTATGAACAAATACAATAGCTGAAAATCCGAGAGAAGATGCACTGTCTGCATTTTTGTGCCTCTGAATTTCTATATATACTCACACAGATATGATGTGGTAATGGAGGCCATGGACCTACAGTATAAAATAACTCTTCCAGTTTTACTGAGTGCAAATTGAAATAAGCCAACAGTCATGCAACAGAAGAAAATGAAAAAGGTATTCATCAAACTTACCTGTGCATAAGTTAAATATTAATGTTTTAATCTGTCATGAGAGCATTCTTCTCTATGAAAGCAGAATGAAAAAGTCATATGCGGATTAGCATCTAGAAAATATCCTTCCTGGTACATCCTTCAATGTTGTGTACATTGACACCTCCATTACTTGTTCTTGTGCACATTCACAGATAACCTTCATATACCATCACCAAACTGTAGGCTTTAACAATCATCACCTAACTGTAAATTATAAGAGAGCACAGAGGAAAAACATTAGTAACTACTATCTGTCCACACCATACCTTCTGACATATGTGTTGATTATCACCTTGAACCTGGATAAGAGGATGCAGATAAACTGTTCCTACATAATGAAAAAATAAACCTTAAGGTAGCACATGGAAAAGTGAGACATTTCACGCAAAGAGCAATGGCGCAGAACACATTTTGAAGCTTACGTGCTTTATGAAAGCATTCGTAGGTGACCATAGGTATAATAATCATATAATGCCCTAGCATATCAATTAATCAAGATATGTGCAGATAATTCAATCGAACTGAGCACTGAAAATTAAGTCAGGAATGAAGGAGGCATATAACACTAACCTCAAGCTACTTAGACAATCATAATATAATACAAAATGGAATCAAGGATGTGATTGGTCAAGCTAACAGGGTTTTTTAAGTAGATGGCATTCTATAAATAACCTTGTACAATTTGAAGTTCAAACACCAATTTACTTGGAAGGTATAGAAAAGTGAGAATTTAATGAATATTGGAGGACAACACGCCAAGCTGTCATTGTTGAGAAAAGTATTCACTACCTGAATGTATAATAACCATACCATAATCTTTACATTGCCCTGTTGGATGAATGGTCAGTTTTGAATGACCAAAAACTGTGACCCCGAATTTTCTAAAAGGAAGACGTCGTGAATAACAAAAATATCAAGTGAACTGGATAAAATAAAGGCATGTTGTATACATAAGAAGTCTAGATGTGACACTTTTCGGAGCATCCATGCTGGACTCCCTTATGCAGTTGGTAAACTTCTCGAAGTAGATGATAGAGTTATGCACCGGACCTGCATGTGTCCAAAAAGCATAATCATGATAAGTACTCAATATACATTATTTGGAGCATCGTAACTATTTTGCTGATGTTTTTTCAGTTCCAACAACACGACTGTACGCATACAAAACACTGGGGAATGAATAAGTCTAATTTCTAAGCAAATAATAAGAAAAACAAAGAAAAGTTGGCGCTTGAGTAATTATTAGCTGCAAGTGTCATGCCACAAGTTTAAATTATCAATGAATCCTCGGTTTTTAGCTTTTGTGTAGTTAAGTCATCACCAAGGAACTCCTGCCGTGAAAAGACCCGAGAGCACCTGCAATATGACAAAAAGCAGAGATAGTACTTTCAGTAGTAGCGGAAATTCAATCCTACTCCCGAGCTCACCAGCTCCTGCTTTTTTACACGAAAATAAAAATAGTAAAATTTCATGAAAAAATCTGAAAAAAATTGGAGACACACGCATACAAGTTTTTCACACTCGTGAATTTTTTCGGAATGAAAAGACATCCCTGCGATCTGTGTAAAAAAGACAAAATCAGCTTTTTCAAAAATGTGTTTTTAGATCTATTTTGACACACTCACTTTGTCTTTTTTGTGCAGAGCACAGGCGATGTCTTTTCATTCCGAAAAAATTCACGGGTGTGAACAACTTGTATTCGTGTGTCTCCAAATTTTTTCAGATTGTTTCATAAAGTTTTACTATTTTTTATTTTTACCGAATTAAGCAGGAGCTGGTGAGCCCAGTAGTAGAGATCTGAATATTATTATTTCATCCTTCCTGTAACGTCAATCCCAGCCATTGGTGACCCTTCTATCAAGCAGTTTGTTATTTCCCTTAATTAAATTAATCATGTATTGGAACAGTAAAATCATAGAAAGTGAATTCACCAAAAAACGAATATAGTAAATCTGCATCTTGGTAAAATGTTTATTTGATGCATGTTAATGTGATGGTATACCAACAATTGATTGTTTCCGTCTAAGTAAAATGTTAATTTTGATTAAACGTTCTAGTTGAGTTAATTTTTTTTTTAGAAATAGGGTGCGTATCCCCGGCCTCTGCATCAAAAAGATGCACACAGCCACCGCAATTATTGCGAAGTTTGTAGTATTTTAAAGTTTACAACTCATGGATCACTCAAAGTAGCTACGAAAATCAACCACTTAAAAATCAATCTATCCATCTAGTCTCTTAGGATGTCGCCACCCACCCCGGCAGAAGATAGCCCGTACGACCATTATCATTCGAGTACAGCTGGAATCCATGAGACCACGTCGCTCCGCAGGGAGTAGAAATGACCACATGTGGATCTAGTAGGTCGCCTTGTTGATAATCTGCAAATAATGAGTAGACTTTGCCTTGTTAAAAATAACATCATTACGACAATTCCAAATAGCCCATAGAATAGCCGCAGCACCAATTCTAATAAGCTCTTTTGACTTCTTATCAACCCCATTAAGCCAGTTCCCAAACAAATTTGCAATGGAGGCAGGAGGATGAATGTTAAAAGTAAAATGCACCAACCGCCAAATGTCTCTCGCAAAAGGACAGGAGATGAATAGGTGCTCAACAGACTCATCTGTGTCACAGAAAACACATTTCTTACACCCAATCCATCTTCGTTTGGTTAAATTATCCTTAGTCAATAATTCTTTTCTATGTAAGAACCACAGAAATATCCGTATTTTTAGGGGCACTTTCAACTTCCATAAGTACTTTTTAAGATAAGGCGTATGTCCATTAAGCAATGCAGCATAGTATGATTTAACCGAGAACACACCCGTTGGTGTCAAACTCCATGTAAACCGGTCTGATTCATTAGTTAATTGAACACGCATGAGCCTCTCAACTAAATGAAACCAGAGCTCTCTATTATTTCCTATCAAATTCCTGCGAAAATGAAGATTAATAGGAATATTTTCAAAGACAGCCGAAACTGTCATGTGTTTATTGGACGCAATATTATACAAAGACGGATATTCATTTGCCAAAGAAATATTACCCATCCATTTATCTTCCCAAAAACGTGTCTGCTGTCCATCCCCAATGCTGAAAGAACCATGCGTAAAAAAGTCCTCTTTTACTCTCATTAAACCCTTCCAAAACGGTGAATCATTTGGCTTGACCCTAACTTGTGATAACATTTTTTCCCCCAAATATTTGTTTGTTAGAAGTTCCTGCCACACCCCCTCCTCATTAAGTAATTTATGTAGCCATTTACTCAAAAGACATTTATTTTTAGTCTCAAGAACTTCAATTCCCAGCCCCCCTTGGTCCTTCGGTCTACACACAATATTCCATTTTGTGAGCCTATACTTTTTCTTTTTTTGATCACTTTGCCAAAAAAACCTTGATCGATAAAAATCTAATCTTTTACGTACCCCCTTAGGTATTTCAAAGAAAGATAGAATAAACATTGGCAAACTAGTCAATACCGAGTTAATTAATACAAGACGGTCTCCGTATGATAACATCTTAGCTACCCAAGATCCTAGCTTCCGCTCGAAGCGATCTTCCACCGGCTTCCATTCTTTGTTAAGAAGTTTTCTATAATGAATAGGAATGCCAAGGTATTTAAATGGGAGCGAACCTAGTTCACACCCAAAAATATTTCGGTATTGTTGTTGCTCATCTACTGCTTTTCCAAAGCAATAAAGCTCACTTTTATGAAAATTAATCTTTAGTCCCGATAACTGCTCAAAGAATGCCAATATCAATTTCATGTTCACGGCTTTCGCAACATCGTGTTCCAGAAACAATATTGTATCATCCGCATATTGTAGGATCGAAACACCCCCATCCACTAGGTGCGGTATTAACCCTCCAACTTGACCATCTTCCTTAGCACGCGCAATTAAAATGGCCAACATATCGGCAACTAAGTTAAACAATAGAGGAGACAAAGGATCGCCCTGCCGTAATCCTTTTAAAGTCTGAAAATAATGTCCAATATCGTCATTTACACGTACCCCAACACTACCTCCTTGAATAAATCTAGCAATCCATTCGCACCACATTGGCGCGAATCCTTTCATACGCAGGACTTGTTGTAAAAAAGACCACTTCACCTTATCATACGCCTTTTCAAAGTCGATTTTAAATAAAACCCCATCTAGCTTCTTACGATGCATCTCATGTATAGTCTCATGAAGTACAACAACACCCTCTAAAATATTTCTCCCTGGGATAAAAGCCGTTTGAGTTGGTCGCACCACTCTACTCGCAATTGAGGTGACCCTATTTGTGCCCACTTTTGTGAAAATCTTAAAACTAACATTGAGAAGGCATATTGGCCGATATTGCTCAATTCGACTTGCATCCTCTTTTTTAGGCAACAAAGTTATAATCCCAAAATTCAGTTTGTACAATGGTAGTTCACCCGACCACAATTGAGCAAACATAGCCATCAATTCATTCTTTAGAATAGGCCAGAACTTTTGATAAAACTCCGCTGGAAACCCATCTGGTCCCGGAGATTTATTGTGTTCCATTTGTGAGATAGCATCGTACACTTCCTTCTCAGTGAATTCAGACGTTAAAATGGAATTCTCATCCGAGGATATTTGAGGCATGTCATTTGTAGAAAGTTCATCCATAGAGAAATAATTTGGATTCGGGGCTCCAAATAATTTCTTGTAAAATTCCGAAATGAACACTTTAAGGTTTTCCTGCCCAACAATGGTCCCTTCATCTTGTTCTAACTGAATTATTTTCTTTTTCCTATGTTTACCATTTGCCATAATATGGAAATAACGCGTATTATTTCCACCTTCCTGTATATATTTTACTTTGGCTCTTTGAGCCCATTTGGATTCCTCATCACGTAAGAGTTTCTCAAGCTCGATTTCAGCCTCCTTTTTTGCCGCCCGCTCGGCTGCACTTAGAGGTACTGTTTCGGCTTTAATATCAAGATGGTCAATTGTTGCTAGAAGTTTTTCCCTTAATTGTTTATATTCTGCACTTAAATTCTTTGCCCTTCCCCGTAAGAATTGTCTCATATGCCGGATCTTATTTTGCCAGCGCACTATGGGAGTATCACCGTCTTGGACCGACGTCCATTCTCTAGCAATCATCTCATAGAAACCATCCTGGCGCATCCAGGATAGTTCAAATGAGAAGTGATTTTTATTCCCTAGGTGCGCTTGCTCGCCCGAATCAATTATCAAGGGTGTATGGTCTGACCCCGCACGCGTCATCGCATGTACCGACACCAAAGGATATTTCTGTTCCCATTCAACACTTGCTAGGAAACGATCCAACTTCTCGTAAGTTGGCGTTTCCCGTCTACTTGCCCACGTATATTGTCTACCAGAGAGCTGTATTTCCTTTAAATCAAGGCTCTCAATAATCGCATTAAAAACAACTGGCCAGCGAGCATTAAAGTTAGAATTGTTTTTCTCCTCTTCCCTTCTAATGATATTGAAATCTCCCCCTATCAACATAGGTAAAGTTTCCCCGTCGCAAATACGAACCAATTCAGCCAGAAAATCCGGTTTTCTTTCCTCTTGTGCAGCTCCGTATACTACCACAAGTGCCCAAGAAAACCCATCACATTTAGACCGCACATGAATTTTAACACAGAAATCTCCCGCAACCACATTTTGGATGGAGAAAGAAGTGTTATTGAAACCCACTAGTATCCCTCCTGATCGGCCATGAGGAGGCATACAATACCACGTGAAGTCATGCTGGGGTCAGAGCATGCTGGGGTGCTGCGAGTCCTCGACATGATGTTGGTTACGTGAGAAGGCAGCAAAATATAACAGCGTGCATTCTGAACACTTGAAATATGAAAGGAGAGGACCGGTTCTATTTGGAGCAGCAGAGGATGCTTAGCAACAGAAAGAATAGACTCTCACAGGCAGTGGTGAGGATAAAGCACAGATCTTTGATCTCGTCGATATTTCCCTGGTTGATGTAAACTATGTAGCTCAGTACATGACGGAAAGTAGTAGTGGCACCCGAGCTCCAGTGCTAGGTAAAAAAAAATCGAAAATCGTATTTATGTATTTAAAAAAAATGTGAAAAAAAAATCCGGATGTGACCAATAGTGTATCCCACAAACCTGTAAAATATCAGTTTCAAATCTTTAATATTATGAGCTACACAAAAATGACAAATCTGATAAAATTTGGTGATTTGAAAATATGCGTACTCAAATCTAAACTTTTGTCATTTTTGTGTAGAACGGTATACAAAGTATTTGAAGTTAATTTTTTTACAGGTTTGTGAAATACACCATTAGCTACGTCTGTGATTTTTTTAACATTTTTTGAGAACTCGCAAATATGATTTTCGAATTTTTTAAAACACCGGGATCACTGGTGCCCGGGAGCACAAAATCTCCACTCAGGACATGAGCACATTGTACGTATATCCAGTTAGTTATATTATATAAAAATAAGTGGGAAGATGGATGAGTCATTTACCTTATTACGTTTCGTACAGAATTCTTTGTTCTTTATCTTCCTCAGACTTCCATCAACATATTATCCATACTTCTTCAGGATTCTTTTCAAAAAATAGTTCTTCACCTTGGATTATCTTCAGGTCTCCAGTCTTGGTCCGTGCATGGTGATTCTGTTCGGAGCTTTTCATTCAAATGCAAAACTGAAACGACAACTACAGTGTTGTGTTTCTGTAGATGAAGGAAAAATTGTAGTGGACCTTTATATTAACCATGAATTTACTCATAAAATAACATGCAAGGAATGACAGAATATGAAGGTCATGAATATTGATATATTCCACATAGGATAAAATAACTTTATATATCAAACTGGAATAAATAATCTGGAGAGACAAACTCTTACTACGCTTTCAGTGTCATAATTTATAAGAATTAAGTGCTATGCTAATAATTTTCATACAGCAACCGCAGTGGAGACAAATCTGCAAAGAGCAACAGCTATTGTTGCTTGAAAAAACAACTATTTGTTACTTACTCTGTATATGTAAATGCCTTCTCGCCGGGATGAGAGGGTGACGCCTGGGCAGGTGGCCCAGGCTGTGCTCATGCCCACGGCTCCGTCCAGTCCGACGGAGGTGGGGGCTTCGCCGTGTCCGGGGGCTTGCTCTCAGGGGGGTTCTTCTTCGGCCTCTCCCCCTTGTAGGGTGCCTCCGGTGATGCCGGCGCCGATGGCTGCGCCGATGCTGCGGCGCAGTGCTCGCCATGCTGTGGCTGCTGACGGTACAGAGGCGACGGATGAGGATGCCTTGTCTAAGGCTATGAGGCGTAAGGCGCTTCAGTTCACTCCAGGTATGGCGTCTAAATCCGCATCTTTTGTCTCTTTATCTACCCCTCAATTATCTTCTAGATTATTTAATGTTGGAGTTAGTCTGGGTAGAAATGAGAAGGAAATTTTGGTGTCGGCTAATACTCTAAGACATATGGAGATTGACCGTGAGAAGGCGTCTCTTAGTGTTTTGAGTACACCGACTTCCTATCCATTAGATGATGATGAGGCGACTGACAATGTCGATGGTCAGCTTCTATCTCATATAGTGGGAGACGTTTCGGAGGTGAGCTTAGACGAGACTATGCTAGGGTCTATTTATGACCTGCGAGCCTCTAGTCGGAAGGCTAAGAAAACCTCTGAAAGAAAGAGTGTTAGGTCACGTAAAGTGACAAAGTCAAACAAATCCCCAAAAGTTTCCCGATGAATGGCATGTTTATGAATAGCAGAGGTCTTGGTGACTTGGCTAAACATCTTCATATTGCTCAGTGTATTCGGGATTATAATTTGGACTTTGTGGCTATTTCGGAATCGGGGAGACGAGACTTTCCAGCGAGTGTTCTTAACCGCATTTCTGGTGGTGTAGACTTTCAATGGTATGCTCGTCCTCCTCGAGGCAGATCTGGAGGTATTCTACTTGGCATTAAATCCGACTCTATGGAAGTATTGGCTGTTGAGGATGAGGACTTTCATATAAAGTTCCATGTCCGAAATAAGGCTGACAATTTCATATGGAGTTTGGTAGCTGTGTATGGACCTGCCCAGGAAGCCCACAAGACGGCTTTTCTTTGTGAATTGGTTAACCTGACTAGAGATAACCCATATCCTATTCTCATAGGAGGGGATTTCTGTTGGAGATATGCCCAAGAGGCAATAATAATGATTATTGTTTATCATATTTCTCCGTTCATGATATGTTTAATTCCATGCTAGAATTGTATTAACCGGAAACAAATACATGTGTGGAATATAAACGGTAATGTGTCCCTGGTCTTTCCTCTTGTGACTAGTTCGTTTGATTAAGTGATGGTTAGATGTTTCCTAACCATGGATTTATGAATCACTTAATAAACGAAGTTTGTATCATAGGTGATGATATAATGGACAAGACTCAAATTAAATAGATGTCAATTGTCAAATATAGTTTCCTTAGACCATGAGATTATGTCACTCCCGCTTATCGGAGGAAAGCTTTGTGGACATCAAACGTCACTTCGTAACTGGGTGATTATAAAGGTGGCTTTCGGGTTCTCCGATGATAGGTTGTTGGGTGACATGTTTCAAGACTGGGATTTGTTCGTCCAACAGTTGGATAGATATCTCTGGGCCCTCTCGGTAGTATAGCATCCAAACGCTTGCAAGCATATGACTAAGTGGCTAGTCATAAGGGATCCTATTCTATGGGAACGAGAAAAGAGAACTTGTCGGTAACGAGATTAATCAGATATGGAGATATCGGTGGATTGAATCTCGGACAAGTAATATATCGTGAAACAAAAGGAATCGTATATGGATTAATTGAATCCCGGACATTGTGGTTCGACTAGTAAAGTACTTCGTCGAATATGTAGGAATTAATATGGGCATCCCGGTCCCGCTATTAATATGACATATTCACGAACCCGCAGAGTCACACACTTAACGTTCGATGTAGTTAGGGTTCGAGATAAATGATGGTGAGAACGAATATTGATTCGGAGTCCCGGATGGGATCCCGGACGTCACGAGGAGTTCCGGAGTGGTCCGGAGAATAAGATTCATATAAGGAAAGTTGTTTCCGGAGGTTAAGAAAGGTTCGGGAATTTATCGGTAAAGTACCGGAAAGTTCTAGAAGGTTCTAGAGGGGTCTAGAAGTGGGGCCCATAGGAGTATGGGGCCCACAAGGCATGAAGGGGTAGTGGGCTGGCCTATTAGGCCAGCCGCACCACACCCTCAATGGCCCATGCGGGCCAAGCTTCTAGAAGGGGGGGGGGGGGGGGCGGCCTAAACCCTAAGGGGTTCTTGGGGGGCAAGCCTCCCCCCCTTGCGCCGGCCCTAGATGGAGGGGTGGGGCGCAGCCCCCCTGCCCCCTATATAAGGAGGGATAGAGGAGGGGGTGCGGCACCCCAAGGACCACCCCATTGGTGCCCTAGCCGCACCCCTCTCCCTCCTTGCCGCCGCCCCTCCTCCTCCTCCTCTCTCCCGATAGCCGCTTGGCGAAGCCCTGTCGGATCTCCACCATACACACCACGCCACCGTCGTCGTGCTGCTGATCTCGCGAACCTCTCCACCACCTCTTGCGGGATCAAGAACGTGGAGTCTTCATCGAGCTGTACGTGTGGATCTCTCGGAGGCGTTGCTCGTGCGGCGCTTGGATAATACATCTCCTCGCGACTAGACGAGTCTAGTTGCGGGGATCGACTAGCCAACCCCTGCCTCGACAAAACACTCACGGTTTTCTTCGAGGGTGAGATTCGATCTCCTTCTTGCTACCAACCTCTCGTAGATCGGATCTAGATGTTGGGTTTATTCCGCTATCTTTGCGTAGAATTTTTTTTTGTTTTCTATGCTGCGACCCTACAGTGGTATCAGAGCCTAGATCTATTCGTAGATGTTGGTGCGATTAGACACAAGTGTTGTGGGCGTTGATAATTTGTGTTGCTACCTTCTCGCGTGCACTTTGCATCTTTGCGGTACTGTGAGATTGAAGCGGCCCGGACCAACTTTACTCGTCCACGCACGAGAGACCGGTTCCACGACTGACATGCAACTTGTTTTGCATAAGTGGCTGGCGGGTGTCTGTTTCTCTTGCTTTAGTGAAGATGCAATTTTCAATGGAAGGCCTTTCAAAAGGATGAGTAAATCAGCAACTATTTTATCACCGTTGTGCCTTTGCATAGATTAGAACGGTTCTATCAATTGACCCATTAGAAGCCACGTAAAAATTGCATAAACAAAGTAGAGACGTCTAACTTATTTTTGCAGGGTTTGTGATATGGTATGGCCTCAAGATATGATTATGTGATGTATGCAATGATCATGTTTTGTAATTTTCACGACTTGCATGTCGATGAGTACGACAACCGGCAGGAGCCTTATGGTTGTCCTTTTATTTATTGTATGACCTGCGTGTCACTTTAAACACCACGTAATTGCTTTACTTTATTTGCTAAGAGTAGCTAATAGTAGTAGTTGCAATAGTTGGTGGAGACAACCATGGTGATGGCGGTTGAGCTGGTGATGATGGAGATCATGCCGGTGCTTTGGAGATGGAGATCAAAGGCACAGGAAAAGGCTATACCATGTCACAATATTGAATTGCATGTGATGTTAATCCTTTTTATGCACATTATGGTTTATGCTTAGATACGATCTCGACGGTAGCATGATAAGGTGATCTCTCACGTTAATATCAAGAAGTGTTCTCCCCTAGTATGCGCCGTTGCCAAAGTTCGTCGTTTTGAAGCACCACGTGATGATCGGGTGTGATAGATTCTACGTTCACATACAACGGGTGCAAGCCAGTTTGCACATGCAGAAATACTACGGTTTCCTTGACGAGCCCAGCATGTACAGACATGGCCTCGGAACACAAGAGACGAAAGGTTAAACACGAGTCATATGAATGATATGATCAACATGGAGATGTTCACCTTTTGAAGCTGCGCCACTTCACGTGATGATCGGTTGTGGTGTAGTGGATTTTGGATCGTGTGTCACTAAACAACCAGAGAGATGTTGAGTTTAGTGGGAGTTCGTTCTATAATTAGATTATCTTTCGAACACAATATCATGAACATAGTCTAAACACCTTGCAAATAATGTTGTAGATCAATGGCCCTTCCCAACATCACCATGAACTTTAACGCGTTCCTAGAGAAAGACAAGCTGAAAGACGATGGAAGCAATTTCTCAGATTGGTTTATGAATCTGAAAATTATCCTCAAAGCTGCCAAGAAACTGTATGTCCTAGATGCACCGCTAGGTGAGGCTCCAGCAGAGGGAGCGGCTGAAGACATTAGGAATGTCTGGGCAACCCGTTCAGAAGACCACGAGATAGTTAAGTGCGGTCTGTTGTACGGCTTAGGACCTAAGCTTCAAAAGCGTTTTGAGCACCATGGCGTTCATCAGATGATCGTTGATCTGAAAGCTATGTTTCAGACTCAAGCCAAGGTGGAGAGGTATGAAGCCTCTTCTAAGTTCTTTAGCTGTATGATGGAATAGAACAGCTCCGTCAGTGAACACGTGCTCAAGATGTCTGGGTACGGTGATCGTCTGGCGCAGCTGGGTGTTGTGATTCCCAATGAGTTGGGGATTGACCGTGTTCTCCAGTCACTTCCACCTAGCTACAAAAGCTTTGTGATGAACTATAACATGCAAGGGATGGAGAAAACTCTTCCTGAGCTTTTCGCGATGTTAAAAACCGCGGAAGTGGAAATCAAGAAGGAGCATCAAGTGTTGATGGTCAACAAGACCACCAGTTTCAAGAAAAAGGGCAAAAGAGACAACTTCAAGAAGGACGGCAAGCGAGCTGCCGGGCCTGCGAGGAAGTCAAGGAAGGGCCCTAAGTCTGATACTGAGTGCTTCTACTGCAAGGGAACCGGACACTGGAAGCGGAACTGCCCCAAGTATCTGGCAGACAAGAAGGCTGGCACCGTCAAACAAGGTATATTTGATATACAAGTTATTGATGTGTATTTAACAAGTGATCGTAGTAGCACCTGGGTATTTGATACTGGTTCGGTTGCTAGTATATGTAACTCGAAACAGGAGCTGCGGAATAGACGACGCTTGGCAAGGGACGAGGTGACGATGCGAGTTGGAAATGGATCAAAAGTTGAAGTCATCGCTGTCGGCACACTCCCTCTGCATTTACCTTCGGGATTAGTTTTAAACCTTAATAATTGTTATTATGTGCCTGCGTTAAGCATGAACATTGTATCTGGATCTTGTTTATTGCGAGACGGTTATTCATTTAAGTCAGAAAACTTTGGTATTTCGATTTATATGGATAATGCCTTTTATGGTCATGCACCTGAGAGGAATGGTTTATTTCTATTGGATCTCGATGGTAGTGATACACATGTTCATAACATTGATGCCAAAAGATGCAAAGTGAATGATGATAATACCACATATTTGTGGCACTACCGTTTGGGTCACATTGGTGTAAAGCGCATGAAGAAACTCCATTCTGATTGACTTTTGGATTCACTTGATTTTGAATCATTTAAAACTTGCGAACCATGCCTTATGGGTAAGATGACTCGAACACCCTTCTCCGGCACGATGGAGAGGGCAACAGACTTGTTGGAAATCATACATACCGATGTGTGTGGTCCGATGAGTGTTGCAGCGCGCGGTGGATATCGTTACTTCTTGACCTTCACCGATGATTTGAGTAGATATGGGTATATTTACTTAATGAAACATAAGTCTGAAACGTTCGAAAAGTTCAAAGAATTTCAGAGTGAAGTTGAGAACCATCGTAACAAGAAAATAAAGTTTCTTCGATCCGATCGTGGAGGCGAATATTTGAGTTACGAGTTTGGCATGCATTTAAAGACGTGTGGAATTGTTTCACAACTCACGCCACCTGGAACACCACAGCGTAATGGTGTGTCTGAACGTCGTAATCGAACCTTATTGGATATGGTGCGATCTATGATGTCTCACACAGATCTGCCACTATCATTTTGGAGCTATGCATTAGAGACAGCCGCATTCACTTTAAATAGGGCTCCATCAAAATCCGTTGAGACGACTCCATATGAGTTATGGTTTGGCAAGAAGCCAAAGTTATCGTTTCTCAAAGTTTGGGGTTGCGATGCTTATGTGAAAAAGCTTCAACCTGATAAGCTCGAACCCAAATCGGAAAAGTGCGTCTTCATTGGATACCCTAAGGAAACTATTGGGTATTGATGGGGTCGCAGCATAGAAAACAAAAATTTTCCTACGCAACAGGCGGAATAAACCCCAAGGATCTAGATCTATTAGATGAAGGTAGCGAAGATGAGATCCAATCTCTTACCCTTGAAGATCAACAAACGCGTTTTGTCGGTGCAGGGGTTGACTAGTCGATCCCCGCAACTAGACTCATCTAGTCGCGAGGAGATGTATTTCCTCGAAGTCCAATCCGACGAAGTGCCACAAGGGACAGCACCTCCACGGTATCCACACGTACGGCTCGATGTAGATCTCCGCCTTCTTGATCCCGCAAGCAAGGTGGAGATGGCTAGATGGATCTCGGCACCACGACGATTGTGGTGGCGTTGATGGTGGAGTGCTCCGTCCGACAGGGCTTCGCCAAGCCATGTGAGAGGGAGAGGGAGAGGAGAAGGCGCAGCAGCCCTGCAAGGGAGGGGTGGCGCGGCTAGGTAGGAGGTGGAGGAGGGGTGCGGCTAGGGCATGTGAGAGGGGCAGCCCTCAAGGGTGTTGCGCACCCCCTCCCCTCTCCTCTTTATATAGGGGGCGGCTAGGGTTTGGAGAGGGGCTGGCCGGCCCCCTCAACTTGGCCCCCAAGTCGAGTCCAAGTGGACTTGGGCTTGGGCCCTTTCCAACTAGGGGTGGCTGGCCACCTAGTCCAACTAGGACTTGGCCTCCCCTTCCCTTGCCTTGGCCGGCTAGGCCCATGTGGGCTTTAGGGTGGTGCGCACCCCACATGGTTGCTGCACCCCCTTTGGCCCATGTGGGTCCATACGATATGGGCTCCACTTCTAGACTCTTCTAGAACCTTCCGTAACCTTCCGGTACCCCGCTGAAATATTCCGGAACTTTTCCGATACCTCCAGAAACACTTTCCTTATATGAATCTTATTCTCCGGACCACTCCGGAACTCCTCGTGATGTCCGGGATCCTATCCGAGACTCCGAATCACCATTCGTTCATACCATCAAATATCTCATCGTTAACCCTAGCTACATCGGAGCGTTAAGTGTGTGACCCTACGGGTTCGAGAACATGCAGACATGATCATATCAATAATCAACAGCGGGACCGGGATGCCCATATTGACTCCTACATATTCAACGAAGTTCTTTATCGATTGAACCACGATGCCGGAGATTCTTAATCTCATATACGATTCCCTTTGTCTCACCGATATTTAATTTGCCCGAGATATGATCGTCGATATCTCCATATCTAGTTTCATCTCGTTACCTAGCAAATCCTCTTTACTCGTCCATAATATAGGATCTCCGTGATTAACACTTAATCACATGGTTGCAACCTTTCTGATGCTATATTACCGAGAGGGCCCAGAGATATCTTCTCCGTCACATGGAGGGACAAATCCCACTCTTGATTCATGTCACCCAACAAATACCATCGGAGATACCTGAAAGCCACCTTTATAATCACCCAGTTACGAAGTGACGTTTGATGTCCACAAAGTACTCCTCCGGTAAACGGGAGTGACATAATCTCATGGTCTAAGGAAACTATACTTGGCATACAAAAAAGTGTTGGCAATAAAACTGTTGTGACACGATCAATTGCAACTCTTTATTATCGGGTCTTGTCCATCACATCATTACTCCTAATGATATGACTCCGTTATCAAGTGACTATAACAAGTCCATGGTTAGGAAACTCTAACCATCTCTTGACTAACGAACTAGTCCAGTAGAGGCTTACTAGGGACACCTGTTTGTTTATATTCCACACATGTATTATGTTTCCGGTTAATACAATTATAGCATGGATAATAAACTATTATCATAAACATGAATATGCTAATAAACCATTTTATTATTGCCTCTAGGGCATATTCCCAACAGGTATACCTTCTACCACAGAACCGAAGGCAAGATTTTCGTTGCCAAGAATGGTTCCTTTCTAGAGAAGGAGTTTCTCTCGAAAGAAGTGAGTGGAAGGAAAATAGAGCTTGACGAGGTTATTGAACCTGTTCTTGAGATGCCGAGTAGCGTAGAACTGGAAGTTGTTCCAGAACAGCCATCGCCACCTGAAGAAGGAGCAAATGATGTTGATCATGCTGTTCCAGTCAAGGCTGCTATTGAACCTCGCAGATCAACGAGGGAACGTGCCGCTCCCAATCGGTATGACCCCGTCATGAATGTCATGTTGTTAGACAATGATGAACCTGCGAATTATGAGGAAGCAATGATGAGCCCAGACTCCGATAAATGGCTAGGAGCCATGAAATTCGAAATGGAATCCATGTATGAAAACCAAGTGTGGACTTTGGTGGACTTACCAAACGACCGTAATGCCGTTGAGAACAAATGGATATTCAAGAGAAAGACAGACGCTGACAGAAACGTCACCGTGTATAAAGCTCGACTTGTCGCAAAGGGTTTCCGACAAATTCAAGGAGTTGACTACGATGAGACATTCTCACCCGTAGCGATGCTGAAATCTGTTCGGATTATGTTAGCAATTGCCGCATATTATGACTATGAAATTTGGCAAATGGATGTGAAGACCGCGTTCCTTAATGGTCACATTAAGGAAGAGTTGTACATGGTACAGCCCGAAGGTTTTGTTGATCCAAAGAATGCTAACAAGGTATGCAAACTTCAGAGATCCATCTATGGACTGAAGCAAGCATCGCAGAGTTGGAATCTCCGGTTTGATGAAGTGATCAAAGGGTTTGGATTTGTCCAAACTTATGGAGAAGCCTGTATTTACAAGAAAGTGAGTGGGAGTTCAGTTGCATTTCTAATACTATATGTGGATGACATATTATTGATTGGAAATGATGTTACACTACTTGAAAGTGTAAAGTCTTATTTGAATAAGAGTTTTTCAATGAAAGACCTTGGAGAAGCTGCGTATATTTTAGGCATAAAGATCTATAGAGATAGGTCAAAGCGCCTAATTGGGCTTTCACAAAGTACATACCTTGACAAGGTTCTGAAGAAGTTCAGAATGGAAAATTCAAAGAAGGGGTTCTTACCAATGTTGCAAGGAAAGGTTCTGAGTAAGACTCAGAGTCCTGTTACGGCAGAAGATAGAGAGATAATGGACAAAGTTCCTTATGCCTCTGCGATAGGCTCTATCATGTATGCCATGCTATGTACTAGACCAGATGTGTGACATGCTGTAAGTTTGACTAGCAGGTACCAAAGTGATCTAGGAGTGGAACACTGGTCAGCTGTCAAGAATATCCTTAAGTATCTAAATAGAACTAAGGAAATGTTTCTCGTATATGGAGGTGACCAAGAGCTTGTCGTAAGGAGTTACGTCGATGCTAGTTGGGACACAGATCCGGATGATTCTAAGTCTCAGTCCGGATACGTGTTTATTCTGAATGGTGGCGCTGTGAGTTGGAGGAGTTCCAAGCAAAGCGTGGTGGCGAAATCTTCAACAGAAGCGGAGTATGTTGCGGCCTCATCGGCAGCAAGTGAAGCAGTCTAGATGAAGGAGTTCCTCTCAGAGCTGAGCGTGGTTCCAAGTGCGTCAAGACCTATGGCACTGTACTGTGATAATACAGGTGCAATAGCTCTTGCCAAGGACCCGACTTCACACAAGAATACCAAGCATATTAAGCGCCGCTATCACAATTTGCGTGAGAATGTCAAGGATGGTGACATAGAGATTTGCAAGGTGCATACGGATCTGAATGTGGCAGACCCGTTGACTAAACCTCTTCCACGAGCAAAACATGATCAACACCGAGAGGCCATGGGTGTTAGATTGCTACAAATGTAAACTAGATTATTGACTCTAGTGCAAGTGGGAGACTGTTGGAGATATGCCCAAGAGGCAATAATAATGATTATTGTTTATCATATTTCTCCGTTCATGATATGTTTAATTCCATGCTAGAATTGTATTAACCGGAAACAAATACATGTGTGGAATATAAACGGTAATGTGTCCCTAGTCTTTCCTCTTGTGACTAGTTCATTTGATTAAGTGATGGTTAGATGTTTCCTAACCATGGATTTATGAATCACTTAATAAACGAAGTTTGTATCATAGGTGATGATATAATGGACAAGACTCAAATTAAATAGATGTCAAATATAGTTTCCTTAGACCATGAGATTATGTCAGTCCCACTTATCGGAGGAAAGCTTTGTTGACATCAAACGTCACTTCGTAACTGGGTGATTATAAAGGTGGCTTTCGGGTTCTCCGATGATAGGTTGTTGGGTGACATGTTTCAAGACTGGGATTTGTTCGTCCAACAGTTGGATAGATATCTCTGGGCCCTCTCGGTAGTATAGCATCCAAACGCTTGCAAGCATATGACTAAGTGGCTAGTCATAAGGGATCCTATTCTATGGGAACGAGAAAAGAGAACTTGTCGGTAACGAGATTAATCAGATATGGAGATATCGGTGGATTGAATCTCGGACAAGTAATATATCGTGAAACAAAAGGAATCGTATATGGATTAATTGAATCCCGGACATTGTGGTTCGACTAGTAAAGTACTTCGTCGAATATGTAGGAATTAATATGGGCATCCCGGTCCCGCTATTAATATGACATATTCACGAACCCGCAGAGTCACACACTTAACGTTCGATGTAGTTAGGGTTCGAGATAAATGATGGTGAGAACGAATATTGATTCGGAGTCCCGGATGGGATCCCGGACGTCACGAGGAGTTCCGGAGTGGTCCAGAGAATAAGATTCATATAAGGAAAGTTGTTTCCGGAGGTTAAGAAAGGTTCGGGAATTTATCGGTAAAGTACCGGAAAGTTCTAGAAGGTTCTAGAAGGGTCTATAAGTGGGACCCATAGGAGTATGGGGCCCACAAGGCATGAAGGGGTAGTGGGATGGCCTATTGGGCTAGCCGCACCACACCCTCAAAGGCCCATGCGGGCCAAGCTTCTAGAAGGGGGGGGGGGGCGGCCTAAACCCTAAGGGGTTGCTTGGGGGGCAAGCCTCCCCCTTGCGCCGGCCCTAGATGGAGGGGTGGGGCGCAGACCCCCTGCCCCCTATATAAGGAGGGATAGAGGAGGGGGTGCGGCACCCCAAGGACCACCCCATTGGTGCCCTAGCCGCACCCCTCTCCCTCCTTGCCGCCGCCCCTCCTCCTCCTCCTCTCTCCCGATAGCCGCTTGGCGAAGCCCTGTCGGATCTCCACCATACACACCACGCCACCGTCGTCGTGCTGCTGATCTCGCGAACCTCTCCACCACCTCTTGCGGGATCAAGAATGTGGAGTCTTCATCGAGCTGTACGTGTGGATCTCTCGGAGGCGTTGCTCGTGCGGCGCTTGGATAATACATCTCCTCGCGACTAGACGAGTCTAGTTGCGGGGATCGACTAGCCAACCCCTGCCTCGACAAAACACTCACGGTTTTGTTTGAGGGTGAGATTCGATCTCCTTCTTGCTACCAACCTCTCGTAGATCGGATCTAGATGTTGGGTTTTTTCCGCTATCTTTGCGTAGGAATTTTTTTTGTTTTCTATGCTGCGACCCTACAATTTCAACATGTTAAGATACCGACACGAGAAAAGTAGAGGTCGGTTTGATAATCATTGGCCCTTTCTTTTCAATGCTGTCATTGACAGTTTGGATTTGAGAGAGGTACAGATGACTGGTAGGCAATTCACATGGGCGAATGGTCTACCAGAGCCTACATATGAGAAATTAGACCGAGTTCTAATGGGTACTGACTGGGAATCCAGGTACCCACTAGTGACGGTCCGAGCGCTTGAACGCATTGAGGCTTTATCAGATCATGCTCCAATTCTTTTGACCACGGGTCTCCTGCGCCCACCGGATAAGCATCAGTTCAAATTTGAATTTGGCTGGCTTCATCGGGAGGGATTTGGTGATTTGGTTAAAAAGATTTGGTCCAAACCAGTTCGTGGTGCTACCCCAATTCAAAGATGGATTAATAAGATACGCAATTTGCGGACTTTCCTTCGTGGTTGGGCACGCCACACGACTGGTATCCTTAAAAAGGAGAAGGCTCGGCTGTCGAGTATTATTGATGACCTCGAAGCAATAGCGGAAACACGACTGCTGTCGGCGCATGAGATTGAGCTTAAGAGCCAATCAAATGCAAAGATAGCTCAGCTGTTGCGTGAAGAGGAACTCAAATGGTACCAGCGTTCAAAAGCCCAGTTCATTCTTGAAGGTGATTCGAATACTAGATACTTTCATAATGTCGCCAATGGTAGACATAGAAAGAAACTTATTCATTCGCTGCACCAGGATGAAGGCGTTATTGAAGGACAGGATGAGCTTAAGCGCTATATCACCAGGTACTATAAGGGATTGTTCGGGGCGCCGGAGGAGGGTACCTTCTCTCTCGACGAGTCCCGAACTGATGATATACCCCAGGTATCGAGTGAGGAGAATGGCTTTCTTACGGCCCCTTTCACAGAGGAGGAGGTAAGAGAAGCTGTCTTCCAGATGGAGCACAATAAAACACCAGGTCCAGATGGATTCCCTGCGGAGTTTTATCAAAACTTCTGGGATGTCATTAAATCAGACCTTCTAGCTATGTTCGGCGATTTACATGCCGGACAGCTGGAGCTTTTTAAGTTGAACTTTGGTGAGATTATTTTGTTACCTAAGGTTATCGATGCAGAAAGGATACAACAGTATAGACTAATCTGCCTCCTTAATGTGAGTTTCAAAATATTTACCAAGGTGGCAACGATCCGTTTGAATTCCGTGGCAGATCATGTGGTGCGACCTACTCAGACTGCGTTTATGCAGGGTAGGAACATCCTAGACGGGGTAGTTATACTACACGAAACCGTTCATGAGATGCATACGAAAAAGTTGAACGGGGTGATTTTTAAGATTGACTTCGAAAAGGCTTATGATAAGGTTAACTGGGATTTTCTACAGCAAACCTTGCGCATGAAAGCCTTTTCGGAGGAGTGGTGTGCCTGGATCCGTAATTTTGTTACTGGAGGTAGTGTGGCTATTAAAGTTAATAATGAAACTGGCCATTACTTTCAAACAAAAAAAGGTCTGAGGCAAGGTGACCCGCTTTCGCCAATACTATTTAACATAGTAGCGGATATGTTAGCGGTCATGATTGAAAGGGCCAAACTGGATGGACAGATTGAGGGCGTCATTCCCCACTTGGTTGATGGCGGACTCTCTATTCTCCAGTATGCAGATGACACCATCTTGTTTATGGAACATGACCTTGAGAAAGCGATGAACATGAAGCTGATTTTAACAGCTTTTGAAAAACTTTCTGGTCTAAAGATTAATTTCCATAAGAGTGAGTTGTTCTGCTTCGGGGAGGCTCTGGATTGTGCAACTCAATATGCGGACTTATTCGGGTGTGCACAAGGTTCGTTTCCTATTAGGTATCTTGGAATACCGATACATTATAGGAGATTGACTAATGCCGAATGGAAGCATGTTGAGGAGCACTTGCAAGCTCGCTTAACTAGTTGGAGAGGAAAACTATTATCCCTAGGTGGGAGATTGGTTCTTATCAATTCAGTCCTAACCAATATGGTACTGTATATGATATCCTTCTTCAAGTTGCCAAAAGGGGTCCTTAAAAAGTTGGACTATTATCATTCGCGATTCTTTTGGCAGGGTGATAGTGAGAAAAAGAAATATCGACTGGCTAGGTGGGATGTTCTTTGTCGTCCTAAGGATCAGGGTGGACTCGGTATCCACGATCTACGGATTAAAAATACGGCCCTTCTAGGGAAATGGCTTTTCAAGCTTCTCTCGGAAGAAGGGGTATGGCAAAAAATGTTAAACGCAAATACATCGGTACCAAAACTTTGTCACATATGGTTTGGAAACCAGGTGACTCACACTTTTGGGCTGGTCTCATGGCGGCGAAAGCGTCTTTCTTCCGCTTTGGGAAATTTGCTATCAAAGATGGATCACAGATCAGGTTCTGGGAGGATATATGGTTAGGCCATACCTCTCTTAGGGATCAGTATCCTGCTTTATACAACATTGTTCGTTACAAAGAGGTTACGCTAGCTTCGGTTATGCGATCATCGCCTCCGAATGTGACGTTCAGACGAGATCTACTTGGTACCAGGTTGGCCACGTGGAACACCCTCTTGGGGCGTTTGGCTGTGATTAATCTAGAGCCTGGACCGGATGTATTTCGTTGGAGCCTACTTCAGAATGGTAAATTCTCGGTAGATTCTATGTATAAAGCTTTGATCCAATCGGATATGCCAGTTGATAGCCATAAAAAACTTTGGAGGATGAAAATGCCACTTAAAACAAAGATTTTCGCGTGGTATGCTTGTCGAGGAGTGATCCTAACCAAAGATAACCTTGTCAAACGCAATTGGCATGGAAGTACGAAGTGTGTTTTTTGTCTACATGATGAGACTATTAAGCATCTTTTCTTCGATTGCAAGGTTGCACGTTCTATTTGGTCAACCATCCAAGTTGCTTCAAATTTATATCCACCACGTTCCGTTGCAAATATATTTGGCAACTGGCTTCATGGTATTGATGATAAATTTCGAACGGTTATTCGGGTGGGAGCGATAGCCGTCTTATGGTCGCTATGGCTGAGTAGAAACGACAAGGTTTTTAATGATAAAAATGTTTCCTTTATGCAGGTAATCTACCGGTGCACAGGTTTGCTCCGTTCGTGGTCCATATTACAACGCGTGGAGTATCGCGACCTTTTTATGGAGGTTTCTGCGCAACTGGAGACCACGGCGAGGGACATTTTTACACAACATGGGTGGCATAGGGATCTTCGAATTGGCGGCCCAACACCATAGGCGATTGGCATGATCTTTTGATTTGTAATCTGTCTATGTTATAGTTCGTTATTGGATGATGACTTGTCGGCTGTGTGCATCTTGCTATGCAGAGGCCGGGTGTAATACTTTTTATAAGTAATATAAGCCCTTTATCAAAAAAAAATATGTAAATGCCTTCTGTCATAATCCAGGACCTTTAAAAATGATTTGAAGGATATGTCGTCAGATTTAATATATTGGTGATCTCATTTTCAATATATTTTAAATCACCAGACTCCAATCATTGGAATAACCATCAATTAGGTGGTCTGTTTACACATTATCTCAAACACATGGTAAGCAGGACCAACAGGATACGTGGAGGAGAGATGATTGGAACTGGGCAAGGAAAAGATGCTTGATGAAAGCCCTTAAATCTATTGTAGCTCGAGCAGTTCGTTGACGCCGCCCTCCTGCAAGTTCGTCAACGCCACACTCAAGCTTCTGCTGCTTGCAACGCAGCAAGGCACATGCTTGGTGGACATGTAAAATTGACATATCTCCAGAAACAATAGCTTTCACCTTCCTCCCCATCCTCGTTTCTTATTTGGTGCTTTTAAGGTTTTCCTATAAAGAGGAACTTTTTTGAAACGAGGCAAAAGACTTGTCATTTTCATTAATTAAGAAGAAGTGGGCCTAAGCCCGATACAACACACTCAACGACCGTCATGGAACACGACCGTCGCGAGGGCAAACACAGCCACCCTGGCTACGCACCGTCAACACCACCTTCCGGGACCGCCGTCCCGACGTACCACCGCTCGTACTCGAGCCACGACGCCGCACGACTCAGCCACCAGCAGCCCAAGCTGCACGAGGTAAACCGCTCACAGACCACGGCCGCCGCACCAACATCCGGGGCCGCCGCCCCGGCCTAAAAGGCAACCGCTGCTGCCGCTGCCCCAGCAGCCCCGACAGCCTCGCCGCCAGCACCACCTTCCGGGACCGCCGTCCCGACATAACACCGCTTGCATCCGAGCCACGACGCCGCACGACTCAGCCACCCGCAGCCCAAGCTGCCCAGGTGAAAGAACAAACGATGTCCCGGATGTCGCCTAGAGGGGGGGGGGGGGGTGAATAGGCGATTAAAACTTTTCTATTTAATGGCTTGATAATTGCGGAATAAAACTATGTGTTTAAATTATCAAGCCAACAACCTAATTACTAGGCTCACCTATGTGCACCAACAACCTATGCTAAACAAGGCAAGCAACAAGGTGATAGCAAGATATAAACTTCAAGCACGAAGGCTATCACAATGTAAATTGCATAAGTAATTGCTCGGGTATAGAAATAACCGAGGTACGCGGAGCCGAGGATGTATTCCCGAGTTCCTCCTTGTTAAGGGAGTACGTCTCGTTGGAGGGGTGTGAGCTCGCCACAAAAAGCCTACTCAAGATGCCAAAAAGGCCTCACCCTATTCTCCGATGAACCGCACCCAAGGGTTTGGTTCACCTTCCAGTATCGGAATCCTTCGAGGCGGAATCCGGAGCCTTTACAACTTTTCTTGGGGCACACACCCACAACTCAATTGGGGGCTCCCAAATCGCACCGAAGCTTCACAACTCAAAGTCTTCGTGGCACCTCCAACCGTCTAGGGTACACAATGCACCCAAGAGGCACAAGCTCTTGGGAACACAATGCACCCAAGAGTAATAAGCTTCTCAACGTCGAACTTCACTTATCACCGTAGGGAGAGCAACCCGGTGCAACAAATGCAAGAGGCAAGAACACACAAAGTGGTGAAATCCTTACTCTCAAATTCCAACCAAGCAACAAATGCTTTGGGGGGAATAAGAGAGGAAGAACAAAGGGGATGGACACAAAGCAAGGATCAAGTTTCCCTCACTTAGAGGAGATTTTGATTGGTGGAATGGTAGATCTAGATCTCCTCTCTTGAATCCCTAAGTTTGGGCAAGAATCATTGGAGGGATTGAGAGGAATCAAGCTCACAAGGTTAGCAACGATGGAGGTGAGAGGAAAGCAAGTGAGCAAGACCAGCAACCAGGTTTTGGGGAAGAAGGAGGCTTTTTATAGCCTCCGCCAAAAACTAGCCGTTACAGCCTTCTCAGGCCGGAGACTCCGGTGTAAGTGGGCCGGAGACTCCGGCCTGGGCCGGACATTCCGGCCAGGCTCCGGACTGGCTGGATCATCGGGGCAGACCGGAGAATCCGGTCTAGAGGGCCGGAGACTCCGGCAAGGCCGGAGATTCCGGACACCTTCCGAGGATGCTCCAGACCCCTACCAGAGCCGCACCAGAAAGATGCAAATGGGCTGAGAAAAACCTGAGGCCGGAGACTCCAGGTCCCTTGGGCCGGAGACTCCGGTAGGCCGGAGACTCCGGACCATCTCCGGGGTGCCTCTGGACCCAGTCCAGAGGTGCACCACACACACTCATTTGGCAGCGAAAAATAGGAGACCGGAGATTCCGGTCCAGAGGGCCGGAGACTCCGGACACACTCTGGGCCAGATCCAAATAGCACATCCAAAGCCCATAACTTTTGCATATGAACTCTATTTTCGATGATCTTGGACTCATTGGAATCGTCACAATGAGCACAACAAGATTATGCAGAAAAACATCATAGTCCAACATGATATTATAAAAACCAAAGGGGAAAGGATCAACCTCTATTTCGCAAACCGGAAATGTAAAATCTTTTACAAATGACGTCCAAAAGACGAGAAACCAATTTTGTTGAAAAGAGGACGACAAATGCAACCTTTGAAAAAAAAGCAAACAAGAAATGGAGATTTTGCAAGAAATGGAAGAGATAAATCTTCCACATGGATGAACCGGCAAAATCTCCAATACCGAAACCGCAAAAGGAGACACATATGAAAACCGTTTTCGGTGAACTTAGACTTGTCATGACGAGCATGACAAGCACCAAGACCACACCACGATAAGAGACAAATAAGAACCAATAAAGATGATTTCATGGATGCAAAGGCTTGTGCTCTCTACGATGATACGGTCACGATATTCGGTCGAGAGCCCCTCTTGATAGTACGGTTATCTATCCTATAATCCGGTCTCTCACTAAACAACATGAGACCGGTAAAATAGAAACCCTATCAAGATCATACCTTTGCCTTGCGCATAAACCACTTGAGGTCGATGAAGACGATCTTCAACCCCTCAAGACGCACCACCTTTCTTCATTGTGCTTTGCTTGGTGAAGATTCACATGTTGCTCCCCCATACACCAAGATGGGAGAAGCACTTCTTCGGCATATCTTCACTTGGACTTGAGTGATGATCAACCCGCATAAAGCCTTGATCAACACAAACTTTTCTTCCCTTAGCTTTGACTCCAACAAATGGAGATCAAGCAATGCAAATGGACACACCTATAAATATAGCTCAATACAAACATTAGTCCATAGAGATTGTCATTAATTACCAAAACCATGCATGGGGGCAACCATGCACTTTCAATCTCCCCCATTTTGGTAATTGATGACAATCCCTTATTAAGAGGGTTTATATAATGAATAAAGCATCCCTGCAAGACAAACAAGCAAGGATGCAAAGCGCATTAAGGGCAAATGCAACAAAAGCATAAAACCCAAATTCCCTTAAACCCTCTAAACTTCTCCCCCATTGGCATCGATTTCCGAAATGGGAAGAAAAATTTAGAAGGCCAATATAATAAGAGTTCCTCCAAAAGGTGTGCATTGCTCAAGATATGAGTGTGTAAATAAATGCACATATCCATTGACGAATAATTAGAGGAAATCAAACTATATTGAGGATCCAAAGATTGCAAAAGGATGAACTCATTCTAAACATCTCCACAAAGGAGAAAAGCAATCGAGAGATCCAAATGTTCTAAATAAAAATAAGGAAGCTCCCCAATGTTCATGCAATATTGAGGAGTGCACAAATATGGAATCCTCACTCCCCCAAAATCATCTAGAACACGCAACAAGTGCAAGTGTGCATAAAGCAAAAGCAAATCATAGCACTTGGACCAAAGATATGGTTGAGCCAAAAGAAAATACAAATTTTCAACGATTTAACATGAGATAGGCCCAACCGAGATAAAAGGAAGATCTTTAAAAGAGTATGTTCACAAGCTTAGGGATACCAATTGTAAACTAAAACCAATTGAAAATGCCAAAAGCTAGTGAGAGCATTTAGCCAATAAAATTCAACATGCTCACCATGGTAAGCATGAGGTAAAGATCCTCAACAAAAACATGAGTGTGCAAAGATACCAATAAACAAGGAGACAAGCACTCATGAGATACAATTGGAGCCACCAAAGAGTTATAGATAAAAACAAGGTAGCTCAAAAGAAATATGATACCAACTAAAAGGTGACCTCTCTCATATGTATAGGTTTCTAAGTAGACAAATCGTTGATGATCTACATCCACAAAGAAACTTGCACATATGAGATGGTTGATAAAGAAGAGAACACGGTATCCAAAAGGAAGTCATAAATATACAAACGAGATTATTGCGTAAAAGCATGGCACATAGCTCAAATTTATCTCATTGTATATAAATGAACTTCAAATATATCAAATGCATCACACATATCACTAAGGGAACAAGAGATAGTGAAGATGCTTTGAGATAGGCAACAAGTATCACAAACAAATAATATCAATTGAAGAAAAGGTTTTTGCAAATTCATCACAAATATCACAAAGATATACCAAGTGACGAAAATAAGCCAAAACCACAAAAATTGCACATAAAGGATTTCATGCCAAGAGGCAACCTACACAAGGTTGAATACTAGAAAAGTATGCATGGGATAGATACTTGTTACCGAGGTGCATTGACGATGAAGATGATGAGAATTGGTTTGTCATCAAAGCTTGACTCCAACAATCACACAGTGAGAATACCTTCCTTATGAATGAGGCAAGCATCCAATGCATCTCCATTGTACCTAAAACAAAATTAGAGTACAAAATGGTTCCCAACTCATTGGGTCCCATAGTAATTAGATAAACTACAATATATAGGACATACTCCACATAAATATGTGCATATAGATATGAGATTGAATTTCATGCACATCTTAGCCGATTTAGGATTCGATGGAGTATACCCTATATATTGGATCAAGAAAGATAAGCATGCTAAAATAATATAAATTAGTAACCGAGCATGCAAAGGCTTTCTAGAACCGAACGAGACATAACTTGGACGAAAACACCAAGTAAACCAAGAAGGGAGCACACCAAAGTGTGACACAAAAAGGTTGTCCAAATTATATCAAAATCCAAATCAACACATGATTGAGGAAAAATCAAATCAACAAATGATTGATTCCAAAACACATCAACACATGAAGTGTGATATCAATAGGAATCGAATCAACACAACGAATGATCGATAAGACACCAATTGAAAATAAGATACCAATTAAAACAAAAAATATCAACTAGGAGAAAAGATACCAAGAAGAGGATGATACTTGACCGAAATCAAGTAAAGTAAAATAAGGCAAAAAGGTATCAAGACTCCCACAATAAATATCAATTGGAACAAATATCTATGGTGGAGATATTAAATTCCAATTAATACCAATTGAAGGTACCAAACATAAGATAAAGAATCAAATGCCAATTGAAAGGATCAAAAATTGATAGATAGAATAGTGTTCTAAATAAAAAGGAATGCTCCCCCAAGATTAATACATTATCTTAGATATTTGCATTTGAATACAAAATGCACACACAAGGGATCATTACTCTCCATATTTTATCTATAAACACTACTGATTGAAAAAAATAGGATCCTTGCAAGAGGAAAAGAAGGAATAAATAGGGCAAATTAAAGCAAGAGCCAAAGTGAAGATGATCTACAAAATCCAGCACAATTACTAGAATCACTTGTCATGGACAAGGAGTATATGGAGATATTTCTCGGTGGTATATAGGAATGATGTTCAAGACCAACTTCACAACAAATAAGCATATGGCAAGAGATAAGAATTAAAACACCATATTTCGAAAAAGGTTTGTTGGTAGTTTCAACTATTCGAACCAACCGGCAAAGCCATGGTTAAAATAAGATGAAACAAATGGTTTCTCACATAATATATGGAAATGCATATTAGAGAAAAACCACACCAAGCAAACTCACACAAACAAGAACCAAAGGGTAACCACAAAGGAAACATGGAACTTGTTTGAGAAATCATGCCACATAGGAATTAGATAATGTACAATATCAAATCTAAGTGGCAAACCTCAAATGTTCACATTTTTATGGGATTGTAATATGCACATAGCTTATTACTCCCCCATAATGTGATAATTCATTTTATTTTTAAACAAGAGGCAAATAAAACCAACTAGAGAAATTAATGGACATTATAGAATTTGAATTTCTCATGAATATGACATACCACATAGTAGCTAGATAATATTGAAATATCAATACTAGGTGGTGTGCCTCATGTACACACATTTTTAGGTTTGTGAGATGCACAAAGCACATCACTCCCCCAAAATGGGATAGTCCATTAATATCTCAAAGAGCCAAATGAAATCCACACAAGATTCAATAAAGCTCAACACAAAGTTACACATACATGATACACAACTATCTTACATAGCCTTGAGTAACAAGACAAGTAGGATGGTAGCATATCACATACAAGCACATGCTAGGAACAAAACTAACACATGAAGGGAGCAAGCAACTTTCAATGTATATATGAGTTAAATACATGTTACCGCAAGGAGGAAGCATTGGATATGAGATAGATATGTGATCTTCCAAATGACTTGGCTTGAGAAATAAAACCATGAAGATCCCTTAATTCTTCAAAAATAGCCCAGTCACCAATGTCCTCCATTAACACCTATTGATCAAGTTGAAGCTTGTTGGTCCCCAACCAAGTTGGGTACTAAGAGGTTAGTCACAATAGGCTTGGGAACCCAAATGGTGCTTTTCTTGACACCACTTTGAGCTCCCATAAATTTGGCAAACACATTGCCAACTCTATCCTTCCCAAGAGAATAAACATCATCAATTATGATAGGGTTGGATGAGGATAAAAACAAATTGCAAAACTCACTAGAAGCTAGAGCATCTAGATATAAGTTTTTCTCATCCTCTAAAGTCGTACTTTCGTAATCCTTTGGAGGAGAAAAACCTATATCTAAGATACGCTCAATATTGGGGTCCAAGACCCGTAAGTGACTAAGCATATGAGTTTTCCAAACATTAAAATTTGTGCCATTGAATATAAACATGTGATCGTGCACTAATCCTCTAAACGACATCTTTGCTCTCTAGGCGGTAAAACCAAACAAGAGAGTCGAGGCTCTGATACCAATTGAAAGAACAAACGATGTCCCGGATGTCGCCTAGAGGGGGGGGGGTGAATAGGCGATTAAAACTTTTTCTATTTAATGGCTTGATAATTGCGGAATAAAACTACGTGTTTAAATTAACAAGCCAACAACCTAATTACTAGGCTCACGTATGTGCACCAACAACCTATGCTAAACAAGGCAAGCAACAAGGTGATAGCATGATATAAACTTCAAGCACGAAGGCTATCACAATGTAAATTGCATAAGTAAAAGCTCGGGTATAGAAATAACCGAGGCACGTGGAGACGAGGATGTATTCCCGAGTTCCTCCTTGTTAAGGGAGTACGTCTCGTTGGAGGGGTGTGAGCTCGCCACAAAAGGCCTACTCAAGATGCCACAAAGGCCTCACCCTATTCTCCGATGAACCGCACCCAAGGGTTTGGTTCACCTTCCACTATCGGAATCCTTCGAGGCGGAATCCGGAGCCTTTACAACTTTTCTTGGGGCACACACCCACAACTCAATTGGGGGCTCCCAAATCGTGCCGAAGCTTCACAACTCGAAGTCTTCGCGGCACCTCCAACCGTCTAGGGTACACAATGCACCCAAGAGGCACAAGCTCTTGGGAACACAATGCACCCAAGAGTAATAAGCTTCTCAACGTCGAACTTCACGTATCACCGTAGGAAGAGCAACCCGATGCAACAAATGCAAGAGGCAAGAACACACAAAGTGGTCAAATCCTTCACTCTCAAATTCCAACCAAGCAACAAATGCTTTGGGGGGAATAAGAGAGGAAGAACAAAGGGGATGAACACAAAGCAACCCTAAAATCTAGATCCACTAGTTTCCCTCACTTAGAGGAGATTTTGATTGGTGGAATGGTAGATCTAGATCTCCTCTCTTGAATCCCTAAGTTTGGGCAAGAATCATTGGAGGGATTGAGAGGAATCAAGGTCACAAGGTTAGCAACGATGGAGGTGAGAGGAAAGCAAGTGAGCAAGACCAGCAACCAGGTTTTGGGGAAGAAGGAGGCTTTTTATAGCCTCCGCCAAAAACTAGCCGTTACAGCCTTCTCAGGCCGGAGACTCCGGCCAGGCTCCGGACTAGCTGGATCATCGGGGCAGACCGGAGAATCCGGTCTAGAGGGCTGGAGACTCCGGCAAGGCCGGAGATTCCGGACACCCTCCGGGGATGCTCCGGACCCCTACTAGAGCCGCACCACAAAGATGCAAATGGGCTGAGAAAAACCTAAGGCCGGAGACTCCGGTAGGCCGGAGACTCCGGACCATCTCCGGGGTGCCTCCGGACCCAGTCCAGAGGTGCACCACACAAACTCATTCGGCAGCAAAAAACATGAGGCTTATACAAGTAGCTATGTGGTTATCTCTCTCTCCCATGATGTGATCTTCGTTGTCATCATGAGCTTTGTTAGTATAGTTGAATACATGATGTTTCCCTATGTGTAATGGATATGATTTTGCTCAAGTGATGTTATTTAGTACAATTTCCGGAGTCACCGTTGTGATCACGGTATCTCGGTGACAGTGTGGGTGCCGTGTGTGACTCTATGGATAATAGATTGGAAGGATCTTCATCATGAGTTTGTTCTTTATTATTGTTGGATTGAATAGATCATGAGGTTTCTTGATGCTTGTGTTATTGAAGAAAGAGACTATTCAACAAATATGTTGTGGTGTTTGTTAGTACTATCTTTGGATGCGGATAGTGATAGCATGAAGTGTCCATAGATGTGGAATACTAACTTTAAGGTGTGCTTTTCATAGCCCTACACAATTCTCATCCTATTTGATCCACAAAAGAATGATCTCCGAGTAACGTCTACCATGCATGTGTTTTTGTGGAACTATTATGTGTTTAATTATGTTAATGATGTTGAGAGTAGTCACTAGTGAAATTATGAAGCCTAGGCCTTGTTTCCAAGCGTTGATACACCGTTTTTAGTAACTTTTGTCACTTGTTTGCTTGCTGCCATTTTTATTACAGAATTACAAAATCACCTTTTACCATCCATATCACTTGCATTTTACCATCTCTTCGCCGAACTAGTGCACCTATACAACTAACAATTGTATTAGGTGTGCTGGGGACACAAGAGACTTCTTGTATCTTAATTGCAGGGTTGCTTGAGAGGGATATCTTTGACCTCTACCTCCCGTGGATTCGATAAACCTTGGGTTACTCACTTAAGGGAAATTTGCCGCTGTCCTACAAACCTCTACGCTTGGAGGCCCAACAAGTCTACAAGAATAGAAGCGTGTAGTAGACATCATTGGCAGAGTTGGGTGGTGCCCCAAGCGAAGGCGTGGATGTAGCAAGTAGCAGTTTTCCCTTAGTGAAGAACCAAGGTTTAATCGAACCAGCAGCACTTTGAAATCAACAACGAGGTGCACGTCAACGATCTCTGGCGTTTAACCATCGACGAACATGGACCTGCACACACTGAACCAATTACTTTGTCCCCAACAGCAGGAAGGTTGTCAATCTTCCCGGTCTGCTGAAAACAAAGCGGTTAAACGTATAGTGTAGTGAAATGAATTTATTAAAATGGACCAGCGAGCAAGTCAATATGAAAAGAAAGTAAACGAGATTGTAAACAATGTAAAAATATGGACCGGGGGCCATGGGTTCACTAGTGGTGTCTCTCCAATAAATAAGATACTCTTATGACGGGTAAACAAATTACAGTTAGGCAATTGACAAGATTATGACACAAACTTAATCTAGCTATATCAAAGTGTTCATGGTAATATTCATGTAGGCATCACAACAAGAAACAAAGACCGCCATCCGACTGCATCTTTGTCTAAAAAGTCCACCTAGGGATCGCTATCCAGCATGTCTCACCCATTCGGTATTAAGTTGGAAGCAACAGACATTTGCATTAAGTAAAGTGTATGATGTAAGCAATATTCATAATCATAAAGACATAAACAACGCTGTTTTACCTTTAGTCGCAACAGCACACCCTCGTCCTTAGACATTTCTGTCACTCTTGGGGGCATGAACCAACTATCTAGCATAATTACTCCCTCTTGGAGACATAAGCAATCACTTGGCCAAAGCAACTACACACATCGGAGAGCATGCAAGAAGATAAATTAACATATAAGAAACATGCAAAACCTAATCATAACTTCATAATCCATTGGATCCCAACAAACACATCATGTAGAATTACAAATAGTCGATCTTGATGGGGATATGCCGAACAGGTACCAACATGGAAGTGACTAAAGTCAGCGTACCAAGGTGGCCCATAGTGGTGGTAAGCCGAAATCTGGCTTACCGGGCGGCCCAGTACGGTGAAGCGCAGGAGGCCCATCCGGCTAAGGGAAGGTTCCAGAAGGCGGCCTGCATTGTAGTTGACTTAGTTCTCAAGGCAAGGCCCAAGCCGGATTAGAGTAGAACTTTGTAACTTAGTCGGTTAGGTTGCTTCCTGTAAGCCCTAGGTCCGGCCACCTTTATAAGCCGGCCTACGGGACGCCTTACGGCAGACGCTCTAACTTTCATTGTAATCGGCGCATATAGCCTTATAGTGAATTATAGCAGCACGTAGGGTTTCGGCACCGTTGCGAGATCCGAAGCTGGGTAAATTCTTGCTCATCCTGTCACCGGAATTACCTACATCTCCTATACCCACCTCTCTACCTAGACGGATGGCACCCCTGTCCCGACCAGATTCGACAATACCACGAGAGTTGGCGCCCACTGTGGGGCAAGAGATGTCCGGGGTTACATTCCGCGTGGGATCTACTGGCAGAATCGGCGACACCATCGTAGTCGGCTTGGTCAGCTACTTCGATGAGACAGGAGCTGGCCACGTCCTCAACGACGACTTCTGGACGCCGGCAAAGGAAGATCCCGCCGGCTGGTCCACAGTCTCCATCGGCGGCATCGACATCTTCGTCGGCTTCACCGCCAAGGCTTTGGACAATCTCGGCTTCACCTCGAGCATGCCCGCCACCCACCCCAGCAACTTCGAAGACAGATCGGATCTGGACTCTGATAAGATTGCCGATCTAGATCTAGCTTTCGACACTGATGATGAAGACTCTGAAGATGATGCAAGTTCCACTATGGCGGCGTCGGACTTCCACTTCGTTGGCATCCTAGGAGAATCCGGCTCTAACAAGTCGATGACTGATCCTGAGTCTATCCTTCCTGCTTTGCAGGCTGGGCTGATTCAGAAGCCGGATCAAGGGACACTGCTCCTATGGAGCAGGACCTTGAATCTGAAGGAGAATCCGATGATTTTAGTTGGAAAGTTGTGTCTTGCTTGGGATACCCAGTCGAGGTCTTAATGGGTGATGTTGTCTCTGATCCAAAAGGAGACCCCGCCGCCTCAAAACCCGCTGATGGCGAAGAAAAAACTCGAGAAGCTAGAAATCAAAAGGTGGACTTTATGCCGCCACTAGCTCCAATGAAGGGAGCCAGTAAATTGCCGGCTGCTGGAGACGACATTAATGCTACAGTCGGAGCAGCGATAGAGAAGGAGTACGAAGAAAGGATAGCAAAGTACCAGGAACTCCACTTCCTCCTAACGCATCGTTGGCCGACATAGAGAAGCGGCACGCCCTACTAGAAGAACAAGCAGCCAAGATTGCGGAGCGTGAAGTCGATCTCACAAATAAGGAAACAGAGTTCATCCGGAAGCAGAGAGAAAAAGGGGCCGACGATGTTTTCCGTCCGGCTCGCGACAAGAATCTGCACAAGAGGCTGGATTTCCGCAGGAAGTGGGAAGCCGACCATGTCAACTTAGTCTAGAGAAAGTACCACCATCGACGTGACCCGGTGACCAATTTGTGTTACTTTAACACCCCAGCCAAAAACATGGAGGTGGCCCAGGAGGTCATGTTTGACAAATCATTGGACCGCGATGCCTGTCTCAAATACTCGGCTTACCTACTGGAGGTAGCACAGCAGCAGCAAAACGACTCGCAAGTTAAGTCGGGAAGGCTATTTGACGATTCTCGTATTTGCAACTCGACGGCGAAGAAGCCGATGGCTGCTGCTGCACCACCAGACCCAGACGATGATCCAGCCGGCTCAAGCAGCCACAACAAGGGCGGCGATAAGAACCCGAAGGACAAGCAGCCACCTAAGGGTGCGGAGTCTCGGACAGGTTCATCTCGTCATTGTGAAGCAGACAACAACCATGGAGGACATCGAAGCCGGGAGCAAAAGGAGGACCCTCAAAAGGAGAAGGCGGCGCCACCTCGCCAAGAGCGATGATGAGAAGGGGAGAATCGTCCTTGGAGGGAGGGTAACAGAGATAATATGCCACCTCCACCGCCGCCTCCACCGCGCAAAGAGGGAGATAACCCCTCCAAACATATACCCCCTCCACGACAGCAAAGGTCTCCAAGCCCACCGCGTAACGCGAGTCGGGCGAGTCAAAGCCGTCATAGGGATGATCCAAGGCGAGGAAAATCAGTTGATAAGCCGCCTGCAGTTAATGATGTTCGAAGCCTAATCGAGGAGAGGAAGTCGGCCAAAGATGCCCAGTACCTCGGCCCCAAGTGCTTTGGCAAACAATCAAAGAACAAATCCTACCACCGACTTTGTTGAACGTAACAAAGATGGTGGAGAAGTACATCGGCACAACGAATCCTGAGACTTGGCTCTCCGATTATGTCAGTGCCTACGACATATATGAAGGCAGTGCCGACTCCGCAGTACGCTTCTTGCCCCTGATGTTAACCGGGACGGCACGCATGTGGATCGAATGCTTGCCGGAAAGGACAGTTCATACCTGGAGTGACATGAAGCGCATCTTTATTCAGCACTTCCAGGGCACGTATAAACGCCCCAAGTCGACATTCGACTTACAGCGGTGTGTGCGGCAAAAGAACGAGTCTAGCCGCGAATTCGTTTCACGATGGAGCGAAATCAAAAACGCTAGCGAGGGCGTCTCAGAAACACAGGCAATTCATGCCTTCAAGCAGTCTCTGAGGAAGGGCACGACTTTCCGCTTCATGATCTACAGCGACGAGTCGGAAACTTTGGGCGGCTTACTGGCTTGTGCAAACAAATACGCTGCTGCTGACGATGACAATAGGGAAGAAGGCGAATCCCGCCGATGGGAGTCCGGGAAGAAAAAGGTTGAAGACCAAGCTGGCCCCTCTCACGAATTTGCTGCCACCTTCGGTAAAGGCGGCCCAAGTAACAGCAAGTGGCAGGACAAAAAGCCGACAAGCAACCGACCCGGTCGACCGCCAATGGTGAAGTACGACGACATCAAGCATAATCCCTGTGTACATCATCTGAGGCCGGATGGGTCGAGCTCCCACACGATCCAACAATGTCACATTAATCGGGACATCGCCAAGGACCCCAAAGCCGGCAAGTCAAGAAACAAGCGCAAATCTCGTAAGGACGACAAAGATAAGGAAGACGCTGCATCAGAATCTGACGACGTGGCCTCCAAAGAGGGAAAAGGCAGCAAGTTCCCCAAGCATACTGAAAGTCTCATTGTCAACCTAGCAACAGATTCGTCTTGCAAGGAAAAGGCGGCTTGACGAGAACTTAATGCTACGGTACCTGCAGTTCCACAATATTTGGATTGGTCCAACACTCCCATTACATGGGATCGCAGCGATCACCCGGACAGAGTCCCTACAACGCACACCTATGCTTTGGTCATCAGCCCTATAGTCGACAAATACAAGTTGACAAAGGTGCTTATGGACGGAGGAAGTAGCATCAATATACTCTACGCGATGACATTGAAAAGGATGCGTCTCTCCGAGTCACAACTCAGCCACAACAATGTGAAGTTTCATGGGATTGTGCCGGGACGACAAGCCTCTTCGATGGGAAAGATCACCCTAAAGGTCACCTTTGGCGGCACAGATAATTTCAGGACGGAAGATGTCTCTTTTGAGGTGGTTCCTTTCAGAAGCGCGTATCATGCAATTTTTGGGCATCTGGATTTTGCCAAATTCATGGCTCGGCCGTGCTACATCTATAGAAAGCTTAAAATGCCAGGGCCCAATGGGATCATGACAATCAAGGGGGACTTCAAAAAGGCAAAAGAGTGCGAAGCTGCCAATGCCGTCCATGCTGAAGAAGAAATCTCCAGGGAAGAACTGGAAGACCTCAAGAAAACAATGGTTCCCAATGAGATGTCGGCAACTGAAAATCCGTCCTCTAAAGTCGATTCAAGTTTCAAGCCAAAGGATGACACTAAGAAAACCAAGCTCGCAGAAGACGATCCGACAAAGGAGGCCATTATTGGTACCGACCTCGATGACAAATAGGAAAGCGAGCTCGTCAAGTTTCTCCGTGAGAATCGGGATATCTTTGCTTGGTCACCTTCTAACATGCCAGGTGTCCCGAGGAAACTTGCCGAGCACTCCTTAAAGGTCAACAAAGATGCTAAGCCGGTAAAACAAGGTCTCCAGCGGCTCGGAACAATGAAGCGCAAGGTGGTAGGAAAAGAGATCCTAAGGCTCACCGCCGCCAAGTTCATCCGAGAAGTCGTACATACTGATTGGTTGGCAAATCCCGTCCTCGTCCCAAAGAAAAACACCTCCGAGCTACGTATGTGCATTGATTTCGTTGGCTTAAACAAAGCCTGTCCTAAAGATCCGTTCGCCTTACCGCGTATCGATCAGGTCATTGATTCAATTTCCGGCTCCGAGTTGCTGTGTTTTCTGGACGCTTATTCGGGTTACCATCAGATAAAGATGAAGGAATCAGATAAAATCAAGACGTCCTTCACCATGCCATATGGCAATTACTACTATGTTACAATGCCTTTTGGCTTGAAGAACGCCGGTGCTACTTACCAAAGGTGTATGCAGTGTTGTTTAGACAAGCAGATTGGACGCAATGTTCACGTCTATGTCGACGACATTGCAGTCATGTCGAAGAAGCGAGGCGATCTTATCGCCGATCTGTCGGAAACCTTTGCAAATCTAAGGGAGTTCCAGATGAAGCTTAATCCGGCAAAATGCATCTTTGGAGTTCCCGCAGGCAAGCTTCTGGGCTTCATTGTTTCCCAAAGAGGAATTGAAGTTTACCCGGAAAAGATGAAGGCGATTCAGAACATCGAGAGGCCGACTTGTCTTAAGGACATACAGCGGCTTACAGGTTCCGCCGCGGCTGTTAGCCGATTCATTAGCCGGCTTGGTGACAAAGCGCTGCCCCTATACAAGCTTCCCAAAAAGTCAGACAATTTTGTTTGGACAGAGGAGGCCGAGGCAGCCTTAGCACAGCTGAAGAATACATTGACGCATGCTCCAATCCTGGCAGCTCCAAGGGAAAGAGAGCCGCTTTTGCTCTACATGTCGGCCACCAATTTTGTGATAAGTGCCGTCATCGTAGTTGAACGCCTGGAAGAAGGGAAGGAATGGCCGGATCAACGCCCTGTCTATTTTATAAGCGAGGTGTTTTCAGATTCAAAGCAACGCTACCCTCACTACCAGAAGTTAGCTTACGGCGTGTTCTTTGCCGCCAGGAAGCTGCGGCATTAATTTCATGATCACACAATCACGGTGGTCAGCAAAGCTCCATTGATGGACATCATCAACAATGCCGACGCAACGGGCCAGGTCGCCAAATGGGGCATCGAGTTAGCAGCTTTTGACATCCAGTAGAAGCCGAGAACCGCCATCAAATCTCAAGTCTTAGCCGACTTTGTTGCAGACTGGACAGAGGCATTGGAAAACACACCTTTGCCGGATTCTTAGTACTAGATAATGCACTTTGATGGCTCAAAGATGAAAGAGGGCTCGGGGGCTGGAGTAGTGCTAAAGTCGCCTAAAGGTGACAAGCTCGGCTATGTCCTTCGAATCGAATTCAACGCTACCAACAACGTAGCAGAGTATGAGACTCTCCTCCATGGCCTTCATATGGCTAGGGAGTTGGGAGTAAAACGCATCCTCTATTATGGCGACTCGGATCTTGTTGTACAGCAACTCGACGTAACCTGGGACACAAAAAGTCACAATGGTGGAGTATAGGCGAACAGTTGATGAATTCAGCATATGTTTTGCCGGCTTAGAGGTCCGGTATATCTCCCGAGACGACAATGAAGCTGCTGACGCCTTGGCCAGGATAGGCTCCGGGCAGAAGGAGGTGCCTCCAGACGTATTTCTCCATCATCTGCATAAGCCGTCCATTAAAGGCGGCAACGAAGACTACCCCTTATCGGCAGAATCAGTCCATGTATGCCTGGTAACCCCAGATTGGACCACGCCATACATTGATTTCCTGGTGAACAAAAAGCTGCTGAAGGAGGACGAAGTGTTGAGCCGCCAAGTTGAATGCCGAGCAAAGGCGTACACGATCATTGACGGACAGCTTTACAAACAAAGCACGTCTGGCATCTTTCAACGATGCGTCTCTTCTGCATGGTTTCTTCTGGCTAACTGCTAAGGAGGATGCTATCAACATCGTCAAGACTTGTGAAGGTTGTCAGCGCTACGCAAAGCAGGCTCATTTGCTGGCACATGAGCTTCGGACGATCCCTATAACCTGGTCGTTCACGGTCTGGGGGCTCGACATGGTGGGACCCTTCAAGACCGCAAGAGGAGGCTTAACGCATCTGCTGGTGTCAGTCGACAAATTCACAAAGTGGGTGGAGGCAAAGCCTATCAAGAAACTCGACGGAGCTATCGCTACGAAGTTCATCGTCGAGATAACAACTCGGCATACCGCATAGCATCATCACTGATAATGGCACAAATTTTGCCGTCGGTGAGCTATCGAAGTTTTGCAGTCGATCAAAAATCCGGCTCGACATGGCATCAGTGGCACATCTGCAATCCAATGGACAGGTAAAGCGCACTAACGGCATTATTCTACAAGTTATTAAGCCGAGGCTTGAAACCCCATTGCATCGAGCAGCCGGTGCTTGGGTTGATGAATTGCCGGTAGTCTTATGGAGTATTCGTACTACCACAAACAGATTGACCGGCTTCACCCCTTTCTTCCTCGTTTACGGAGCAGAAGCAGTACTGCCAACCGACATGATCCACGACTCGCCTCGAGTCGCAGCCTACATCGAAGAAGACGCAGAAGAAGCACGTCAAGACGGCTTAGATACCCTCGAAGAAGAAAGAGAGTTAGCTCTCCAACGATCCGCCATCTATCAGCAAGATCTACGTCGCTACCAAAGCCGTAGAGTGCGGACTCGATCTTTTCAAGAAGGCGACTTAATGCTTCGGCTTGTACAAAACCGGCAGCACAAGTTATCCCCTCCATGGGAAGGACCTTTCGTTATCAGCAAAGAACTGAAAAACGGGTCATACTATCTACTCGACTTAAGGGATTCAAAGAAAGATCCTAGGAAGAAAGGTCGCAAGAGGAAAAGGCATGTAGATGACGACTTAGATGAGACGAAACGTCCGTGGAATATCGCTCAGCTACGCCCCTTTTACACTTAGCAAATTCTATTATAACCATGCCAATGTTATCATGAAATGAAAATTGGTTCCTCTCATGTGCAATTCGAGAATCTGTACCATTCTTTATTTCCCAATGATCTTATTGTTATTTTTTGTTTACCCAAAATTGCCTGTGTTGCTTGTTGGTAAACTATCTTTCATGTTGAATCCGCCTTAAGGTGATGAAAAACAACTTTTTGCCAAAATTATGTTCTTTTTGCTTGTTGATAGCTTTTTTGCGCCGGGTTGCTTCAAAGCGTTTCGGCACCGAAAGGCGGCGCTTGTTCTGGGTCTAAATAGATTGGTCCTATGTACCCTGTTACTCAGCAAGTTGTTCCGTAATAGGTTTACCGGCGCTTAAAGGCTAAGGTGTCAAGGCCAGAAAAACTGATGGCATAAAAACTGTAAATTTGCAACCAAAAAAGCTGAATTAATATACAGCAAAAGTCTTAGTTGTTTATACAGACATACATAATGTTTGGACGACTTAACAGCATATGTTACATTTTTAGGGATGGCCAGCTCAAACAGCAAATTCGGCTCATGCAGATTTATCCGCCTCTTCGCCTTCGTCATCAGACTGGACGGGAGTCGGCGGGCATGGCACCTCCTTGAAAATGGTTGTGAGGGAGACCATCTTCGCGACCTTGCTGGCATAACCGCAGATGGAGTGCAGGATTTTCTTCCGGTCCTTCTCGTCCAATGGAGTACCATCCTCTTTCTCAAGAGGAAAGCCGGCCGCGACGCGCCAAGCCTCCGCCTCCGGATAATGTGCCATCATCAGGACCATAGCTGTCTTTGCGCCTCCGCGTGCGCTGAAGCGAAGCCGTTCATCAAAAGACGAAGTTGCTTCGTCCAGTTCAGCCGGCAAGCCTGCAAGGTCAGTCAGTGGCTGGGGGTTGCCGGGAAAGAATTTCTCGACAAACTTCTTGCCAGAAGAAAGTACCTTTGAGAGGAGATCTCCTACCACCAAAATCTGGTCAAGCCGGTTATCCGCTAACAGCTCATGGCCATAACCTGCCAGAGCTGGCAAAAGCGAAGTTCAGCTATAAACTCAGAATGGCTAAGGCAAAAGGCAATGAGCGTGGGTTTTTAAATGAAACTTACTCAGAAGCTGGTCGCCAATAGCCACTGATTCGTCGAGGCGTTTGTCAAGCCGATCCTGGACTTCACGGAGTGCATCTTTGTGCTTCTGTCTCTCCGTCTCCAGGACTTATTCGGCTTTGGCGAGGCTCTTCTTGACCGTCTCCAGCTCTGCTGTCATTGACTGATTAAGCTTATTCAGCTCAATGTTTTCGTCGCGGAGCCGGTCGAGGCTGCCTGCGCTCTCGGCAAACTCCTTGGCTTTGTTAATGGCGTCTGCGTTAGACAAAGTGTCAGCAGTATAAAGAAAAGCTTGATACAAAAAGTTAAGGTTTAGGCATTTATACCTTGGTATGCGACACGATCCGCCTCAAAGCCGGCGATGATGCCATCCTTATTCGCCAGCTCAGTCTTTAGCCGGCGCATCTCCTGATTTTGCACACCCAAAAAATTGATGGTTTCAGCACCAATTTTGCGATGGATCTGCGTAAGGAGGTGCTAAAATCCTAAAGCTACATTAACGAGCAAAATTGGCTACAGGACGCATGCGCATTAACTCGGACCACTATGTCGGCTAGTTTGTAAACTTAACCCGACATAGTGCTCGGGGGCTACTGGGAAGATAATTACCTGGTAGTGCTCACGGAGAAGGGTCATGCCAGCCTCAAAGCTTTCAGCAAAATAATTCTGCTGATCTTCAAGGATTTCTATGACATCAAATGTGTCATAGGCCTGGGTCTCACCCGGCTCGTCATCCCGAAGGGTTGTTCCCTTCTTCCGGGGCAGCCGTGGAGATCGCATGAACCGGCTCATAAACTCCGGCTTGATGCGCCCCTCTTCATCGAAAGCCTCCGCTTTAATCGGAGGAAAAGTCAGGGCATCATTAGCTGGAGCTTCAGCCCTTGGTGGAGAGGAAGCCTCCGTCACCTTTCCCGTCATCTCTATCCATTTGGTGGGAGGTGTAATTCCGGCGCTCCCGAGAGTCACACCTTCCGCCATGGTGCGGGTGGAGGTTTCTTCCACTGGTGTCGGCCTAGAAGAGAAAGGAGTGGCGGGACGAACAGCGGGAGAGGCTTTCTTCCGCGTGGCTAACACCTTTTGTCTCAAAGGTGCGCCTTTCTTTAGCCTGCAAAGACAAAGGGGTAAGATTAGAAAATCCAGCAATACTGCAAAACAAAGAAGAGATGTTTTAGCCGACTTACTTCTTGCTAGGAATGTTAAGCCCAACAAGGGCGTCATCGTCCTCGGATGTAGCGCCCCGACCCCGGAATTATACAGAGAGACTATGTAACCCACAGGATATGCTACACAATCGAAGGGCATGGGGTTACCGCTCCCACGCAACACCTCGATCATGCCATAAACACTGGCATAGCTATCAATGTATAATAGAGAGATCAAGACTTGTGGAACAACTGGCACATCACAGACTCTACGACACAAAAGATCATATAGAAACTCGTATAACGAGAAAGATAACAAAATACACACAGAGGTCACAGACCCATCATTACAACAAGCGGAAGCAAATTAGTTGTCTAAACAACAAGATCCAAATTATGGCCTAAGAGGCCTATAATAACAAATCCCAGCCAGCTTGTTCCACGACGTCCCAAGCTGCCACCTGGGAACCCAGACTACTTGTCGATATCAACGATGAACCCACCTGTCTGCTCGGTGACGTCCTCCTCTGAGACAATTAATATTCAACAAAGAGAGACTGAGTACGATATAGGCCCAATGATGACATGGCTCTAAAGCTGTATAGTGGTTATTTTGCATAAAGCTAGTTTTCCTTTTTAAAAGACATAAATGACTCATGGCATCGACTACTCGGAAGGTTTTTTCAAAAAGGGGTAATATAGTAAACTTTTATCTTCGGTTCTCCTTGAACCCATAGTAGCCATTTCTCACCACTCATCTCCACCAAGGCACTCCCTCAAATCACCCTCGAGGAAATGAACCTTTTAACACACGTTGAGTTGCAACCTCTAGTTGCCAAATTTTAATTAAGATTCATGTTTTCTATGAGCTAATCCGCCTTTCCCAAAATTTGTCCATAACCGTGGACACAGCTTTTCAAAAAGATTAAACCCTGCAGGGGTGTACTGTTTTTACCACCGGTTCCGTCCGACCCCTTGCCTGTACAATTAGCTCTCTTCCGGGGAAAGCCGGCAGGGCGGGCGCGGTTAAACCTTTACAATGTATGAGACTATCCAAGGGTCATCATGGCGACATGACAAGTTTATCCAGCCTATTTCAGCCCTTGCCCCCATCGCCACATCCTACACACCCCACATCCTCATCTTCGCACCTTCATCACCTGCAACTCACATGCAAATGGAAAGCGCAAACTAGAGTACCCTTGGATACGCCCACACAAATTATTCGGTTAGTAAGGGGCCGTACCCCCACCGTTGGAAGCACGCTCGGTTCTTGGTTCTAACTAAAAGTAGTCGCAGCCTAGGCGGCAAGAATGAGGCAAAACACCATCCCCGATGGCAACTTTTTAGCATTTTATTATTTACCACAAGTAACCACCATGTCCGAGCATTCCATCAATTTAGTAAGCATGGAAATAATCACCGGATCACTAAGCATTTGTCTAAGCATGGCTAAGCATATAGTACAACAGTTATATCTTTACTCAGGCCAACACATCATACCTATGGTTCATGGGAGGGGAAGCATGTAATGGTTTAGGGAACATGCAATTCATAGGATACTCTATGTCTCGACAAAAAGTTGACATTGGAATCGAATGCAATATTATGGAGGATAAAATAATTGCATAAAACAATAGGATGCTATATGCTAAGAAGGTTAGGTTATCTCTTGCCTTGCTGACGGGGCGTGTAGTACGGATCGTCGGGGTAGGTAGGGGAACCCTCGACTCCTGAATCTATCGATACCCAAACAATCACTGAAGAACAAATAAATAACATGAAGACAAGGTGCAATGCACAATCATGATTACATGTCAAGTTTATGCAATGATATCATCATATAATTTAGCTAACAATTTAAATGGAGTGCCAAATAATTAGTGCAATTATTTGGAAGCAACCCCATATTTAACTTAGTGACCACATGGTTTGTAAATTATTACATTACTAAAAAGTGGCTTAAATATGCATGAGCATGACATGAATAGATAGGTATTGTTCTTCTGATCATTTTGGTACCTCGTTTGTGATTTTCCAATTATTGAGGAATAAATAGTGAATTAAATGATTATTTGAATTTAATTCTTTTAACCAATTCAAGAATAACATCAAAGGAAAATTTGTTTTCATGATTTAATATTACCATAATTAGATAGCATTTGAATTGCTGAGCATTTTGATATTTTATTCACAATTTTTGGGTAATTATTCATCAAGTTATGATTTTTCCCAATATTGTTATTATTTTTGCCATTTTAATAATTCTTAATAAACAACAAGAATATAGTTTCAAAAGACCAGTATAATGATACTCACATGTAGAGTTTGTTTTTCTGAACAATTTGGTATATTATTTGCTAAATTTGAAACAATATTTAATTAGTTATCATTTTTATTTTATTTTATATTATATATTTTTTATTTTACTGTTAGGCCGGTCTTCAGACCGGACAGGCCGGCCCATAGGCCGGGCACCTAGCCGAAACAACCGGCCTCTTGGCCGGCCCAAACCGGAGCCTAGGCCGGGCACCCACCCGAGGTTGCCGGCCTCCTGGCCGGTCGGGCCGGGCTCACACCCGAGCCTGCCGGCCTCTTGGCCGGCCCGGGCCGGTTCCCAGGGCGGGCGCACGACGGTGACGGCGGTGACCGACGACGACGTCAAGTCGCGATGAGAGGGAGAGGGGGAGCGGGAGGAGGTCCAGGGGAACACGGAGATCACCAGGAGCACGTTGCCGTGGTCGGTGAGGCCGGAGAGGGACGGAGTCGGCGGCGATTTAGCTCGGCGGAGCTCGGCCGACGCGGACGAAGACGAGAATGGCGACGTCGATCCCGAGCGTCCCGGCTCGATTCCGCCGGCGGGGAGGGAGAGGGGGACGCGGCAGAGGTTTCTATCGGCTTCGATCTGCGTGGGGCGGCTCCAGGCGACGGCAATGCGACGGCGAGCGGCGGCAATGGTGGAGCTCAGGAGGGAGAACGGGAGCTAGGGCTAGGGTTCGTGCGATCTGGAAAACGGGGAGGTGAGAGAGAGGGGAGCAGGTGGCCTCGATGGCGGCCTCCTTATCCTCCAGGGGGCCACAGCAGCGTGCGGGGCGAGCTGGCGGCATGGCACTAGACGCCACTGTCGCCACAGTGACGAAGAAGAAGGCAGTTTTACCGAAAACCCCCTGGCTCCAATTAAAGTTATTTGCAAATTGGTCCAACAACACATTATGGATTTAAATTGGGGCAACAAACCTTTTTAAAAATTCTAGAAAAATTCAAGTAGGCTCCCCATAACATTTAGAAGCTCCACCAAAATTTGTGCTCCAAAATAAAATGTTTTGGTCAACATTTGCTCAAAGTGTTTAAATATGCTCATTTTTGATAATTTCCAAAATTCATTTACTTGGAGTACTTAAGCATTTTCAAAAATATTGAGAATATTCATGGAGGCTCCCAATATAATAATGAAGCTCCCCATAATTTTATTTTGATTTTTTTGGAAAGTTTCACTTGGTTTCAAAATTTAAAATTGATTTGAACCAATTTGAATTCTCAGCTTTTTATTTCTTTGCTTGGCAAGAAATTGCTTTTGCCAAAATTTATAACATGTAAACTTGGAACTTCCTGGACAATTTGGAAGTTCAAAATAATTTGTTTGCTATGTTGAGCAAATACATTTGGTTTGGAGGGTTGGGAAGGTTTTGCTTCCCCCTTTTAAATGGTTCCAATTGTTGCTTGTTAGAATTAGCAAATTCAAATGCATGCCATGATGCAAACATGAGATGAAAAAGTGGAAAAATTATTCATATTTTTCAGTACCAAACTGGGGCTGTTACAAATCTACCCCCCTTACAGGAATCTCGTCCCGAGATTCTAGTCTTGAGTGAAGAAGGCGGGATATTCCTGGCGAAGACTAGTTTCCCGTTCCCAAGTTGCTTCTTCTTCAGAATGGTTAGACCACTGGATTTTGAGGAACTTGATGGTCTTGTTACGGGTCTTCCTTTCTGCTTCATCCAAGATGCGGACAGGATGCTCACGGTAAGTCAAATCCTCCTGGATGTCCAACACTTCATGATCAACCCCACGGATAGGGTCTTTGAAGCAACGACGGAGTTGAGAGACATGAAACACATCATGCACATCCGAAAAGTTTGAGGGTAGCTCGAGTTGGTAGGAGAGATCTCCTCGCTTGGCTAGGACGGTGAAAGGACCAACATAGCGAGGTGCCAATTTTCCCTTGATCCCGAAGAGACGAACGCCTCGGAGGGGAGAGACTCGAAGATAGGCTTTGTCACCAATTTCATAGTGAACCTCCTGATGATGTTTATCATAATAACTCTTTTGCCTGGACTGGGCAATCTTCAGATTCTCCCGAATGATTCGAACCGTTTCTTCAGCCTCATTGATCACATCAGGACCGAAGAGTGACCTTTCTCCGGTTTCAGACCAATTTATAGGAGTTCGACATTTTCAGCCATTTGGAGACTAGCTTGATAACTGTTATTTTAGGAGAACTCGGCGAGGGGGAGATACTTTTCCCAACCCTTACTGAAGGAGATAACACATGCCCGAAGCATGTCCTCAAGAACTTGGTTCACCCTTTCAGTCTGATCATCAGTCTGAGGATGATAAGCTGTGCTGAAGTTGAGACGGGTTCCAAGAGCCTTTTGGAAGCTTTGCCAGAATTTGGACACAAATAGACTCCCACGGTCTGAAATGATCCTCAATGGAACCCCATGCAAAGGAACAATCCGGGCCATATACAGCTAAGCCAGTTTTATAGAGTTGATATCCTCGCGAACAGGGAGGAAGTGGGCGACCTTAGATAGACGATCAATGACTACCCAAATGGCATTGTTACCCTTGGGTGACCTCGGGAAACCGGTGATGAAATCCATACCCAATTCATCCCACTTCCACTCGGGAATGGCTATGGGGCGAAGAGTACCCGCTGGCCTTTGATGCTCAGTCTTCACACGGTGACAGACGTCGCATTCTGCAATGTACTCGGCAATTTCTCGCTTCATGCCAAACCACCAGAATTGACGGCGAAGATCTTGGTACATCTTGGTACTACCTGGATGAATGGAAATGGGCGATTCATGAGCTTCTGAGAGTATCAACCCTTTTGTATTCCCACTCTTGGGCACCATTAGATGGTCACCAAAGTAAACAACACCGTTGTCATCAACAGAAAAACAATTGGCCTTCCCATTAGCGATTTTCTCTTTGATTTCGAGGATTTCAGCATCAAGCTGCTGGGTTGCCTTGATTTCATACTCAAGGGTGGATTTGATTTCTAAGTTTGCCAGAAATCCGGAAGGAACAATCTCCAGATTCAAACGGGCAAGCACCTCATGAAGGGCAAGTTGGGCCTCTTCAACCATCAGGGTGTTGCAATAAGCCTTGCGACTCAGAGCATCTGCCACCACGTTGGCCTTGCCGGGCTGATAGTTGAGGGTCACATCATAGTCCCTGATTAATTCCAACCATCTTCTCTGTCGGAGATTCAGATCCGGCTGGGTGAAGAGATACTTTAGACTTTGATGATCCGAGAAGATTTCGCCACGGTTTCCCAATAGGTAGGGCCTCCATTGCTTCAGAGTATGAACCACGACAGCAAGCTCTAGATCATGAGTTGGATAGTTGTGCTCATGCGGTTTGAGTTGACGAGAAGCATAGGCTACCACATGGCCTTCTTGCATTAGCACACAGCCCAAACCTTGCAATGAGGCATCACAGTAGACAATAAAGTCCTTGTCTGTATCAGGAAGGACAAGCACAGGAGTGGTCGTGAGTTTGACTTTGAGAGTTTGGAAACTCTCTTCAGCTTTGTCTGTCCACTCAAACTTTTTATCTTTCTTGAGAAGGTCAGTCAAGGCCTTGGCTATCTTGGAAAAGCCCTCGATGAATCGACGGTAATAACCTGCCAACCCAACGAAGCTACGGATATCTTTGACGGACTTGGGAGTAGGCCAATCAAGGATTGCCTGAATCTTGTCAGGTATAACAGCTACTCCAGCAGCTGCCACCACATGACCTAGGAAAATGAGCTCCTTTAACCAGAACTCACACTTGGAAAACTTGGCATAGAGACGATGATCACGAAGCTTTCTCAGAAGTAGCCGAAGATGCTCAGCATGCTCTTCTTCGGTTTTGGAGTAGACAAGGATGTCATCAATGTATATTATGACGAACTTGTCGAGGTACTCATGGAATATAGAATTCATAAGCCTCGTGAATGTAGCCGGGGCATTGGTGAGTCCAAAGGACATGATGATATACTCATATAAGCCATAACGAGTAGTGAAAGCCATCTTCAGAATATCCTCCTTTCTGATTTTGATCTGATGGTAGCCTAACCTCAGATCCATCTTGGAGAATACAGTTGCACCAGCTAGCTGATCGAACAGGTCATTTATTCGTGGAATAGGGTACTTGTTCTTGATGGTTACCGAATTCAGAGGCCGGTAATCAACAACCAGACGAGGAACATTTGAATCCCTCTTCTTGACAAAGATGACAGGACAGCCCCAGGGCGAGCTACTAGGCCGGATAAATTCTCTCTCCAACAGCTCATCAAGTTGCTTCTTCAGCTCAGTCAGCTCTTCTGCTGGCATGCGGTAGGGCCTTTTGGAAATTGGAGCAGTTCCCGGAACCAATTCAATGACAAACTCTACACTTCGATCATGTGGCATGCCAGGCAATTCTTCAGGAAAGACGTCGGGTAAATCACACACCACATCCACCTCATGCATCTCAAGTGGGGTGATTCCTTCCAGGAAGTATAGGCTGATCTCCGGAGAGAGAGGAGTGGCTGCGGATGGAGTTACAAATTTTGGGGACCAGTAACGCACTATTCCATAAGTTGGGTGGGTCACTGTGACAGTCTTGGCAGCACAATCCAAGTTGGCCTGATATTTGAATAGCCAATCCATGCCCAGAATGACATCTATTACATCGGACTTCAGAGCTATCAACGAGAATGGAAAGAGTATTGACCCTATAGAAACTTGAACCTCAGGAGCGATCCAGTTGGTGTGCCAACTAGATCCTGGTGTTTTGACCACTAGAGGGGAGTCCATGTTCAGGAACAGTATTTGATGGTTGTGTGCATATGCTATGGATATGAATGAATGCGATGCTCCAGAATCAAACAAGACTGAAGCTGGATATTCATTAACTCGAAGCGTACCCATGAGAACACCGGGGTCCTCTTCGACTCCTTCAGCCGAGACGTGGTTCAGGCGGCCACGGCTGACAGTCATGGCCTTGGCGGCTGGTGTAGAGGGAGCTGGTGCCGGTGTTGCGGTAGCCGGTGCCTTCTGGGGACACTCTCTGGAGTAGTGACCCGGCTGGCCACAGCTGTAGCAAGTGGGCCTCGGTGGTGGTGGTGGCAGCTGAGGACGAAAGCCACTTCCAGCCGCACCCAAGGTCGAGGTAGCTGGGCGAGGAGGAGGTGGCCTGTATTCCGAAGGCCTTGCCGCGAAAGGAGCACGAGGCACATCACTGAAGGGCACAAAGATCCTGCACTTCTTGCCCTCAGAGGAAGAGGAGCTCTGATTATCCATTGGAGCTGGCCTCTTGGAAGACTCCAGCTCCTTCCTACCTTGCTCCATAGTGAGAGCCTGGTTGTACAGCTCCTGGTAGGACTGGAACTTGAAGGGCAACAGCTCGTATCGGAGCCGAGGTGCAAGCCCCTTGCAGAATAGTTCTTGCTTGTACTCATCATTGGTCACGTCCCGGGGGGCGTAACGAGAGAGGTGGTTGAACTCACGCCCATAAGATTGGACGTCTATGCGTCCCTGGGTCAGATCCAGGAACTCCCTCCTCTTGAGGTCCATGATGGGCTTGGGGATGTAGGCCGCACGGAAGGCGGTGCAGAACTCCACCCAGGTGAAGACATGGCCAGCATCAAACATTGACACATGGCTCTCCCACCAAGAGCCAGCGGCCCCATTCAGCTGGTAGGTGGCGAAGTTCACTTGTTCCGCCACCGGAACATGCAAGGCAGCGAACTTGCGCTCGAGAGCACGGAGCAAATCATCAGCATCCAGCGGCTCTCTAGCCTCAGAGAAGGTCCGTGGCTGGGAGCGCAAGAACTCCGTGAGGGTGTTGCAGTCATTGTTCTTGCGAGCACCCTGCTGCACCAACTGCTCAAGCAGACGCTCATTGCGCAGTCGGTTCTCTTCGATGGCCATCAGAACCTCCGCCATTGAGGGTGGCGGCGGTGGCTCAGGATCGCCTGGGTTACCACGACGAGTAGGAGCCATTCTGAAGATTTAGAACAAGGACACAGTTAGTAACCATCTCCGAACATTTAGGATAGAGCGATAGAGTCCTTCCTGATATAGGGATTTAAGATGGCACTAACACGAATGAGATAGAACAAACAACCACGTGTGACACCACGTCAACGCGGCGATAACAAACAGAAGTAAAGGACTCGAGACAACACTGGACGGTGATAAGCCAACCCCGGGAACCTAAACTTCGACACCACGTTAAAACAAATAGAGGTAAGGTAACTCAGAAATAGAGCGAGTTGGATAAGGAGTAAAAAGAATCCTAAGAGGGGTTTCACAACTCGTTTTTAGGTTATAAATAATTTTCACGATCACTAGACTCGACATCGACCAATAGAACGGGTTTCCTATAGGCAGTCCTGCTCTGATACCAACTTGTAGCGCCCCGACCCCGGAATTATACAGAGAGGCTATGTAACCCACAGGCTATGCTACACAATCGAAGGGCATGGGGTTACCGCTCCCATGCAACACCTCGATCATGCCATAAACACTGGCATAGCTATCAATGTATAATAGAGAGATCAAGACTTGTGGAACAACTGGCACATCATAGACTCTACGACACAAAAGATCATATAGCAACTCGTATAACGAGAAAGATAACAAAATACACACAGAGGTCACAGACCCATCATTACAACAAGCGGAAGCATATTAGTTGTCTAAACAACAAGATCCAAATTATGGCCTAAGAGGCCTATAATAACAAATCCCAGCTAGCTTCTTCCACGACGTCCCAAGCTGCCACCTGGGAACCTCGTCGATGTCAACGATGAACCCACCTGTCTGCTCGGTGACGTCCTCCTCTGAGGCAATTAATATTCAACAAAGAGAGACTGAGTACGACGTACTCGCAAGTTTAGTAGGGCGATATAGGCCCAATGATGACATGGCTCTAAATCTGTATAGTGGTTATTTTGCATAAAGCTAGTTTTCCTTTTTAAAAGACATAAATGACTCATGGCATCGACTACTCGGAAGGTTTTTTCATAAAGGGGTAAGATAGTAAACTTTTATCTTCGGTTCTCCTTGAACCCATAGTAGCCATTTCTCACCACTCATCTCCACCAAGGCACTCCCTCTAATCACCCTCGAGGAAATGAACCTTTTAACACACCTTGAGTTGCAACCTCTAGTTGCCAAATTTTAATTAAAATTCATGTTTTCTATGAGCTAATCCGCCTTTCCCAAGATTTGTCCATAACCGTCGACATGGCTTTTCAAAAAGATTAAACCTTGCAGGGGTGTACTGTTTTTACCACCGGTACCGTCTGACCCCTTGACTGTACAATTAGCTCTCTTCCGGGGAAAGCCGGCAGGGCGGGAGCGCTTAAACCTTTACAATGTATGAGACTATCCAAGGGTCATCGTGGTGACAGGACAAGTTTATCCAGCCTATTTCAGCCCCTACCCCCATCGCCACATCCTACACACCCCACATCCTCATCTTCGCACCTTCATCACCTGCAACTCACACGCAAATGGAAAGCGCAAACTAGAGTACCCTTGGATACGCCCACACAAATTATTCGGTTAGTAAGGGGCCCATACCCCCACCGTTGGAAGCACGCTCGGTTCTTGGTTCTAGCTAAAAGCACTCGCAGCCTAGGCGGCAAGAATGAGGCAAAACACCATCCTCGATGGCAACTCATCCAAGCCTTTTAGCATTTTATTATTTACCACAAGTAACCACCATGTCCGAGCATTTCATCAATTTAGTAAACATGGAAATAATCACCGGATCACTAAGCATTTGTCTAAGCATGTAGTACAACAGTTATATCTTTACTCAGGCCAACACATCATACCTATGGTTCATGGGAGGGGAAGCATGTAATGGTTTAGGGAACATGCAATTCATAGGATACTCTATGTCTCGACCAAAAGTTGACATTGGAATCTAATGCAATATTATGGAGGATAAAATAATTGCATAAAACAATAGGATGCTATATGCCAAGAAGGTTAGGTTATCTCTTGCCTTGCTGTCGGGGCGTGTAGTACGGATCGTCGGGGTAGGTAGGGGAACCCTTGACTCCTGAATCTATCGATACCCAAACAATCATAGAATAACAAATAAATAACACGAATACAAGGTGCAATGCACAATCATGATGACATGTCAATTTTATGCAATGATATCATCATATAATTTATCTAACAATTTAAATGGAGTGCCAAATAATTAGTGCAATTATTTGGAAGCAATCCGATATTTAACTTAGTGACCACATGGTTTGTAAATTATTACATTACTAAAAAGTGGCTTAAATATTCATGAGCATGACAAGAATAGATAGGTATTGTTCTTCTGATCATTTTGGTACTTCGTTTGTGATTTTCCAATTATCGAGGAATAAATAGTGAATTAAATGATTATTTGAATTTAATTCTTTTAACCAATTCAAGAATAACATCAAAGGAAAATTTGTTGTCATGATGTGATATTACCATAATTAGATAGCATTTGAATTTCTGAGCATTTAGATATTTTATTCACAATTTTTGGGCAATTATTCATCAAGTTATGATTTTTCCCAATATTGTTATTATTTTTGCCATTTTAATAATTCTTAATAAACAGCAAGAATATAGTTTCAAAAGACCAGTACAATGATACTAACATGTAGAGTTTGTTTTTCTGAACAATTTGGTATATTATTTGCTAAATTTGAAACAATATTTAATTAGTTATCATTTTAAATTTTTTTATTTTACTGTTAGGCCGGCCTTCAGACCGGACAGGCCGGCCCATAGGCCGGGCACCTAGCCGAAACAACCGGCCTCCTGGCCAGCCAAGACCGGACCCCAGGCCGGCCACCCACCCGAGGTTGCCGGCCTCCTGGCCGGCCGGGCCGGTTCCCAGGCCGGGCTCACACCCGAGCCTGCCGGCCTCTTGGCCGGCCTGGGCCGGTTCCCAGGCCGGGCGCACGGCGGCGACGGCGGTGACCGACGGCGACGTCAAGCTGCGATGAGAGGGAGAGGGGGAGCGGGAGGAGGTCTAGGGGAACGCGGAGCTCACCAGGAGCACGTTGGTGTGGTCGGTGAGGCCGGAGAGGGACGGAGTCGGTGGCAATTTAGCTCGGTGGAGCTCGGTCGACACGGACGAAGACGAGAACGGCGGCGTCGATCCCGAGCATCCCGGCTCGATTCCGCCGGCGGGGAGGGAGAGGAGGACGCGGTGGAGGTTTCTATCGGCTTCGATCTGCGCGGGGAGGCTCCAGGCGACGGCAATGCGACGGAGAGCGGCGGCAACGGTGGAGCTCGGGAGGGAAAACGGGAGCTAGGGCTAGGGTTCGTGCGATATGGAAAACGGGGAGGTGAGAGAGAGGGGAGCAGGTGGCGTCGATGGCGGCCTCCTTATCCTCCAGGGAGGCCACAGCAGCGTGCGGGGCGAGCTGGCATCATGGCACCAGACGCCACTATTGCCACAGTGAGGAAGAAGAAGGCAGTTTTACCGAAAACCCCTGGCTCCAATTAAAGTTATTTGCATATTGGTCCAGCAGCACATTATGGATTTAAATTAGGGCACTAAAACCTTTTTAAAAATTCTGGAAAAATTCAAGTAGGCTCCCCATAACATTTAGAAGCTCCACAAAAATTTGTGCTCCAAAATAAAATGTTTTGATCAACATTTTCTCAAAGTGTTTAAATATGGTCATTTTTGATAATTTCCAAAATTCATTTACTTGGAGTAATTAAGCATTTTCAAAAATATTGAGAATATTCATGGAGGCTCCCAATATAATAATGAAGCTCCCCATAATTTTATTTTGAATTTTTGGAAAGTTTCACTTGGTTTCAAAATTTAAAATTGATTTGAACCAATTTGAATTCTCAGCTTTTTATTTCTTTGCTTGGCAAGGAATTGCTTTTGCCAAAATTTATAACATGTAAACTTGGAACTTCCTGGACAATTTGGAAGTTCAAAATAATTTGTTTGCTATGTTGAGCAAATGCATTTGGTTTGGAGGGTTGGGAAGGTTTTGCTTCCCTCTTTTAAATGGTTCCAATTGTTGCTTGTTAGAATTAGCAAATTCAAATGCATGCCATGATGCAAACATGAGATGAAAAAGTGGAAAAATTATTCATATTTTTCAATACCAAACTGGGGCTGTTACATCGGACGACTTGGCGCCAATCGTGAGTGATTGGCTCTTCCTCTTTCGTCTCTCTGCAGACGCCGAGGAAAAGGAGATGGGCCGCTTGGTCGCCTTGGTGGATGATGATGCTCCAGCGGGGCGAGCGGTGGAGACTCCGGGAATCTGACGGATAATACATGTTAGTCCGTTAAGGGCAAAGCCGAATCCCTAAGTGAATTGAACTTTGGTCCGACAAAGTACCTTTGGGGGAGGGTTGGCAGCTGTATACATTGGCAGCGATTCTTCGTATTGTCGGCCTTCGTTAGGCCGGGCTTTGATGAGATTGTTGAAGCGAGCCTCAAAGAGGTCTTGCTCCAAGTCTTTCTTGCTGATCCGCATGGGATCAGAATTGTCCGTGTACTCGCACAAGAGGCGAGCACGATGTTGGAGGGGCTGGATCCGTCTCTTCATCCAGCAAATTATTGTGTCCTTCCCAATCAGGGGAGGAGAGCCGGAGGTCAACTCCATGATCCTTGCCTTAATGGCGGCAAGGTCAGCCGGCATCTTTGCTGCCGGCTTCTTCTTCCATGAGGTCAGGGGCATGCCGGCTCTATCCTCGAAGGCGGTGAGCCCCTGCAGCCTATTTGGAGGCGCCACGTCCTTGCAGTATAAGAAGGTGGACGCCCACCCCTTAGCCGAATCCACGATCGGCACCTGAGGGTACCAATCTATATCTCGGCACGAATTGAATTTGATGGAGCCGGCAACCAACAGCTCCTTGTTGACTGTCTTCCTCTTGACTCCGAAGCAGTGCTGGAAGAAATCTAACCTGGGAACTAATCCTAAGTAGCCTTCAAACAGCGCTATGTGTCGTGGGGCTACCTTTCGGGTACCCCACGGTGGTAGTACCTGGGTCACGCCAGGAGAGGCCCATGAAGTGTACCATGTGGCCCAAGTAGCTGGTTAGGCCGGTGATGATCTTCCTTATTCTGTAACGTGCAATCCGCACCGTCCACCCGAGACTTGGCCTGTGATATAAAGGCCAGGAGGGTGCGTCGTCTAGGTCAAGCAAGCAGCACGCAAACCCTAGCGAGATTGCATCTCGCCATTGTAGCCACCTCGATAATACCAGACAAGCAGGAGCAGATCTTTACCTCACCTCGAGGGGCCGAACCTGGGTAAAACTCGCCCCCTATTAGCCGTCTTAACCACCAACGTTCATACTCTCTCCCCCTCAATCAACCCGGGGTACACAACCTTGGGATTTGCCGAGTCCACTACTCGTCAATTGGCGCCGTCCGTGGGGAAGAACAGATCGTTGGAGTCATGGTTGCGCCGGCCTCATCAACAATGAAGAACGGCATCAGCGCCAGGGAGTCGATCTACACCGGCTTCCTCGAGTTCGTCCACCACTCGCCGGCGGATCTCCCGGCGTACGCTGAGGTGCAGCAGAGCACGTGGATTACCTTCGGTAGTCTGCGCTATCTGGTGGACAGTCGCGGAACGCTCCGGCCCACGCTGGCCACGTTGCGCGCGACGGACGCGCCAGCATCTACACCGACTGCGCCGACCGCGGCTTCACCCGCCGCGAAGATCGCATCTACTGCGGCCACGGCGGTCGTGTCATCGACTACCGCGAAGATCGCGTCCAATTCGACTGCGTCAGCACCATCTACGACCGCATCAACAGCGACTGCGGTGACCACACCCGCGGTCACCAGAAAAATTGCATCTACTGCAACCCCGGCGCGAAACAAGTCTACCACGACCTTCTTGTCCGCGCCCCGGATGAAGCCAAAATCTACGCCAATCGCGCCTCCGCATCGCGGAGTCGCCAGTAGCAGCGGCCGTGGCACCCGCCACGTCGCTGTGATCTTCGACTCTGAGCATAGCTCAAACGAAGGAAGCAGGACTGGGAGCATCAGCCCCACTCGGCAGGTTTACCCCTGCGCAAGTCTATATGGCCAGCCCAGCACGACCCAACGGCGGGGAACCCGTATACCCGCTGGAGGTGACCATGCCGGACAGGGTGACAAGACTCACCATCACTCGGGAGATGGCGATCCAGGCCATGAAGCACGTGGACGAAGGCACGTTCCCTTCACCAGATGAACCCCGAGAAGACCAACTGGCGGTCCAATACTTGCTTTGGAAGGAGTTCGAGCGAGTCCGTCAAGAGAAGGCCGATCTGATTCGGCGCAAAGAGTTGGCCGACGCATCAAGTGCCAGGAGGGCAGCACACTCGTTCTTGGCCGGATCAGAGGAAGTCTCGCAAGGAGGACGTCACAGGGCTCGCATGCCACGGGTGCCAGAAGCTGATCGCGTCCACCTCACTCGCAATCTGGAGTCGTCATTCATGACGGAAGATGCGGACGGAATCCCCGTCCCCAAGACACCCGCTTCGGCCCTCATGGCGGTCGAAACCTACCTGCGACTAACACAGCCGCCGGAGGGTGATGCCCACGCCCGCCTCCACAGGCGACAAATTCAATCCCTCAGGGAAGTCGAGGAAGTCCTGGCAAAATCAGCACCGGCAGAAAGGGCGCACGAGAATCGAGGCCGCCGCGATCGTGAACCCGCACCACTTGCAGACCCAGCCCCAATTCGACTGCGACAGCCGCAGCCAGGCGAAGATGTCCGTAACGTCGTCGCACAGAGAAGGGTGGACCGCAGTCGACGGCTGCGAGCGGCGAGTGCACAAGCCAACGACTACGACGACGACTTCGAGCCACGCGGAGCTGCATGTTTCAGCTTCAACATCCGCGACACGAAGATGCCCAAAGGCTTCAAGCTAACAGCGGAGACACCCAAGTATGATGGGAAGCAAGACCCAAAGGACTGGCTGGAAGACTACCTCATCGCGTGCAGCTGTCAAGGTGGTACTTCGACTACTGCCATGCAGTACATCCAGTTGATGCTCACGGGATCTGCTCGCGGGTGGCTCAACACTCAGCCCAGGGACGCTTTCAGCACCTGGGACGAGTTCAGGAACGCCTTCGTGAAGAGTTTTCTGGGGACATACGCAAGGCCAACAACCCTCATTGAGCTCCAGGCGTGCAAGCAAGGTCGAGACGAGCCACTCCGTTCGTACATCCAGCGGTGGACCTTACTTCGCAACACCATGGATGGAGCCACCTCAGAGGACAGGGTAATGGATGCATTCATGCATGGCGTTTACCGCCGCGACCTCCGTGAGGAGTTTGGTAGGCTTAGGCCGAGGAACATGATCGAGCTCATGCAGATAGCCAACCAGTGGGAAGATGGAGAAGACTCTGTTCGTGATGCGCCACGATCTCCGAGGCAAGAGGCAGGACCTAGCAACTGGCGAGAAGGGCGCCTGAAAAAGAAGCCGCGTTACGTCGGCAACGACTCGATCGAGTTAGTAGCGGCGGGATTCGAAACCCCCCGTGAGAATGAAAGGCAGTACAACCAGGACGGTGGCAGCAGCTACCATAGAGACGGAAGTCGCAAGCGCGAGTGGCGGAGACGCCCACTGACTGAGGAAGAAGAGTTAGAGCAACCTTGCAAACATCACATGTTCAGGGACCCAGAAACAGGCAAGTGGGGATCCCGCCACCTATTGAAGGATTGCAGAAAGGCGCGTAAGATATACAGGGCGTTTGCGCGAATAGTACCTCAGAACGGACAGCGTGATAATCAAGCGGCACCCGTGGCACAGCCAGCCGCACAGCTGGCCCTCCAGGCACCACCTCCTCCTCCAGTCGCCAACCCAGCGCAAGCAGCGCTGGCCTTCTACCCGCAACAGCAACAACAGCCACAGCCGCAGGATCCTGCTAACGTGTTCCCGGCAGCACGTGGGCAGATCAACATGATACAGAAGGGACGTCCTTCCAACAGGACCCAGAAAATCATCACCCGCCAGGTCTACCAAGCACTCACCAATCCACCTGCAGTACCCGATTACCTGAGAGGCTCAGAAACGGCGATCACCTTCTCCAGAGCGGACCACCCGCCGGCGATACCACGACCCGGGCACGCTGTAACATCCCAGAATTAATATAAGTATTATTAATTCCAAAAATGTGGGCCAACAATTTTTTTATTATCTTATGTGTGTTTGCTTGCATTTTGTTGTTTGATATGTGTGATTGCTAAGCAAAGGTATGAATAAAAAGAAAGAAAATGAAAGCAACCCCACCACATGAAATAATGGGACAAGTGCCACACAACTTTCTCTAAATGAGAAATAAATATTTCTTTAAATCAAAAACCAGTGGGGTGACATAGTGCTCACTCCCACTTAGCTCTAATAACTTTTCCCTCTTCAAAATATATTTTCAAATTCCAAAATATAAAATTCTATTTCTTTCTTTAATCATCTTAAACCACAAAATGTGCTATGATGCACTTATCAAAAAAATACCATCATAGCACCACAACTCACTATTAATCTATATGAGACCAGATGTGGAAACCAAATTCAAAAATTCAAATTTAAATTCTGTTGAGGCATTTGGTCGAACAGGTGGTGAGCACCACCCCTGTTCTTCCCCAAATGCTTAAACCCGAGATCAAATCCACGGATTTGTGCGTTTGTTCGTCGATTCCTTGCACCCCAACCCCACTCTCCATCCCACGAACCTGCCCAGCACCTCAATTGCACGCTGGAAACACTCTAGCCGCCGCATTGATCGCCGTTCATCATCGCCAGGGAGCAGCGCTCCTGTGGCCATGCCGCCGTGCCGCGCCGTGGAGGAAACCGTCCCCCACCAGCCACCTAGCCCTAGCGCCGCACCCTACACCTCCCCTGCCCCCTCTCTCGCCTGCACCGTGCCCAGCAGCAACCCAATTCCGCCGGAGACGCGGCACCCGTGCGTGCCCGTGCGCCGCCCGAGCGCGCACACGGCCGTCCCCCACCATTGACCACGCCCAGCTTGCCTCCACGCCGCCAACCGTGCCCCTCCATAGCCCAGCACCGTAGCCGGCCTCGCGCCAACCCTACGGACATGCCCGGCCGCCCGTTGCACCACCCCTGCACCCTGCCCACCATGAACCGGAGCTCCGGCTATAAAAGCAGCCGCCCCGAGCTCCGATTCCACCACACCACTCCACCCCGCCTCGCCATTCCACTCCCCTCCACTTCACCCTCACCGTGCACCGCCAGGAGGGCGGAATCGCGGCCGCTGAGCCGCTGCTGCCCTGCAATTTCTCCGCCGGAGCCGAGGTGGATGTCGGGCACGAACTCGTCGTGCCATTGCTTCCCTCTCCCTCTCTGCCCTTCATTGCACTCCCCATGGCCGCAGCACTCACGTGCCCCTCTCCCCTCTCTGTCTTGTGCCCAGGAACGCCGACGGGAGCTCGCCGGAGTTGCGCCAAGGACACGGACGCGACGCGGAGCTCGACGCCGACGAACCCGACCACCCCAGCACCCGAAACTCCGCCCGTAGCCGTTACAGAGCCTCCGCCGTCGATCTGCACCCTCACCGCCGTCAGCCGAGCCCTCTAGGTGAGCCCACCGTCCACCACCGTGCCGCCGGCGCGGTGGCGCCGCCGATTTTGGGTCACCCCCGTTGATTTGAACGTGGGCCGTTGGATCCAGATCCAACGGCAGCGTACCGGTTCGATTAGATTCTGAAAACGGCTGTCTGGAAATAACCGAGTTGATTAGCTCACTTTGCAATCAAATTATGAAAAATCCACTGAACCAAAATTTACAAACTTTATATGGTTGGAAAGATCTAGATCCATAGATTCTGATGCAATGTCTTGTATGTCCAAAATGTTTAGTCTAGCATCCTCGAATAAATGGACAAAGTAGCTATGTCCTATCTGTTTCAGAAAAGTTTCTGAAACAGATATTTATTCCTGTTTTTAGCTATTGATCTTAAATCACCTAATTTTATTTAGGAGTAATTCTTGGCATGACATGTTAGTATGATTAGTGTACTGCTTTGATCAAGACTTGGTAATCCCAAAATAAAATCTGGCTAAAAGATTTAAATTGGACAATATAGCTAATCAGTTAGCTCAACACTGCAATAACAGAACATAGCCCACTTCCCATGCAAATTGCTATTGAACCAGAGGCCTAAAAATAGCAAACTAAAATCTTGTAGCAAATAAAACATGTAATCTTCACAGTGATGCAAGACATGATCATTAAGAGTAATTCCCTGATTTAAAATGAAAATGCCAAATGTGCTAATTGATAAACTTAAAATGGGTAGAATTCTCTGTCAGAAATTTGATTAGAACTTTGAAATTCAATATCTTGAGATCTAGGAATCTAAAAATAGCAAGTGAAAATGTTCTGGAAGCTTATGAAATTATCTAACTAACTAAAGTGGTTTCACCCCATTTAGGTTAATAAATAAATAATGATAATCAAAATGCCACAGAAGGTATAAAACCTAAACTTGTTTGTTTCTGATACTCTACTAATCCAAATGAGGTCAAACCAATTTTGTTAGCTCACATTTAAGCAATACTAGTTACCCCTAAAAGGATTTAATTTTTGAATACAATTAACTTGAGTTGTAGCAAAAACAAGAAAACCAACATTCTGGATTAAAACATTTATACAGGGAGTTTAATAACTCAAATTGAATAAATCCAATTGGGTTGTTTCCTATAAATCAGTGGCTATCTGTAGAATTTTAATTCATATTTTTGTGACCAATAGAACTCAAGTTATGCAATTAAACATGAAACCCTAGTTTCTGCCATAATTGTGATGCAAATGAATAATTGTTAATTAAATTAATTTGAAACCAAATTGTGTTATCTTGTGTGTTCAGTAGCTAATTGTGATGTTATGTTGCTTGTGATGTGATGTTTGCTTGTCTAGTTTAGTGATTGTTTGCTTGTATTGTTTGTTTATCGATTAGACGCGAACGTTGCCGGAGACTACGAGGAAGGAGATTTCTTCGAGCAGCAGGAACCCGAGCACTTTGTTGAGCAAGGCAAGCTACTTCGCTGAGCTTGCATTTACATACCTCTAATTTAATCACATGCAAGTTCCTAAAGTAGTGGTATTGATTTTCTGAAAAACCTTTTCACAAAGGATATGAAAACTGCTTTATCACCCTATGAAAAATGTAGAGTAGATACTTAAAATTATAGGATGGGAAAAATATGATTTATTCCAAACTCCTTTTTAAAGTACCTAGTTGATGATGAAATGCCGAGTTATCGGTGTTAAATGGAGAAGTGATAAAGGGAGTTGTTTATGAAAAATGCACATTGTGTCTTAGTACCATGACGACCAGCCGATAACCTGTGCGACCACACCTACCCAAATATGGGAACGGGCGTAGTCATATAGTTTGCTCGTGTTAGTACTGGATACCTCATCGACGGAGATGACTCCGTTATGCATGAGGGGATGGTCATGGCGACCTACCCCCTGACCTGGGTCCCGGCAATCTGAGGGATTGAGGGATTGAAGAGCTTCGCGCCCGCCGGGCAAAACTACGAGTCCTTACATCTAGGTTCCTCGACGGGGGATCCTGTACTAGGTGTTGAAGGAATGGTGAAATCGTAAGGGCAGGGTCCTATACTAGCATGAGCAAAGGAAAGGCTATGGCCGGTGGCTCAACTTCGCATACACCTTGTATGGCGGGACGTGGCAGACACGATGAGCTACCGGATGGGTGTGGGAAAAGCGTGCTACCTCTGCAGAGGGTAAAAACTATTCGAATAGCCGAGTCCTCGGATATGGACAGTTGGGAGGCTGTACTAGACTATGTGCAAGTTTTACAAAAGGAGGTAATTTTAAAGAAACAAAGGTGTTGCTGATGTTTCCCAACTATACCAAATGGAGTGGTATGAGTTGTGAAGGAAAAGAGACCATGATGAGTCGTGGTCGGGAAAAAGGAGGAGTTTTGGATTAATAATAAAATTGTGATTCTCTCTAAAGATAGTAGTAAATCTCTTCTTACCTTTTTCAACAAAGATATAGAGTTCTTTTTCAACAAGGATATAGAGATAGAGTAACAACTAAAAGTGCTGCAGAGAACAACTTAAAAACTGGTGCATACTCAGTAGAGGAGTAGTTTGCGAGTACAAATTGTACTCATACTGGTTTCGTCTCTGGCTATTGTCTTAGCCAGATCCCGAGGAAAACTACGCTGAAGCGGAGTATGGAGACTTCTATGCGAACTAGGGATCTTCGTGAGTCAACTGCCTGTCGGTCGTCGCTAGGACGCGTTGGACTTCTACTACGTAGCTTCCGCTGAATGCTTTTGATTTGGCCCTTGAAGGCACCTATGTAAGACTTGGTCTAAGTGACCTACTATGTAAGACTTTAATGCGGTACTGAAATGGATGTAAACTTTGGTATCCAATTCGGATTATGGGCAACGACAGACTGATCATGGGATCGTTGTGTGAACCATAATCGGGTATTTCGGACAGCTAGTCCGGGGTCCCCACAGAGTTGGTATCAGAGCGCATCTTGACCATAGGAGACCTTAGTTAGCATGGCCGTTAGATAGGAGTTACAAAAGTAATTTCTAAAACAAAGAAGTGAAAATATTTCCGAAAACTTCTTATCTCCCAACCCTCTCATATTTGCAAAATTCTATTCACTAATATTACAATTTTTCGGAATCCTTAAAATTTTACGCACTCATAATTCCACAAAGTTTAAAATTTTGACTCACTTGTTGCCTCACTTAAAAATTTAAAGTTTGCGCCCAAGTCACTTAACTAACTTAAAATTTGGCTTAAAATTTGTAGATGGCGCTACACTTCACCGAGTTTCTGCAAGTTAAGGAGAAGGGCAACCTCATGTTCGAGAAAGACCTGTACAAGTTGAGCGACATCTTGGGTCGCCCAGCTCCTGAGTTCCGTGGAGCGCAGGTTGATGCCCACGACAAGGACAACCTGTGTTGGCTCATCGAGTCGTCTGTCCGGGGGAACATCAAGTCTTCCCATTCCAGGACACTGTCTTTCACCACGATGGACGCCAGTTGGGACGATGGACTGTGTCGTGCCATGCAGAGGCTGCTGGCCCGACTTTGTGAGGAGCACAAGGAGGAGTTAGTGAACTCGCCTTTCAGGTTCTACGGGAGGCGTGACACCGAGGGACGTCCTACTTCCACTGTTCGCCACCCTACCTTTGGTGAGCACCTTGTGGATATGGAGGTCTTACTTTACCGTACCCAGGAGGACCTACGCAGCTTGAGGTACCGGTCCCACTTTGAGCGCAGCGCGCTCAAGGCGAGCCGTGACCGAGTTGCGCACCTGCAGCAGGACAAGGCCAACCTTCACCAGAAGGGGATCCGCCTGAAGAAGACCATCGCCAAGCTTCGCAAGAGAGTGGCGGAGCAGGACGAGATGATAGAGGACCTTGAGCGTCGAGCCGATGAGATGGAGGAGGAGGGCGAGGATCTCCGCAGGGAGAACAGCGCCTTCATTAGTGATGATGAGGATTACTTGGAGGAGATGGACTACGAGGAGGATGACGACGAGGAGGAGATCGTCGACGACGAGGAGGAGCCGACTGAGCCCCTTCTTGACGAGGACGAGGAGGACCCAGAGGAGCGTGCCTTCGAGTCCGACACTGACGACGTTGTGCCGAGTGTTCCACCACAGTAGTTGGATCACTTAGTCGTTCTCGAGTTATCGTAGGGATTAGGACCACCCAGTTGTAGTCGCTTTTGAGTAGTGTAATGGTTCCTATGAAACCACATGCTTGTAGCAACTATGTATGATGTGTGAAGCTATGTTGTGATGCTTTTGTTTGATATTGTTGTGTGCTTTGAAGTTCTCTAAGTTTGCAAAGTCGTTTCGAAAACTTATAAGTAGTAAAGACTCTCACCCCAACCATTCAAAAATCCTACTCTTCTACCCTGTTAGAGTAAGGCACATCCTTAGTCTGTTCTTGACTTTTGCGCCCGTCTAATCTCAGGATGGTTGACACCCGAGGAGGAAGCCACAGTCGCAATGATCCACCACCACCACCTGAACCTACCCCGGCCCAACTTCTTAGGATCATCATGGAGGACCGCGAGGCTGTTCGCCAGGAGCGTCAGGCACACCTTGCTGTTCTCCAGCAACTCGCCGCTAATGCCCAGAACCCCAACCAGAACAACCACAATGGCAATGGCAATGGCAATGAAGATGGACACTTGAGGTCCACTTTGAGCGATTTCCAGAAGACCAACCCACCCACCTATTCCAAGGGACTTCACCCTTTAGAGGCCGATGACTGGCTTCGCACCATTAACAACAATTTGGAAGTTGCCGCAGTGGGAGAAAATGAGAAGGTTCTTTATGCAACCCACTATCTTGCTGGACCTGCACGAGCTTGGTGGGACACTACCAAGGCTCTCCAGCAGGTTGGTTATGTGATCAATTGGGCTGAGTTCCAGGAGAAGTTCCGCAAGAAGCACATTCCTCGTGGACTTATTGAAAGGAAGAAGGATGAGTTCCGTAAGCTGAGACAGGGAAGCAAAGACGTGGTTGGCTATCTTGATGAGTTTACCGATTTATCTCGGTATGCTCCTGATGATGTGGACTCAGAGAAGAGGAAGATTGAGCGCTTCATGAGTGGACTGCATGATGAGCTTCAGTGCGCCTTGGTGATCCATGACTTCGTTGATCTGGAGTCACTTGTGGACAAGGCTATCCAGCTGGAGACCAAGCGCAAGTCCATGTTTGAAGGACGCAAGAGAAGGATGATTGCTTCAGAAGGTTCTAGCAACCAGAAGCCTCGTACCTTCCCACCAGCACCCAAGCCTGCTTATAGGCCACCTCAACCCCCACGTCCTACCTTTCCAAACCGCCCAAACAACCCCAACCGTCCTACTGACAACAATCGTCCAGGAGGAAACCCCAACAACTCATCCAAGGCCAATGTTGTCTGCTTTGAATGCGGTACCAAAGGTCACTACTCCAGAGAATGCCCCAATCCCAAGAAGCCTGCACCGAACCAGGGTCAGAACCGCAATGGAAATGGAAATGGAAATGGGAATGGCAAGAATGCCGCACCCCGTGGAAATGCTGCTGTTGTCAAGGGCCGTCTGCACCACATCAATGCTGAGGAAGCTGAGGAGGCGCCAGATGTTGTGCTGGGTACGTTCCTTGTCAACTCAGTACCTGCAACTGTTCTATTTGATTCTGGTGCTACCCATTCATTTGTTACCCAAGGATTTGTGTCCAAGGGAGGGTTAGTTGGAAGTCTTTTACCCAAACCCATGTTGATACAAACCCCAGGCTTGTTAGCCACGACCAACCAGATGTGTTCTGAAACCCTCATAGAGATTGGAGGAGAAAGGTTTGCAGCCAACCTAATCATTTTAGGAACCCAAGGCATAGATGTGATCCTTGGAATGGATTGGTTAGCCAAGTATCACGGCCGAATTGATTGTGCGAGGAGAGCCATTACCCTCACTTCTGATAATGGAGTTGAAGTGAAGTATGTATCTGAGACCAGCCAAACCAGACCAGGATGCCATGAGGGCATAGCTCGACCCACCCTTGATGAGATCCGTGTTGTTCACCTATTCCGAGATGTTTTTCCGGAAGAATTGCCTGGTATGCCGCCAGACAGGGATATTGAGTTCGTGATTGAACTTATCCCTGGAACCTCTCCTATATCCCAGAGACCCTACCGGATGAATCCGGAAGAATTAGTGGAGTTGAAGAAGCAGTTGGCTGATATGCTCAGCAAAGGTCTTATTCGCCCAAGCGCTTCACCTTGGGGATCACCTATCATTTTTGTGGACAAGAGAGACGGTACCACACGACTGTGTGTGGATTATCGTAAGCTTAATGAGGTGACCATCAAAAACAAGTATCCTCTTCCCAAGATCGAGGATCTGTTCGATCAAATGAACGGAGCCCGAGTCTTTTCAAAGATCGATCTACGGACAGGATATCACCAGTTGAAAATCCGAGAATCAGACATTCCCAAGACTGCCTTCACTACCCGTTACGGATTGTTTGAGTACACCGTAATGTCCTTTGGTCTGACCAATGCCCCAGCCTATTTCATGAACCTGATGAACAAGATCTTCATGGAGTACCTCGACAAGTTCGTGGTAGTCTTCATTGACGATATTCTTGTTTATTCCAAAACCGAAGAGGAGCATGCTGTTCACCTACGCCTAGTTTTGGAGACACTCCGAGAGCACCAACTTTATGCCAAACTTAGCAAGTGTGAGTTTTGGCTTAAGGAGGTGGCATTTCTCGGACATGTCATATCTGCCGGAGGAATTTCTGTTGACCCGGAGAAGATTAAAGCCATTCTTGATTGGAAGACCCCTACCAATGTGACCGAGATTCGTAGCTTTCTCGGACTAGCGGGTTATTACCGCAAGTTCGTTGAAGGATTTTCTCGGATAGCCAAAGCCATAACCCAATTATTGAGGAAGGATCAGAAATTTGAATGGACCCAGAAGTGTGAAGATAGTTTCCAGGAGTTGAAGAAGAAGTTAACCACAGCCCCAGTCCTAGTAATGCCAGACGTCACCAAGAGTTTTGATGTGTATTGCGATGCATCACGTCTTGGACTTGGTTGCGTTCTGATGCAAGAAGGCAAGGTGGTGTCGTATCTGTCTCGACAGTTGCGACCACATGAAGAGAATTACCCAACCCATGACCTGGAGTTAGCAGCCGTTGTTTTTGCTCTTAAAACATGGCGTTCCTATCTTGTGGGACATCGCTGTGAGATCTATACAGATCATAAGAGTTTGAAGTATATCTTTACCCAGAAAGAGTTGAACCTGCGACAGAGGAGATGGATGGAGCTGATAAAGGATTACGATGTTGGAATCCATTATCACCCGGGAAAGGCTAATGTTGTTGCCGATGCCCTTAGTCGCAAGCCCTGTACCCTGAATGCCTTGATTCGAGTCGAACAACCAACCTTGTTCAAGGAGTTTGAAGATTTTGGACTCGAACTCGTTAGCCATGGGTATCTCGCCAATATTGAGTTAGCCCCAACCCTAATGGATCAAATCAAAGAAGCCCAGAGAGGTCATGAGAGCATCGAAGGGATTAAAAAGAAAATGTCTCTCGACAAAGCCCCTGGTTTTGCCGAAGACGCTGAAGGAGTGTTGAGATTCAATGGTCGTATTTGTGTGCCCAACAATAGTGAACTAAAGGAGTTGATCCTGAAAGAAGCCCATGAAACCCCCTACTCAATCCACCCTGGAGGAACCAAAATGTACCAAGACCTTCGTGAGAAGATTTTGGTGGCATGGAATGAAACGAGAGATTGGTTCATTCGTAGCCAAGTGTGATATCTGTCAGCGAGTCAAAGCTGAACATCAGCGACCCGCTGGATTGCTTCAACCCTTGAAAATTCCTGAATGGAAATGGGACGAGATTGGAATGGACTTCATTACCGGACTGCCCAGGTCCAACCGAGGTCATGATTCAATCTGGGTCGTCGTTGACCGACTGACCAAAGTTGCTCATTTTATTCCGGTCAAGACCACTTACAATGGAGCCCAGTTAGCAGACCTATACATGTCCAGAATAGTAAGCCTGCATGGAGTACCCAAGAAGATTGTGTCTGATAGAGGCACGCAATTCACCTCGAGATTCTGGAAAGCACTTCATGAAACCCTCGGAACCAAGTTAACCTTTAGCACAGCCTATCACCCTCAGACTGATGGTCAAACCGAGAGAGTGAACCAGATTTTGGAGGACATGCTTCGTGCGTGTGTTCTATCTTATGGTTCCAAGTGGGAAGATTGTCTCCCATTTGCAGAGTTCTCCTACAACAATAGCTACCAGTCTAGTTTGCAAATGGCCCCGTTTGAAGCACTGTATGGCAGGAAGTGTCGTACACCCCTGAATTGGTCCGACACTGGAGAAGGTAAATTATTCGGACCTGACACCCTTCGTGAAGCCGAAGAGCAAGTCCAGCTTATTCGCGAGCGTCTCAAAACTGCCCAATCCCGCCAGAAGAGTTATGCCGATCCTAAGCGCCGTGACCTCACTTTTGACATCGGAGATTTTGTGTATCTCCGAGTGACACCTCTTAAGGGAATGCAACGTTTCCATGTCAAAGGAAAGTTAGCACCAAGGTATATTGGACCTTTCAAGATCATTAGCCGCCGAGGAGAAGTCTCCTATCAGCTAGAGTTACCCCCAGAGCTGTCTGAATTTCATGATGTCTTCCACATTTCACTACTGCGGAAGTGTCTTGAAGTTCCTGACCAGCCGGATGTTTCAAGCACATTGATCACCACTCCATCGACCTGAATAATGACCTGACCTATCGTGATAGACCCCTTAAGATTCTCGAAGAAGATGTTCGTCTCACCCGTAGACGTGCGATCAAGTTCTACAAAGTCCAGTGGACTAACCATTCTGAAGAAGAAGCAACCTGGGAACGTGAGGATTATCTTAGACGCGAATTCCCAGACTTCCTTAGCTCCTAAGCCTAGCAAATCTCGGGACGAGAGATTTATTTTAAGGGGGGGAGGATTTGTAACATCCCAGAATTAATATGTATTAAATTCCAAAAATGTGGGCCAACAAATTTTTTATTATCTTATGTGTGTTTGCTTGCATTTTGTTGCTTGATGTGTGTGATTGCTAAGCAAAGGTGAATAAAAAGAAAAGAAAAAAAACAACCCCACCACATGAAATAATGGGACAAGTGCCACAAAAATTTCTCTAAATGAGAAATAAATATTTTCTTTTAAATCAAAAACCAGTGGGGTGACATAGTGCTCACTCCCACTTAGCTCTAATAACTTTTCCCTCTTCAAAATATATTTTCAAATTCCAAAATATAAAATTCTATTTCTTTCTTTAATCATCTTAAACCACAAAATGTGCTATGATGCACTTATCAAAAAAATACCATCATAGCACCACAAATCACTATTAATATATGAGACCAGATGTGGAAACCAAATTCAAAAATTCAAATTTAAATTCTGTTGAGGCATTTGGTCGAACAGGTGGGCGCACCACCCTGTTCTTCCCCAAATGCGAAAACGAGATCAAATCGACGGATTTGTGCGTTTGTTCGTCGATTCCTTGCACCCAACCCCTCTTCCATCCCACGAACCTGCCCAGCACCTCAATTGCACGCGGGAACACCCTAGCCGCCGCATTGATCGCCGTTCATCATCGCCAGGGAGCACGCTCCTGTGGCCATGCCGCCGTGCCGCGCCGTGGAGGAAACCGTCCCCCACCGGCCACCTAGCCCTAGCGCCGCACCCTACACCTCTCCTGCCCCCTTCTCGCCTGCACCGTGCCCAGCAGCAACCCAATTCCGCGGAGAGCGGCCCGTGCGTGCCCGTGCGCCGCCCGAGCGCGCACACGGCCGTCCCCCACCATCGACCACGCCCAGCATTGCCTCCCACGCCCAACGTGCCCTCCATAGCCCAGCACCGTAGCCGGCCTCGCGCCAACCCTACGGACATGCCGGCCGCCGTTGCACCACCCCTGCACCCTGCCCACCATGAACCGGAGCTCCGGCTATATAAAAGCAGCCGCCCCGAGCTCCGATCCCCACACCACTCCACCCGCCTCGCCATTCCACTCCCCTCCACTTCACCCTCACGTGCACCGCCAGGAGGGGAATCGCGGCCGCTGAGCCGCTGCTGCCCTGCAATTTCTCCGCCGGAGCCGAGGTGGATGTCGGGCACGAACTCGTCGTGCCATTGCTTCCTCTCCCTCTTGCCTTCATTGCACTCCCCATGGCCGCAGCACTCACGTGCCCCTCTCCCCTCTCTGTCTTGTGCCCAGGAACGCCGACGGGAGCTCGCCGGAGTTGTTGCGCCAAGGACACGGACGCGACGCGGAGCTCGACGCCGACGAACCNCACTCCCCTCTCTTTCACTCGCCTGGAGGGCGGAATTGCTGCCGGAGAGCCGCTGCCGCCCTGCGTCGTCCTCGGAGCGCCGCCACTGCCGAGGAGGTCGATGACCAATCCGTGGCCGTGCGGCCACTCCCTCTCTCTCTTTTCTTTCCCTACCCCTCTGCCACACTCCACCGCCACCCCACGCTCACTCCCTCGTCGTTCTGTGCACAGGGTCGCCGCCAGGAGCTCGCCGTCGCCGCTCGGTGTCCGTGAAGGCCACACCGCCGTCGCCGACGAACCCGGCCGTCCTAGCACCTACAACTTCGTCTACAGCCGTCCCCGAGCCTCCGCCGCCGATTCCCGCCGTCGCCGCCGTCAACCGAGCCCTAGGTGAGCCGCTAGCCACCGCCCCACCGCCGGCAGCACGGTGGCGCCGCCAAGATGTGGTCCTCGCCGATGCTTTGAACGTGGACCGTTGGATCGAGATCCAACGGCCGCGTACCGTTTCGTTTATTTCTGAAAACTGCTAAGTCTGGACAAAACCGAGTTGATTAGCTCACTTTGCAATTAAATTGTGAAAAATCCACTGAGCCAAAATTTACAAACTTTATATGGTTGGAAAGAGCTCGATTCATAGATTCATCTGCAAGTCTTGTATTTCAAAAATAACTAGTGTAGCATCCTCGAATAAATGGACAAAGTAGCTATGTCCTATCTGTTTCAGAAAAGTTTCTGAAACAGATATTTATTTCTGTTTTTAGCTGTTGATCTTAATTCACATAATTTTATTTAGGAGATGTTCTTAGCACAGCATGTTAGTATAGTTAGCATACTGTCATGAGCAAGTAGTTTGAACCCTGAATTAAAATCTGGCTAAAAGATTTAAATTGGACAATATAGCTAACCAGTTAGCTCAACACTGCAATAACAGAACATAACCTACTTCCCATGCAAATTGCTATTAAACCAGAGGCCTAAAAATAGCAAACTAAAATCTTGTAGCAAATAAAACATGTAATCTTCACAGTGATGCAAGACATGATCATTAAGAGTAATTCCCTGAATTAAAATGAAAATGCCAAATGTGCTAATTGATAAACTTAAAATGGGTAGATTTCTCTGTCAGAAATTTGATTAGAACTTTGAAATTCAATATCTTGGGATCTAGGAATCTAAAAATAGCAAGTGAAAATGTTCTGGAAAGCTTATGAAATTATCTAACTAACTAAAGTGGTTTCACCCCATTTAGGTTAATAAATAAATAATGATAATCAAAATGCCACAGAAGGTATAAAACCTAAACTTGTTTGTTTCTGATACTCTACTAATCCAAATGAGGTCAAACCAATTTTGTTAGCTCACATTTAAGCAATACTAGTTACCCCTAAAAGGATTTAATTTTTGAATACAATTAACTTGAGTTGTAGCAAAAACAAGAAAACCAACATTCTGGAATAAAACATTTATACAGGGAGTTTAATAACTCAAATTGAATTAAATCCAATTGGGTTGTTTCCTATAAATCAGTGGCTATCTGTAGAATTTTAATTCATATTTTTTTGGCCAATAGAACTCAAGTTATGCAATTAAACATGAAACCCTAGTTTCTGCCATAATTGTGATGCAAATACATAATTGTTAATTAAATCAATTTGAAACCAAATTGTGTTATATTGTGTGTTCAGTAGCTAATTGTGATGTTATGTTGATTGTGATGTGATGGTTGCTTGTTTAGTTTAGTGATTGTTTGCTTGTATTGTTTGTTTATCGATTAGACGCGAACGTTGCCGGAGACTACGAGGAAGGAGATTACTTCGAGCAGCAGGAACCCGAGCACTTTGTTGAGCAAGGCAAGCTACTTCGCTGAGCTTGCATTTACATACCTCTAATTTAATCACATGCAAGTTCCTAAAGTAGTGGTATTGATTTTCTGAAAAGCCTTTTCACAAAGGATATGAAAAACTGCTTTATCACCCTATGTAGAATGTAGAGTAGACACCTAAAACTATAGGATGGGAAAAATATGATTTATTCCAAACTCCTTTTTAAAGTACCTAGTTGATGAGAAAATGCCGAATTGTCGGTGTTGAAGTGGAGAAGTGATAAATGGTGTTGTTTATGGAAAATGCACATTGTGTCCTAGTACTTACGTCGACCAGCCAATAACCTGTGCGACCACATCTACCCAAATATGGGAACGGGCGTAGTCATATAGTTTGCTCGGGTTAGTACTGGATACCTCATCGACGAAGACGACTCCATTATGCGTGAGGGGATGGTCATGGCGAACCTACCCCCTGACCTGGGTCCCGGCAATCTGATGGATTGAGGGATTGAAGGTCCACCTTTGGGCCGCCGGGCAAAACTATGAGTCCTTACATCTAGGTTCCTCGACGGAGGATCCTGTACTAGGTGTTGAAGGAATGGTGAATTCGTACGGGCAGGGTCCTATACTAGCATGAGCAAAGGAAAGGCTATGGCCGGTGGTTCAACTTCGCATACACCTTGTATGGCGGGACGTGGCAGACACGATGAGCCACCGGATGGGTGTGGGAAAAGCGTGCTACCTCTGCAGAGGGTAAAAACTATTCGAATAGCCGAGTCCTCGGATATGGACAGTTGGGAGGCCCTACTAGACCATGTGCAAAAGTTTTTGATAAAATGTGCAAGATTGGAAAAATAAGGAAATAATGTTTCCCAACTATACCAAATGAAGTGGTATGAGTTGTGGAGGAAAAGAGACCATGACGAGTCGTGGTCGGGAAAAAGGAGGAGTTTTGGATAAATAATAAGACTTTGATTCTCTCTAAAGATAGTAGTAAATCTCTTCTTACCTTTTTCAACAAAGATATAGAGATCTTTTTCAACAAGGATATAGAGATAGAGTAATAACTAAAAGTGCTGTAGAGAACCATTTACAACTAGTGCATACTCAGTAGAGGAGTAGTTTGTGAGTACAAATTGTACTCATACTGGTTTCGTCTCTGGCTATTGTCTTAGCCAGATCCCGAGGAAAACTACGCTGAAGCGGAGTATGGAGACTTCTATGCGAACTAGGGATCTTCGTGAGTCAACTGCCTGTCGGTCGTCGCTAGGACGCGTTGGACTTCTACTACGTAGCTTCCGCTGAATGCTTTTGATTTGGCCCTTGAAGGCACCTATGTAAGACTTGGTCCAAGTGACCTACTATGTAAGACCTTAATGCGGTACTGAAATGGATGTAAACTTTGGTATCCAATTCGGATTATGGGCAACGACAGACTGATCATGGGATCGTTGTGTGAACCATAATCGGGTATTTCGGACAGCTAGTCCGGGGTCCCCACACGGCGGTCCCAGGTAATCGCCTCTTCCGACCAGTTGAAATACTGGGGGACCGGTGGAACCACAGCATTCACTTCCTTGAATCGTTCTCGCCGGCTTCGCTTATCGTCGCGCTCGCTAACGAACACGATGTAGGCGGCGTCCGGGTTCTGGTATTCGTCGCGATCCCTTGGTGGTGGAGATGGTAGACGTTCCCTCCTTTGGTCCTGGCGTTGGCGGTCATCACGATTCCTGTCTTCGCGCCGCCTGTTGTCGCGCTTCCGATCATCCCGTCCGGCTTCGTCCGGAGGTGGAGGTGGATCCCGTCGTCCGTACGGTGGCGGCCTCGGACGGCCGAGGTTACACTGTCTCACAGTGTGGTTGGCTGGCCGATCGCCATGGTTCCGGCACAGCCGGTCGAGCAGAGACTCGTAATTGTTCTTCGCCCTTGTCCAGCGCATGTCGCTGCTTGTTCTCATGCGGCGGTTGTCGAAGCCGCCTGCCGGCCTTCCCTCTGTGGTAGCGACGACCTTGGAATCGACGCGATCGTCAGTGGACTTGCGCTTGCCGGACGCATCGGAGTCGCGCCGGGTTGATCTTCCTTCTTGCGCTTCCGTTCGGCTTCGGCACGTAGTCGGCTCAGCCGTGATGATCCTTCCGGCTTCGTCGAGTCGGATCGGATTGGTTATGCCCGCGTCGATAGTTGCATACTCATCCGCGATGGCCATGAGGTGCGCCATGGTCTTCAGGTTTTTTCCTCAGGAACTTGTGCTTGAGTAGAGTCTGGTCCTTGCAGCCTTGGACGAAGTACTGGACGGCTTGAAATTCTGGGATTCCCTCACAAGAGTTGCGCAGGCCGGTCCACCGCTTTAGGTAAGCACGGTCCGACTCGTCCTCCTTCTGCTTGCACACCGCGAGCAGCTGCGCGTTGCCCGGGTGCAGGTAAGTGCCGGTGAAGTTGCGGTTGAATACTTCCTCGAAATCCATCCAGCTGTTGACGCTTTCAGCCGGGAGGCTATTCAGCCAGGTCCGAGCCGATCCCTGGAGCATGAGCGGCACGTGGCGTACGACCACCCTCTTGTTGCCGCCTGCGATGTTGACTGCGGTGACGTAATCGGCCAGCCAGTCCTCCGGCTTGGCGGTGCCGTTATATTTTGGCGTGTCTCTCGGGAGCTTGAATCCCTTTGGGAATTGCTCCGTCCGGATGCGTGGTCCGAAACAGCTATGTGCGGCGACGTCCTCTTCCTCGATGACGCTTGAAGCCTTGAGCGACTGGATGCGTTGTCGAGCGTCGTTGCCAGCTTCCGGTCCTAGTGGTCCCAGGCGTTGGTCGATGGTGACCTTGTGGCCGACTCGCTCCTTGACGCTGCGTCCGGCTCGGGGGTTGTTGTCGTCGCCTTCTTCAGGTCGTCCAGCTGGATCACGACCGAGATCTCGGGGATGTGAGCTCGCGCTCCTCTCGCGATGAGCTCGTGGTTGCTTGTCCTTTGGCCTGCCGCGGCTTGTCGATGACGCCTCGTAGCCCTGCTTGGACTTGCCGGCTGCGTCATAGCCAGGTGGAGGAGCGTGTAGCGCTAAGTCCCTGCTTCCGGCCGGCTCGGTTTCGCGTTGCTGCCGGTTGGCCGTGGCGATGAGTTCTTGAACCCGACGCATTTGTTGACGTAGCTCTTCGCCTTGAAGATGAGGAAGTTCGGCTGCCGCCACCTCCACGGCCTTCATGTTTTGAGCCGGACAACTGTATTCCGGTTGGATGATGTTTGAGTTCTCGCGCAGCTGTCCAGCACGGTTCAATGCTCCGCCGAGGTCCCCTCCTTTACGCCTGATCTCGCCTAGCTTGTCCGTGTTGCCTCTTGCCGGCTCGAAACCGTGGACGGTGTTGTACTCGCGCATCGTGGCGTTGAGTCGGTGCTAGGTCGAAGCTAGGTGGAGCGCCTTGTCGTACATCTGCTGGCGCATCTTCTCGAGTTCGGCTACTGATGACTCCCAAATGCAGGAGATCAATTGTAGTACCTTTCAATGAGAAAAGGTTGTCGAACCCACGAGGAGCTGAAGGTATTGGTTAGAAAGAATGATAAATAAAACAATAAAAGATGCAAGTGTTTTTGGGATTTTTGGTTGTATAAATGCAAAAGAATAAAAATGCTTAAAATAAATAGTAGCAAGTAGAAAGCTCTCAAAGAGAGAGAGAGCCCAATCCTCTATGTGGCTAGAGGACAAGCTCAAGTGATGTGTGTCTTATATGTGGAAAACGTTCCCGAGGGCGGCATGGATATCACTAGGCATAGAGATTTATTAAACAACACATTGCATATCTTGTCAAGTTTTAATCTTCTTGGGGAGGAGCCATAACTAGGCATAGCCAAATAATTAAACTACAACCCCTTATGATGGATCATGTGGCCAATTTAATGACTTGCACAAGAATTATTAAGACATAAAGTCCCACCATAGCATTACACTCTAAGGTCTCCGACACTACTACCCACATAATATAACTGCATGACTCTGTCTTGGGCTTAGTTGTCCTCCCAAGTCTTCCTCAATTCATTACACTACGTTGTTCTCCTATGAGCCCTTTAAAGGTGAAGTGTTGTGCAGTCGACGTTCGCACAACACCATCATAGAATCACATAAAAGATAAACTCTTGACAAAATACCAACACATGTTATATATAAATCATTGCCAATTCATCCTATGCCCTCAGGAACATATGGGAACTACTCACAACGTGCAAACATGATCATAATCAGTGGCATAAAGGGTACAACACAATCTGAAATAAATACTTCACCACCAAATAATGACAAGTACCCAATCAGAAACATGAATAGGAGCACTAGCCAATGATCTAGGGTATAGCAACTCTCAAACTATGAGGGGAACGGAGTGGATCACGGAGATGGTGATGGAGATGGAGATGGTGCTGGTGATGGTGATGCCGGTGATGTAGACGCCTCCTCCCACGCCAAGGAGGAGAGGTGATGATGGCGGCGATTTCCCCCTTCTCCGGAGCTCCGGAGCAGCAGGATCTGACCCCCTTCGGAGAGAATCAGGAGCTCCGCCACCGCCACGACCTCAGATAATTCGGGGAAAATTAGGGCGTCCCTTTTCGGCGAAGACAAAGGTGTTGGTAAAAAGCCCCACGCGAGGAGGTGCTCGAGGGCCTACTTGGTGGGTCCCATGCGGCCAGGTACATGGGCCGCGTGGGCCCACCCCATTTGGCCCTCGTGGCCCTCCTGTCTTCGGTCTTCTTTCCTCCACCCTTCTCCTGATAAAAAACTGGCGTGGTATTTTTCCTTTAATTATATGAGTCCGCGAAACTCCTGAAACAATAAAAACAAGAAAGGGGGGGGGGGTATTCTGCCTCCCAGATGTTAAATGCCAAAAATAGGGACTTTGTATGAAAGTCCCATAAATCATCTAAAACATGCAAAACATCGATATAACAATGCAAATAACATACCAATATGATAATATAAGATATAAAAATGATGATATAAAATGCACGTATCAACTCCCCCAAGCTTAAACCTTTACTCGTCCTCGAGTAAATAAGGACATAGATCATTATATGCATCGATGGACTTATGGTTGATAAATAAATACGGGTATTGTATCATCATCATACTCAGTTGCAATGTAAGATTGATGAATTAAAACTCATACACATGAGGGCAACATAAGTAGAAGCTTTAGCAATCACTCTTACTTTTGAAAGCAAATAACCATTGTATGTTGGTCAACTGAATCATATTCCTTTTCCTTCAAATAATTGTGCATGAACTTGACATGTCATCATGATTGTGCATTGCACCTTTTGTATTCCTGTTATTTATTTGTTCTCCTGTTATTGTTTGTGTATCAGTAGATTCAGGAGTCGAGGTTCCCCCAACATACCTCGACGATCCGTGCTTTCAGCCCCATCAGCAAGGCAAGAGATAACCTAACCTTCTGTGCATATCTCATCCTATTGTTTTACACAAGTATTTTCTCCACCATAATATTGCATTTGATTCCAATGTCAATTTCATTCGATGATTAGGGTATCCTATTAATTGCATAGTTCCCTACACCATTACATGTTTTTCCCTCCTATTATCCATAGGTTCGATATGTTGTCCTGAGTATTCACATCTGTTGTATTTTATGCTTAGCTATGCTTAGCCATGCTTAGTCGAATGCTTAGTCGTCCGGTGATTATTTCCATAATTGTGAAGTTGATGGAATGTTCGGACAAGGTGGAAACTTTGGTACTTAATTAAAATGCTTAAAGGCTTGGATGAGTTGCCATCGGGGTTGATGGTGTTTTGTCTCATTCTTGTCGCCTAGGCTGAGAGTGCTTTTAGCTAGAACCAAGAACCGAGCGTGCTTCCATCGGTGGGGGTATGGGCCCCTTACTGACCGAATAACTTGTGAGGGGCTAGCCAAGGGTCCTCTAGTTTGAGCTTTCCATTTGCGTGTGAGTTGGATGGTGGAAAAGGCTTGATGAGGACGGTGGTGTTTAGGATGTGGCCGCAGGGCAGGGTGTTAAAATAGGCACTGAACCTGTCCTTCCGCACACTGATGATCCTTGGGTTAGCCTCATGCAAGGTAAAGGTTTAACCGCGCCCACTCGCCGGCTTTCCCCGGAAGAGAGCTAATCAGGCGAGCCGGACGGTACCAATGGCAAAAACAGTACACACCTGCAGGGTTTAATCTTTTCGAAAAGCCGTGTCCACGGTTATGGACAAATCTTGGGAAAGGCAGATTAGCTCATAGAAAACCTGAACTTAATTAAAGTTTGGCAACATGTGTTAGAAAGGTTCATTTCCTCGAGGGTGATTCGAGGGAGTGCCTTGGTGGAGATGAGTGGTCGATTCTGGATACTGTTGATTCAATGTGAACTAACGAATGAAAGTTTACTATTGTAGCGCCCCGACCCCAGAACTATACAGTGAAGCGTTGTGCAACTGGTCATGCTACACAATCGAAGGTTACTGGGTTTACCAATCCCAGGCCAAAACCCATTGGCAGGTGTGCTCGGAATGGATCATCGGCACACAACACCTCGATCATGCCATAAGCTCAGACATCGCTATCATGTATAGTAGAAATATCAAGACTTGTGGAACAACTGGCACATTGCAGACTCTACGACACAAAAACTCAAATAGCAACTCATATATGAGAAAGATACAAATATTACAAACATAAGGTCACAGACCATCAATTCATCAAGCGGAAACGGGTAGTGTTGTCTAACAACAAGATGCAAATATGGCCTAAGAGGCCTACAGATAAGCGAATCCCAGCCAGCTTGTTCCACGGTCCCAAGCTGCCACCTGGGAACCCCGGACTACTGGTCGACGTCCACGAAGAACCCACCTAGCTGCTCGGTGTCGTCCTCCTCTGAAACAAAGTCATAAAGGCAGCAAAGAGAGACTGAGTACGACATACTCGCAAGTTTAGTAGGGCGATATAGGCCCAATGATGACGGAGGCTCTGAAGCTGTATATGTATTTGTTTTTGCATAAAGCTGGTTTTCAATAATAAAACCTAACTGACACATAACATCGTCTACTCAGAATATTTTTCATAAAAGGGGTAAGAGAGTAAACTTTCATTTTGGTTCTCATCGAACCATCTTGTAGCCAAACCCACTCATCCCACCAAAGCCACTCCCTCGAATCACCCTCGAGGAAATGAACCTTTTGACACTCGTTGAAATGCAACCTTTAGCTGCCAAATTTTAATTAGATTAAAGTTCTTTATGATCCCGTAAATCCATTCCCAAGGCGTCCATAACCGTGGACACGGCTTTTCGAAAAGATTTACCCTGCAGGGGTGTACTAATTTACCCACCGGTACCATCCGGCTCACCTGATTGGTCCTCTTCCGGGGAAGACCGGCGAGTGGGCGCGGTTAAACCTTTACCTCGCGTGAGACTATCCAAGAGTCATCTGTGGCCACAGGGCAAGTTTACCCAGCCTATTTCAGCCCCTGTCCCATCACCACGTCCTAAACACCACCATCCTCATCATTCCTTTTTCCGCTCACACACACGGCAAATGGAAAAGCAAACTAGAGGACCCTTGGATACGCCCGCACAAGTTATTTAGTTAAAAGGGATTCCATATGTCCCCACCAATGGCAGCACGCTCAGAGCTTGGTTCCGAAGATAGGAACTCGCACCTAGGGGCAAGAGTGAGGCAAAACACCATCCCCGATGGCAACTCACCCAAGCCTTTTTAGCAACTTAATTAAGTACCAACCACAACCACCATGTCCGATCATTCCATCATCATCATCATTATGGAATTTAATCAACGGACATAACTAGCATTTTGACTAAGCATGACTAAGCATAGCTAAGCATATGAACAACAATTATATTTTATATCCGGCCAACACATCATACCTAAGGTTCATAGGAGGGGAAACATGTGATTGGCTCGGGAAAAACATGCATTCATAGGATACTCTAGTATTGCTCAAAACTGGTCATTGGAATCGCATGCAATATTATGGTGGATAAAAATAAGTTTGTAAAACATTAGGATTCTAGATGCCAAGAAGGTTAGGTTATCTCTTGCCTTGCTGCCGGGGCGTGTAGTACGGCTCGTCGGGGCAGATAGGGGAACCCTCGACTCCGGAATCTATCGATACCCAAAAATAATACAAAAGAACAAATAAATCACACGAAGACAAGGTGCAATGCACAATCACATGATGACATGACAAGTTGATGCATTGATATTATCATTTAATTTATTTAACAAATTAAATGGAGTTCCAAATAAGTAGTGCAATTATTTGGACACAACTCCATATTTATCTTAATGACCACATTACTTATAAATCATTACATTATTAGAGAAGTGGCTCAATATGCATGAACATGAGATGAATGGATAGTGTTTGTTCTTCCGATCATTTTGGTACCACATTTGTAATTTTCGGAGCACCGATGAATAAATAGCAAATTAAATAATTAAAGGAATTTAATTCTTTTAAACCAATTATGAATAACATCAAATAAATATTTGTGATCATGATGTGATATTAGCATGGTTTGATTGCATTTGATGTGTTGATCACATTGATATATTATTCATAATTTTTGGATCAATATTTAATAAGTTAAGATTTTCCTAAATTGGCATTATTTAACCCATTTTAGGGATTCTTAAATAAACAACAAGATTATAACTTCATAAGACTATTACAATGATTCTAACACATAGGGTTTGTTTTTCTGAACATTTTGGTATTTGATTTGTCAAATTTGGATTAAAACTGAAATAGTTATCAATTATTTAAATTTCATTTTAGTTTCCAAAAAGGAAACTCCAATAACAGGCAGGCCGGCCTCAAGCCGGCCAGGCCGGGCAAAAGGCCGGGGGGTGGCCCGAAGCCACCGGCCCAGTGCCAGCCCAGGCCAGGCGCTAAGGCCGGGCACCAGCCCGAGGCCTCCGGCCTCAGGCCGACCCAAACAGCGGCCAGGCCGGGCGCTCGGCGACCGACGGTGAAATTCGACGGCGAGAGGGGAGAGGGGAGCGGGGGAAAAGCTAAATCGACGCGGTTCTCACTAGAGAAAATGTTGGCGTGGCTAGGGGTGGACGGGGACGACCACGGCGACCGGAAACCGTCAAGGATGGGAGCGGCGGACGGAGTTGGGGATGTCGAGGACGCGGCCGTCGATTCCAGGAGGCCCCGGCTCGATTCTTCACACCGGGAGGGAGAGGAGGAGGTGGCGACGCGTTCTGCCGATGTCGGTTTGCTTGGGACGGCTCCGCTTGGCGGCGATGCGGCGGCTAGCGGCAGCGTTCGTCGTCGGGCGTGGAAGCGAGCTGAGCGTCGAGCTCGATCCGGGAAAAAGGGGGAAAAGGGGCAGGGAGAGAGAGGGGGAGCAGGTGCGCGGCATGGGGCAGCTCGGCCGGCAACTGGGCATGGCGCCAGTGCCATGGCGCCACAGTGAGAAGAGAGTAAGGAGTCAGAGATTTGAACATTTCTCCTTTTCTTTTTCTGAATTTTCAAAGCAGCAGGTTTAGCTATTTAATTGAGCTGCTCAAGCAATTTCAGAAAATCTGGAAAAATTCAGGTGGGCTCCCTATGTCCCGAGGAACCTCCACAAAAATTAGGGAGGCAAAATAAAATGTTTTGGCCAACATTTGTTCACAGCTTGTAATAAAAAGTATTTTTGACAATTTCCAATTTGTATTTAATTGAAGCACTTAAACATTTCCAAAAATAATGAAAATATTCATGGAGGCTCTAACAATGACATTGAAGCTCCCCATGATTTTAGTTTGAATTTTTTGGAATGTTTAACTTGGTTTCAAAAATAGAAATTGAATTAAGCCAATTTGAATTATCAAATTTATTTCATTGCTTGATCAGGAATTGTTTCATCAAATGAATTTAACATGCACTCTTGGAACTTCCTTAAGAATTTGGAAGTTCAAGTTTATTGGTTTGCTAAGTTGAGCAAAAACATTTGGTGGAGTGTTGTGGAAGGTTTGCTTCCCCATTTCAATTTGTTTCCAAGTTAATGTTAGGAATAGCAATTGCATAGGGATGCTATGATGCAAAACAAGAATGCAAAAGTGGAAAAATTCTTCGTATTTTTCATTACCAAGTTGGGGCTGTTACAACTATCTTATCCCCTTGTGAAAAACCTTCTAAGTAGTCGATGCCATGAGACATGTCTTTAAAAAGGAAAACTAGGTTTATGCAAAACAACTACTATACAGCTTTGAAGCCAATCATCATTGGGCCTATATCGCCCTAGTAACCTTGCGAGTACGTCGTACTCAGCCTTGCTTTGTTGATTAATATTTGTTTCAGAGGAGGACGTCACCGAACAGGAAGGTGGTTTCTTTGTTGACATCGACGAGTAGTCCGGGGTTCCCAGGTGGCAGCTTGGGACGTCACGGAACAGGCTGGCTAGGATTTGTTATTGTAGGCCTCTTAGGCCATAATTTAAATCTTGTTGTTTATACAACTAAATTTGCTTCCGCTTGATGAAATGTTGGGTCGGTGACCTCTGATGTGTAATTTGCTATCTTTCTCTTTATATGAGTTGAATTATGATCTCTTTGTGTCGTAGAGTCTGTGATGTGCCAGATGTTCCGCAGTCTTGATCTCTCTATTATGCATTGATAGCTATGCTAGTGATCATGGCATGATCGAAGTGTTGCGTTGCCAATGATCCATTCCGAGCACGCCTGCCAAAGGTTTTGGCCTAGGAGTGGTAACCCCAGTAACCTTCGATTGTGTAGCTTGGCCTGTTGGTTACATAGTATCTCTGTATAATTCCGGGGTCGGGGCGCTAGACAATTCACGGCCGCCCAGCTCGTGAAACTCAACGGCGAGGAAGAGGATGGCCGCGGTGACCGGAGCAGGAGAAGGCGGCGGTGACGCCGGCGGAACGAGAGCAGGGGAGCACGGCGTAGCAGCCTGGCGGCGTCCTTCGTCTTCTTGGGCCTGGCGGCAAAATGGGGGGATGAGAGGAAGGGGGAGGACTAAAAGGCACTAATTTTCCTTTAGTCCGGGTTCCAGCCACAAACCGGGACCAAAGGCCACTTTAGTCCCGGTTGCAGCCACGAACCAGGACTAAAGGTCCATTTTTTGGGCCGCTCCCAAATTAGTGCGCCAAAGCCCACCTTTAGTCCCGGTTGCAGCCACGAACCGGGACTAAAGGGTCGTTTGTATTTTTTTGTATTTTCCTTTTTCCTGATTTATGTTATTCTATTAATTTAATTGTTCAAATTTGACAAACTTTATATCAAACGTAAGCTATGTACATATAGAATCATTTGGCACTGGTTATTTTCAAATTTGACTATTTTGAATGTATTCAAATTTCAAATGGATGAGTTGAGTAAATTTGACATAGACTTCAAACCGTGACACAAAAAAATGAAAAATGGGTTTTTTATTCAATGAAAACCCTAAACTCCTTAGTCAACACTATTTTACCGATTATTACACATAGAACCAGGATAAAAAAAGTGTTTCATACATTATTACACATGACCATCAACATCCGTCTCTAATGTTGTGGTATAAACTTCTTCGTGTGTGTCATTTTCTTCTGATCGTGCCATAACCATGGACAATCTTCATCATTCAACAAGATGCTTGGGTCAGTTTTCACTGTGAAGTGGGGAATTTCATCAAACTTATTGTAATCTTCTGACATGTCTATCTTGTCCTCCACTCCCATGATGTTTCTTTTCCATGAAAGAACTATGTGGCGTTTTGGCTCGTCGTATGATGTATTCGCTTGCTTATATTTTATTTTCTTCGGTCTGCTAGACATGTCCTTCACATAGAAAACCTGAGCCACTTCACTGGCTAGGACGAATGGTTCAGTGTCGTACCCAAGATTCTTCAGATCCACTGTAGTTATTCCGTACTTCGGGTCTACATGTACCCCGCCAGTCAGGTTGAACCATTTGCACCAGAAACAAAGGGACCTTAAAAGAAGGTCCATAGTCAAGTTCCCATATCTGCTCTATGTAACCACAATATGTGTCCTTTTGCCCATTGTTGTTTGTTGCATCAAAGCGGACACCACTGTTTTGGTTGGTGCTCTTTTTATCTTGGTCGGCCGTGTAAAATGTATTCCCATTTATCTCGTACCCTTGAAAAGTACATATAGTCGAAGATGGTGCCTTGGCCAACAAGTATAGCTGTTCTCCAATAGTGGTGTCATTAATGAGACCTGTTTGCAACCAACCTCCAAAATTCTTCACGTGTTCTCCATCAATCCAATCTTTAGGTTGCTCCGAGTATTTCAAGAGTAAAATATTCTTGTGTTCCTCGATATACAGAGCCGCCAAGCTGGAATTATGTAGAACTGTGTAGTGTGCTTGACTGAAAGAATGCCCATCCATACATATTGTTGCTTTCTTTCCTAGCGTGCCTTTTCCCTGCAGTCTCCCCTCATGGCGCGATTGAGGAACACCGATTGGCTTAAGGTCAGGAATGAAGTGAACACAAAACTCAATGACCTCCTCTGTTCCATAGCCCTTGGAGATGCTTCCTTCTGGTCTAGCACGGTTATGAATGTATTTCTTTAAGACTCCCATGAACCTCTCAAAGGGGAACATGTTGTGTAGAAATACAGGACCGAGAATGGAAATCTCTTCGACTAGGTGAACTATGAGGTGCGTCATAATATTGAAGAAGGATGGTGGGAACACCAACTCGAAGCTGACAAGACATTGGACCACATCTTTCTGTAAACTTGGTAGAGTTACTAGATTGATGACCTTCTGAGAAATTGCATTGAGGAATGCAAATAACTTCACAATGGGTACTCGAACATTTTTCGGCAGAAGCCCCTCAATGCAATCGGAAGTAATTGTGTCATAATCACGTGGCAGTCATGAGACTTTAGGTTTTGGAACTTTTGCTCTGTCATGTTTATTATTCCCTTTATATACGACTACTCTAAGGACTTCAAAAAAGATCTTCTTCTCTTCTTTGGTAAGAGCGTAGATGGCAGGACCTTGATACTTCTCTGGATTCAGGTTGTCTCGTTCGTGCATAGGTTGCTGGTCCTGCCGTGATTGTAGCGCCCTGACCCCAGAGTTATACAGTGAAACGTTGTGCAACCGGTCATGCTACACAATCAAGGGTTACTAGGGTTACCAATCCCAGGCCAAAACACATTGGCAGGCGTGCTCGGAATACATCATCGGCACACAACACCTCGATCATGCCATAAGCTCGGACATCGCTTTCACGTATAACAAAGAGACCAAGACTGCGGAAAAACTGGCACATCACAGACTCTACGACACAAAGATATCATAGTTCAACTCATATAATTGAGAAAGATAGCAAATGACACATCAGAGGTCACTGACCCATCATTACAACAGCGGAAGCAAATTAAAGTTGTCTAAACAACAAGATCCAATTTATGGCCTAAGAGGCCTACAGATAAACATCCCGTGCCAGCCTGTTCCACGACGTCCCAAGCTGACACCTGGGAACCCCAAACTACTCGTCGATGTCAATAAAGAGCCCACCTTCCAGTTCGGTGACGTCCTCCTCTGAAACACATAAATAATCAACAAAGCAAGGCTGAGTACGACGTACTCGCAAGAATTAGTAGGGCGATATAGGCCCGATGCTGACGGAGGCTCTAATGCTGTATAAGGTAGCTGATTTTGCATAAAGCTAGCTTTCCTTTTTAAAAGACATAAAGACCCATTGCACCGTCTACTCAGAATGTTTTCCGAAAAGGGATAAGAGAGTAAACTTTCATCTCCGGTTCTCATCGAACCATTTGTAGCCAACACCAACTCATCTCCACCAAGGCACTCCCTCGAATCACCCTCGAGAAAATGAACCTTTACCACACGTTGATTATGCAACCTCTAGCTGCCATATCAATTACGTTCAGGTTTTCTATGATCTTATCGTCTATTCCCAAGTCGTCCATAACCGCGGACACGGCTTTTCGAAAAGATTAAACCCTGCAGGGGTGTACTAATTTACCCATTGGTACCGTCCGGCTCACCTGATTGGCCCTCTTCCGGGGAAGGCTGGCGAGTGGGCGCGGTTAAACCTTTACTTCGCATGAGACTATCCAAGAGTCATCTGTGGCCACAGGGCATGTTTACCCAGCCTATTTCAGCCCCTGCCCCATCGCCACGTCCTAAACACCACCATCCTCATCACTTCTTTTTCCGCTCACACACGGCAAATGGAAAAGCGAACTAGAGGACCCTTGGATACGCCCGCACAAGTTATTTAGTTAAAGCGGATTCCATATGTCCCCACCGTTGGAAGCACGATCGTCTTGGTTCAAGAGGTAAAGAACTCGCACCGAGGGGCAAGAGTGAGGCAAAACACCATCCCCGATGGCAACTCATCCCAGCCTTCTTAGCAATTAATTATCAACACAAGTTTCCACCACTGTCCGAACCATCCATTTGCTTCACAATTATGGAAATAATCAACGGACAATTTAAGCATTCGACTGAGCATGGCTAAGCATATCTAAGCATAACATACAACAGATATGATTGATCTCCGGCCAACACATCAACCTATGGTTCATAGGTGTGAAAACAGGTAATGGTTCAGGGAGCATGCAATGATAGGATACTCTATATACTGACCAAAACTTGTTGCTAGAATCGAATGCAATATTATGGTGGATAAAATACTTGGGTAATATGAGATATGCCAAGAAGGTTAGGTTAGCTCTTGCCTTGCTGATAATACTGGGCGCGTTGATCGTCGAGGTATTGTGGTGGAACCCCGACTCCTGAATCTACCGATACACAACAATACAGGAAAATAAATAAATAACACGAATACAAAGGTGCAATGCACAATCATGATGAGATGGTCATATTATGAAATGAAAAGATATTGGGCATGTCCCACAAGTTAAATGGAACCCCTAAAATAAATATTGCAATTAACGGGTTAAAACTCCATATTTAACTTAGTGAATTGCGTTATTATCCAAAATGTCCAGTACTGAAATATGGGTTATATATGCATGAAAAAGACATTATTAGATAGGTATTATCATACTGATCATTTTGGTACTTCGTTTGCAATTTTTGAGTTAATATTTAACAAGTTATGACATTTCCAATATTTGATTTAATTCTGCCATTTCATTTATTTTTAAGAACAGCACCAAAATTAAATCTACAAGCCTCAAAAAAGATATAAACTTGTAGTTCATTACCTACTGAACATTTTGAGCTATTAAACATAATTTTTGAGTAAACCAAACTCAAGTTATGGATTTCTAAAGTTGGCATTAAATCTGCCATTTTAATAATTTAATTAAACAGCAATTTAAATGTTCATTATTGCATGTAAACATAACTAACAGGTAGATATTAATTCCCTGGTCATTTTGAGATCTTGTTGGCAATTTTTGAAGCCATATTCGAAAAGTTATAGATTTTATAAATTTCCACTCATTTCTGTCATTTCTGTAATTATTAAATATGGGCAATTTAATTTGACCAAATAATTCTATCATTGGCAATAACAGATGGACATTTTCTTCCTAAGCATTTTAACATATTATTTGCATTTTTCTGAATTGTAAAGCTCTAGATATTAATTTCCAAAATTTGAATAACCCACAGATGATTTGCATTTCACAATTTAAATTCAAATTTTGAATTTCATTAGCAGGTGAGAGATACATATTTGGAAAGGTTATGAAATTCTAAACATTTTGATAGCTCACTCATGATTTTTGGATAATTAATTATCAAGTTATGCAATTTCCAATTTTCAAATATATTCTGCCATTTTATAAATTTAACTAATTTTAGGAATAAAAATTAATTATTTGATCATGACATTGACACTAACAGATAGGGCTTATTCTTAGGAACAACTTTTATATATAGCACTTTTAGTTTGCAATTATGGATTAAAAGATATTGCAAGATTTAACTCTCTGTTAATTTTCTGAAAAATCCAAAAGGATGAACAAGTGACGTCATGCTGATGTCATCAGGGGGGGCAGGCGGGTTGTTGATCACAATTTCGTCGAAATGGTTGGAAATTGGACGATGGCACCTATCCTACGAGCTAGAGGAAGTGGAGAGGAGCCAGGGGTAGCGGCGGGACCGACCAAATGGTCGCCGGAAATGCGCCGGCGACCATGGCCGCGGCGGCAGACGGTCCACGGCGGGCGCTCGCACGGAGGCGAGGATGCAGGGGGAGAGGAGGAAGAGGGAGATGTCCGCGAGACGCAGCAGCTCACCCTGGACAGTTGGGGAAGCTCGGTTTGGTCGGAGGGGGCCCGTGGTGGCCGGAAACTAGCAAGGAAGACGGCGGCGAGCGGCGGTCTGACCCCCAACGGCGGGCATGATTCGCTCGACCTGGGGCCTCCCAGCAAGGGTGCTTCGGTGCCGGAGGTAGAGGAAGATGCGGCGGAGGCGATGGCGGCGTTGGTCGGCTTTGGGGCGGTCGGAGGCGACGGCACGGTGCGGCGGCTGGCGCGGCGGGCAGTTAGCTCGATTTAGGGTTTGGGCGCCCGGGGGGAAGAGAGCAGTGGTGAGAGAGGAGAAGCGGGGTGGGGGGAGGAAGGGCGCTCCACTTATCGACCAGAGGAAGGGGGGCTGGCAGCGAGCGAGGGCAGCTCGGCCACGGCGGCATGGCGCCAGTGAAGACACTGTAAGCGACAGGGAAGATGACGTTTTTTGGAAAACCCCCTCGGCTCATTTCTTTTCTGTTTTTCTTTTAAAATTTGAAAACAGCACCCTTTTGGAATTTAATTGAGGCATTTAAACATTTTCAAAACTTCTAAAATTATTCAGGGAGGCTCATAATAAGATAAGGGAGCTCACCATATTTTTGTTTTGAATTTTGAGTAGTTGAGCTTGGAGTCAAAATTCACAATTTGTTTAAACCAATTTTGAATTCCAAATATTTATTACTTTGCTTAACAAGCCATTGTCTTTGACAAAGATTTAAACAAATATATTCTTGGAACTTCCTGGACAATTTGGAAGTTCAAAACAATGTGGTTTTGCCAGATGGAGCAATTGCACTTGGTTTGGAATTTTGGGAAGGGTTTGATTCCCTTAAATGATTTCCATTGTTTGCAATATTTAACTTAGCATTTTAAATATGTATGCCATGATGCAATGAAAATAAAAAGTGAAAATTTGGCCCATATTTTAGGGTACCAAATCTGGGCTGTTACAATTCTATCCCCCTTACAAGAATCTCGCCCCGAGATTCCTAGATTAGGAAGAGGGAGAGGAGGAAAACATGACAACCCTTAACTTCAAAGACCTTCTGGATCCCACGATGATCTTCGTTGTTGCAAAGGGTAAGGTAGCAAGCATGACGTGCCGACAAGAACGTCAGAAGATAGCTCAAGGTGATAGACAAATTTTCTCTAAGGGTTGGAAATACGAACTTTGCACAAGACCATAAGACTTTGAGAAAGATGACTGAATCCGGGCATATCCAAGAATTACCCATGATCCTCGGTATAGTGGTTGAGGTTAAAGATTTAAGAGATTTCGTCAACGGGCCTTCCAGTGAGGTGCGGGAGCTAAAACACCTGACTTGCCAGGATTACAAGCTGGCTTAGGTCGTGTTCTTGACGAACCCCAATCATCATTTCTGCTTGAGGTTCCAGGTTGGTTAGGTGTGCGGACACTTCAGGCTTTGCAGGTCTGAAGAGGGAGGTTGCGTCAGTAACCGAAGGTAGGGTCACTAATTTCTCAAGACATAGGCTTCCTGGCCAAGCTCCAGAACACGAGCTAGATTGGGAGACACCGGTAAGATGATGAGACTTGACCACTTAAGGGGAGTCCATATCCTCAATGGTATTTGATGGTTGTGTGCAAATGACATGAATGTGAAAGAATGCGATGCTCCAAAATCGAATAAAACTGAAGCTGGATATGTGTTGACTCGAAGCGTACCCATGACAACACGGGGGTCTTCTTCAACTCCTTCAGCCGAGACGTGGTTCAGGCGACCACAGCTGACGGTCATAGCCTTGGCGGCTGGTGTAGAGGGAGCCGGTGCAGGTGATGAGGTAGCTGGTGCCTTCTGGGGACACTCCCTGGAGAAGTGCCCCGGCTGGCCACAGCTGAAACAAGTGGGCCTCGGCGGTGGTGGAGGCAGCTGAGGGTGGTACCCACTTCCAGGTGCACCCAAGGTCGAAGTAGTTGGGCGAGGCGGAGGTGGCCTGTACCCTGAGGGCTTTGGCGCGAAGGGAGCGCGAGGCACCTCACTAAAAGGCACAAAGACCCTGCACTTCTTGCCCTCAGAAGAAGAGGGGCTCTGATTGTCCACTGGGGCTTGCCTTTTGGAAGACTCCAGCTCCTTCCTACCCTGCTCCATAGTGAGAGCCTGGTTGTATAGCTCCTGGTAGGACTGGAATTTGAAAGGCAGCAACTCATATCGGAGCCGCGGTCCGAGCCCCTTGCGGAAGAGGTACTGCTTGTCCTCATCATTCGTCACATCCCGACGGGCGTAACGGGAGAGGTGGTTGAACTCCCGCCCATAGGCTTGGACGTCCATGTGTCCCTGGGTCAAGTCCAAGAACTCCCTCCTCTTGAGGTCCATGACTGGCTTGGGGATGTAAGCTGCACGGAAGGCAGTGCGGAATTCCTCCCAGGTGAACACATGATCAGCAGCAGTCATTGCCACATGGCTTTCCCACCAAGAGCCAGCGGCTCCCATCAGAAGGTAGGTTGCAAAGTTCACTTGTTCCGCAGCCGGAACATGCAAGGCAGTGAACTTGCGCTCGAGAGCACAAAGCCAGTCATCAGCATCCAGGGGCTCTTCTGCATAAGCGAAAGTGGGAGGCTGGGACTTCAGGAATCCAGTGAGGGTGTTGCATTCAGTGTTCCTACGTGCACCCTGCTGCACTAACTGCGCGAGCAGATTCTCATTGCGCACGCGGCCCTCTTCAATGATCATCAGAACCTCCGCCATAGTGGGTGGCGGCGGTGGATCAGGATTGCTTTGTTCACCACGACGGGTAGGAGCCATTCTGGAGATATGAACAAGGACACAGTTAGTAACCATAACCGGTCATTTAGGATAGATCATTAGACTTATTCCTGATATAGAGATTTGAGATGGCACAAAACAAATCAAGGCAACCACGATATTGCAGAAGCCTTTGTTAGCACTCTTCCGACAACTAGTGCCGAAAGGGTTTCCTGAACGGTTATTAGTGGAGGAATCCCAAATATTGATGGACCACTCGCTAAGAGCAATCCCGCCGGGATTCATATGGTTATCTGACAGAGAGTTTAGCTAGAGCTAGGGACAGGGAAGAGCATTGCTGATCAAGTCAATTACGGCCGCAACTCGAGTTTGAAGACTAACTTCAAATTTTGCCAACCTGAGGTAGGATTTGTCAATTAACATCAGGGTTCAACGGAGAGATCCTGGGTTAAAGATCAGCTTCATGCACTGGGACTCACGAATAGCATAATGCTCACATGGGTGACAACCCTCATAAATCATTACACCTGAGCCCTAGCACAATCCGGGACCATCGGTTCAAGATCTTGGGCTAAAGCAAGGGAATGTCTTGACGATCCGCAACATTTCCTGTCTTCGGGCTTTAGAATTGGCAGACGACCAAAGTTAACCAGTAACTAAAGATAGAACCCAACCCCGTGATCCTAAAGATTTGAATTTGCCGACGATCAGGAGAACTGTTAAATCAAATATAGGTAAGATAACTCAGAATAGAGCGAGTTGGATAAGGAGTAAAAAGAATCCTAAGATGGTTTTCACAACTCCTTTTTGGTTATAAATAATTTTTCACGAACACTAGACTCGACATCGACCAGTAGAACGGGTTTCCTACAGGCAGTCCTGCTCTGATACCAACTTGTAGCGCCCTGACCCCAGAGCTATACAGTGAAACGTTGTGCAACCGGCCATGGTACACAATCAAGGGTTACTGGGGTTACCAATCCCAGGCCAAAACACATTGGCAGGCATGCTCGGAATACATAATCGGCACACAACACCTCGATCATGCCATAAGCTCGGACATCGCTTTCACGTATAACAAAGAGACCAAGACTGCGGAACAACTGGCACATCACAGACTCTACGACACAAAGATATCATAGTTCAACTCATATAATTAAGAAAGATAGCAAATGACACATCAGTGGTCACTGACCCATCATTACAACAGCGGAAGCAAATTAAAGTTGTCTAAACAACAAGATCCAATTTATGGCCTAAGAGACCTACAGATAAACATCCCGTGCCAGCCTGTTCCACGACATCCCAAGCTGCCACCTGGGAACCCCAGACTACTCGTCGATGTCAATAAAGAACCCACCTTCCAGTTCGATGACGTCCTCCTCTGAAACACATAAATAATCAACAAAGCAAGGCTGAGTACTACGTACTCACAAGAATTAGTAGGGCGATATAGGCCCGATGCTGACGGAGGCTCTAATGCTGTATAAGGTAGCTGATTTTGCATAAAGCTAGTTTTCCTTTTTAAATGATATAAAGACCCATTGCACCGTCTACTCAGAATGTTTTCCGAAAAGGGATAAGAGAGTAAACTTTCATCTCCGGTTCTCATCGAACCATTTGTAGCCAACACCGACTCATCTCCACCAAGGCACTCCCTCGAATCACCCTCGAGAAAATGAACCTTTACCACACGTTGATTATGCAACCTCTAGCTGCCATATCAATTACGTTCATGTTTTCTATGATCTTATCGTCTATTCCCAAGTCGTCCATAACTGCGGACACGGCTTTTTGAAAAGATTAAACCCTGCAGGGGTGTACTAATTTACCCATTGGTACCGTCCGGCTCACCAGATTGGCCCTCTTCCGGGGAAGGCCAGCGAGTGGGCGCAGTTAAACCTTTACCTCGCATGAGACTATCCAAGAGTCATCTGTGGCCACAGGGCAAGTTTACCCAGCCTATTTCAGCCCCTGCCCCATCGCCACGTCCTAAACACCACCATCCTCATCACTTCTTTTTCCGCTCACACACACGGCAAATGGAAAAGCGAACTAGAGGACCCTTGGATATGCCCGCACAAGTTATTTAGTTAAAGGGGATTCCATATGTCCCCACCGTTGGAAGCACGATCGTCTTGGTTCAAGAGGTAAAGAACTCGCACCTAGGGGCAAGAGTGAGGCAAAACACCATCCCCGATGGCAACTCATCCCAGCCTTCTTAGCAATTAATTATCAACACAAGTTTCCACCACTGTCCGAACCATCCATTCACTTCACAATTATGAAAATAATTAACGGACAACTTAAGCATTCGACTGAGCATGGCTAAGCATATCTAAGCATAACATACAACAGATATGATTGATCTCCGGCCAACACATCAACCTATGGTTCATAGGTGTGAAAACAGGTAATGGTTCAGGGAGCATGCAATGATAGGATACTCTATATACTGACCAAAACTTGTTGCTAGAATCGAATGCAATATTATGGTGGATAAAATACTTGGGTAATATGAGATATGCCAAGAAGGTTAGGTTAGCTCTTGCCTTGCTGATAATACTGGGCGCGTTGATCGTCGAGGTATTGTGGTGGAACCCCGACTCCTGAATCTACCGATACACAACAATACAGGAAAATAAATAAATAACACAAATACAAAGGTGCAATGCACAATCATGATGAGATGGTCATATTATGAAATGAAAAGATATTGGGCATGTCCCACAAGTTAAATGGAACCCCTAAAATAAATATTGCAATTAACGGGTTAAAACTCCATATTTAACTTAGTGAATTGCGTTATTATCCAAAATGTCCAGTAGTGAAATATGGGTTATATATGCATGAAAAAGACATTATTATATAGGTATTATCATACTGATCATTTTGGTACTTCGTTTGCAATTTTTGAGTTAATATTTAACAAGTTATGACATTTCCAATATTTGATTTAATTCTGCCATTTCATTTATTTTTAAGAACAGCACCAAAATTAAATCTACAAGCCTCAAAAAAGATATAAACTTGTAGTTCATTACCTACTGAACATTTTGAGCTATTAAACATAATTTTTGAGTAAACCAAACTCAAGTTATGGATTTCTAAAGTTGGCATTAAATCTGCCATTTTAATAATTTTAATTAAACAGCAATTTAAATGTTCATTATTGCATGTAAACATAACTAACAGGTAGATATTAATTCCCTGGTCATTTTGAGATCTTGTTGGCAATTTTTGAAGCCATATTCGAAAAGTTATAGATTTTATAAATTTCCACTCATTTCTGTCATTTCTGTAATTATTAAATATGGGCAATTTAATTTGACCAAATAATTCTATCATTGGCAATAACAGATGGACATTTTCTTCCTGAACATTTTAACATATTATTTGCATTTTTCTGAATTGTAAAGCTCTAGATATTAATTTCCAAAATTTGAATAACTCACAGATGATTTGCATTTCACAATTTAAATTCAAATTTTGAATTTCATTAGCAGGTGAGAGATACATATTTGGAAATGTTATGAAAATTCTAAACATTTTGATAGCTCACTCATGATTTTTGGATAATTAATTATATTCTGCCATTTTATAAATTTAACTAATTTTAGCAATAAAAATTAATTATTTGATCATGACATTGACACTAACAGATAGGGCTTATTCTTAGGAACAACTTTTATATATAGCACTTTTAGTTTGCAATTATGGATTAAAAGATATTGCAAGATTTAACTCTCTGTTAATTTTCTGAAAAATCCAAAAAGATGAACAAGTGACGTCATGCTGATGTCATCAGGGGGGGGGGCAGGCGGGTTGTTGATCACAATTTCGTCGAAATGGTTGGAAATTGGACGATGGCACCTATCCTACGAGCTAGACGAAGTGGAGAGGAGCCAGGGGGAGCGGCGGGACCGACCAAATGGTCGCCGGAAATGCGCCGGCGACCATGGCCGCGGCGGCAGACGGTCCACGGCGGGCGCTCACATGGAGGCGAGGATGCAGGGGGAGAGGAGGAAGAGGGAGATGTCCGCGAGACGCAGAAGCTCACCCTGGACGGTTGGGGAAGCTCGGCTTGGTCAGAGGGGGCCCGTGGTGGCCGGAAACTAGCAAGGAAGACGGCGGCGAGCGGCGGTCTGACCCCCAACGGCGGGCACGATTCGCTCGACCTGGGGCCTCCCAGCAAGGGTGCTTCGGTGCCGGAGGTAGAGGAAGATGCGGCGGAGGCGATGGCGGCGTTGGTCGGCTTCGGGGCGGCCGGAGGGGAAGAGAGCAGTGGGGAGAGAAGAGAAGCGGGGGGGGGGGGGGAGGAAGGGCGCTCCACTTATCGACCAGAGGAAGGGGGGGCCGGCAGCGAGCGAGGGCAGCTCGGCCACGGCGGCATGGCGCCAGTGAAGACACTGTAAGCGACAGGGAAGATGACGTTTTTGCGAAAACCCCCTCGGCTCATTTCTTTTCTGTTTTTCTTTTAAAATTTGAAAACAACACCCTTTTGGAATTTAATTGAGGCATTTAAACATTTTCAAAAATTCTGAAATTATTCAGGGAGGCTCATAATAAGATAAGGGAGCTCACCATATTTTTGTTTTGAATTTTGAGAAGTTGAGCTTGGAGTCAAAATTCACAATTTGTTTAAACCAATTTTGATTTCCAAATATTTATTACTTTGCTTAACAAGCCATTGTCTTTGACAAAGATTTAAACAAATATTTTCTTGGAACTTCCTGGACAATTTGGAAGTTCAAAACAATGTGGTTTTGCCAGATGGAGCAATTGCACTTGGTTTGGAATTTTGGGAAGGGTTTGATTCCTTTAAATGATTTCCATTGTTTGCAATATTTAACTTAGCATTTTAAATATGTATGCCATGATGCAATGAAAATAAAAAGTCAAAATTTGGCCCATATTTTAGGGTACCAAATCTGGGCTGTTACAGTGATTCCGGTGTATTTTTCATCTTCCCATACACGCCCATGAAGTTGATTTCACACAGAGATTTTTCATCATGTGCATCACGTCGATTGCAGAGTGAACCTCTAGGATTTTCCAATAGGGTAACTCCCAAAATATAGATTTCTTCTTCCACATCGGTATGTGTCCGTCAGCGTCATTCGGAACAGATTGCCCACCAAGACCCTTTCCAAAGATTACTTTTAATTCCTTAACCATATCATATATAACATCCCCAGTAGGACGGGTAGGCTTCGTCCGGTGATCTGGCTCACCTTTGAAATGCTTGCCTTTCTTTCTTACGGGATGCTATTTTGGAAGAAATCGACGATGCCCTGGGTACACATTCTTGTTTTCGAAATATATACTTTCAGTCTCACCTAAATAGTGCGTGCATGCATTGTATCCCTTGTTTGATTGTCCTGAAATGTTACTAAGAGCAGGCCAATCATTGATGGTTACAAACAACAACGCTCGTAGGTTAAATTCATTTTGTTTGTGCTCATCCCACACACGTACACCTTCTTCACGCCACAACTCTAAAAGTTCTTCAACCAATGGCCTCAGGTACACATCAATGTCATTGCTGGGTTGCTTCGGGCCTTGGATGAGCACTGGCATCATAATGAACTTCCGCTTCATGCACAACCAAGGAGGAAGGTTATAGATACATAGAGTCACAGGCCAGGTGCTATGACTGGAGCTCTGCTCCCCAAAAGGATTAAAGCCATCTATACTTAGACCAAATCTTAAGTTCCTTGCATCATCTGAAAATGTCGGGAACTCTCTGTCAATTTTTCTCCACTGCGACCCATCAGCGGGGTGTCTCAGCATCACGTCTTTCTTACGGTCTTCTTTGTGCCATCGCAACAACTTGGCATGCTCTTTGTTTTGGAACAAACATTTCAACCGTGGTATTATAGGAGCATACCACATCACCTTCGCAGGAACCCTCTTCCTAGGGCGCGGCTCGTCCTCAACTTCACCAGGGTCATCTCGCCTGATCTTATACCGCAATGCACCGCATACCGGGCATGCATTCAAATTCTCGTACTCCTCACTACGGTAGAGGATGCAGTCATTGATGCACGCATGTATCTTCTGCACCTCTAATCCTAGAGGGCAGACAACCTTCTTTGCTTCGTACGTACTGGGGGGCAATACGTTATCCCTGTTGGGAATATGCCCTAGAGGCAATAATAAAATGGTTTATTAGCATATTCATGTTTATGATAATAGTTTGTTCTCCATGCTATAATTGTATTAACCAGAAACATAATACATGAGCGGAATATAAACAACCAGGTGTCCCTAGTAAGCCTCTGCTGGACTAGTTCGTTAGTCAAGAGATGGTTAGAGTTCCCTAACCATGGACTTGTTATAGTCACTTGATAACGGAGTCATATCATTAGGAGTAATGATGTGATGGACAAGACCCAAATAATAAAGAGTTGCAATTGATCGTGTCAGACAGTTTTGTTGCCAACGCTTTTAGTATGCCAAGTATAGTTTCCTTAGACCATGAGATTATGTCACTCCCGTTTATCGGAGGAATACTTTGTGGACATCAAACGTCACTTCGTAACTGGGTGATTATAAAGGTGGCTTTCAGGTATCTCCGATGGTATTTGTTGGGTGACATGAATCAAGAGTGGGATTTGTCCTTCCTTGTGATGGAAAAGATATCTCTGGGCCCTCTCGGTAATATAGCATCAGAAAAGGTTGCAACCATGTGATTAAGTGTTAATCACGGAGATCCTATATTATGGACGAGTAAAGAGAACTTGCCAGGTAACGAGATGAAACTAGATATGGAGATATCGACGATCGAATCTCGGGCAAGTTAAATATTGGTGTGACAAAGGGAATCGTATACGAGATTAACAATCTCCGGCATCGTGGTTCGATCGATAAGGAACTTCGTTGAATATGCAGGAGTCAATATGGGCATCCCGGTCCCGCTATTGATTATTGATTTGATCATGTCTGCATGTTCTCGAACCCGTAGGGTCACACACTTAACGCTCCGATGTAGCTAGGGTTAGCGATGAGATAATTGATGGTATGAACGAATATTGATTCGGAGTCTCGGATGAGATCCTAGACGTCACGAGGAGTTTCAGAAGAGTCCGGAGAATAAGATTCATATAAGGAAAGTGGTTTCCGGAGATATCGAAAAGGTTCGGGAATTTATCGGTAAAGTACCGGAATATTCTAGAAGGTTCTAGAGGAGTCTAGAAGTGGGGCCTATAGATGTTTGGGGCCCACATGGAATTATGGGGTGGTGCAGTGGCCTCATGGGCCAGCCGCACCCCCTGGCCACAAAGGCCCATGCGGCTAAGGGCCAAGGGGCCCAAAGGGGGGGGCAAACCCTAAGGGGTGCCTTGGGGAGCAAGGCTCCCCTTGGCCGCCGGCCCTAGAAGGGTTTTGGGGCGCACCCCCCTTGCCCCCTCCACCTATAAAAGGAGGAGGGGTGCGGCACACCTAGGGGCTTCCCTTTTGCAAACCCTAGCCGCACCCCTCTATCCTCCTCCACCTCCACCTCTTGCGCCACCCCTCCCGGAGGGCTGCCGCGAGCTACACCTCCTCCCTTGCTGCACCACCCCTAGCCGTAGGGCTTCTGCACCTCCTCCTCTCCCTCTCCCTCTCACATGGCTTGGCAAAGCCCTGTCGGACGGAGCACTACACCATCAATGCCACCACAACCGTCGTGGTGCCGAGATCAATCTAGCCACGTCCTCCTCGCTTGCGGGATCAAGGAGTGGACGTCTACATCGAGCCGTACGTGTGGATACCGCGGAGGTGCTGCCCGGTGTGGAAATTCATCGGATTGAATCTTCGAGGAAATACATCTCCTCGCGACTAGATGCGTCTAGTTCTGGGGATCGACTAGCCAACCCCTGCACCGACAAAACGCGTTTGTTCGATCTTAAAGGGTAAGAGATTGGATCTCCACTTCACTACCTTCGTCTAATAGATCTGGATCGTGGGGTTTCTTCCGCTTGTTTCGTAGGAAAATTTTTGTTTTCTATGCAATGACCCCTTCAGTGGTATTAGAGCCTAGATCTGTTCGTAGATGTTGGTGCGATTAGAACACAAGTGTTGTGGGCGTTGATATTTTATGTTGCTACCTTCTCGCGTGCACTTTGCATCTTTGCGGTATTGTGAGATTGAAGCGGCCCGGACCAACCTTACTCGTCCACGCACAAGAGACCGGTTCCACGACAGACATGCAACTTGTATTGCATAAGTGGATGGCGGGTGTCTGTTTCTCTTGCTCTAGTGAAGATGCAATTTTCGATGGAAGGCCTTTCAAAAGGATGAGTAAATAAGCAACTACTATATCACCGTTGTGGTTTTGCGTAGATTAGAACGGTTCTATCTCGTTGACCCAAGCCACGTAAAAATTGCATAAACAAAGTAGAGGACGTATAACTTATTTTTGCAGAGGGTCATGTGATGTGGTATGGCCAATGTGTGATTTGTGATAATGTATGCAATGATCATGTTTGTAATCTTTCACGACTTGCATGTCGATGAGTACGGCAACCGACATGAGCCATATGGTTGTCTATTTTTTTATGTGACCTGCGTGTCATTGAATCACCATGTAATTGCTTTACTTTATTGCTAAGAGTAGCATTAGTTGTAGTTGCAATAGTTGGTGGACAACCATGGTGATGGCGCCACAGTGATGGAGATCCTGCCGGTGATGGAGATCATGCCGGTGCTTTGGAGATGGAGATCAAAGGCACAAGAAGAAAGGCCATATCATATCACAATTATGAATTGCATGTGATGTTAATCCAATTATGCACCTTATTGTTATGCTTGGATGTGATCACGACGGTAGCATGATAAGGTGATCTCTCACGTTAATATCAAGATGTGTTCTTCCCTAGTATGCATCGTTGCGAAAGTTCTTCATTTTGAAGCACCACATGATGATCGGGTGTGATAGATTCTACGTTCACATACAACAGGTGTAAGCCAGATTTACACACGCGGAAATACTACGGTTTCCTTAACAGGCCTAGCATGTACAGACATGGCCTCGGAACACAAGAACCGAAAGGTTAAACACGAGTCATATGGATGATATGATCAACATGGTGATGTTCACCATTGAAGCTACATCATCTCACGTGATGATCGGTTGTGGTGTAGTGGATTTGGATCGCGTGTCACTAAAACAACCTGAGAGATGTTGGTTTTAGTGGGAGTTCATGTAGTAATTTTGATTAAGATGAACTTAAATTATCATAAACAATAGTCCCAAGATGTCTTTGCAAAAATCCTTGTAGATCATGGTCGACTACGGTAGTCTACTCGTTGCTGAAAAACTGCGTCTCGATGGGTCAATTTTGTTAAGTGGTACCTGCGTCTGAGCGAAGTACTAAACACCCATGCTCAACTCTACATGTTAGATGAACCATTAGAAGAATACCCAAATATTTCTGCAAGTTATGAAGAGTACATGGTGTGGTTTTGAACCACCTACTTGAAAGTCAAGTGGATGATGTGCACCTTCATGAATTCTGACCTAAGAGACAATTCAAGAACTTGATTGCAATGGAGATTGTTGATGAGCTGAAAAATAGTTTTTCAACGCAAGTTAGAATTGTAAGGTTCGAATGTCTGAACGGTTTTCTTTCTCTCAAGATGGAAGAGAACACTTGCTTGGAACAACACCTGAGGATAATGCATGAGATACATCATCGTCTAGTGCTTGTTTGGAACCACGAGATGAATGACGGTTTCGCGATAGATGGGGTGCTACGCTCGCTTCTCCCCAGCTTCAAGAATTATGTCGGAGACTAGGTCATGGGAAGGGATTTGATCACTTTCTATGAGTTTGTGTCTCGGCTGCGTCATGTCAAAGTGGAACCTATAGCAAGAGAAGTTGACAATGCAGAAAGTATATGTTGATATACAAGTTATAAGTGTTTAAGTCCAAATTGCAATTGTGGCGGTTTCGATAAGTATTTGATACTCATTCTGTTTTATGAAAATAGAACCTGCTACTTGAGATTTGCATAAAGGATATAGGAAGACGTTGCGGAATGGTGGCAATCAAGGAGTTGATGCTGGCAACGATCTGTCTCTGCATTTATTGTTTGGATTTGAATAAGTTTTTGTAATCGAATTAAGTGTGATTTTAATTAGTGTGTCTTGCTTATGTGAGACGGTTATTCATGTTAAAGACAATTGTTGTTCTATTTTCATGAGTGATCCTTTTTGGAAATCACAAGTTTCGATTATAAGTGTATTATTCTTATTATAATCTAAATGATAAATTGGTTGAACATTTATAAATAGAAGACTTACTAAAGATATCCAAAGCTTAATAATGACAATTGTTTTAGTCATGCTAAATATTGAATAAACATTTTGATGTTTTATCAATGCGCCTTATTGTAAGGAGTATGACTAAAATGCCACCCTTTGGAAGAGTGACAGGAGTTGCTGGAAATAAACACGAAGTGTTGGTTGTATTTTCAGCGAATGTTAAATGTCATTATTTTGTGTACTCCATCATAAATGAAATGATTAAATAGGTGTATTTATTCGGGTTATGATATTTGATGAGATCAAATAAATTTCTGGAGTTTAGGATATTAAGTTAACAAGAAAATTGAGTCTTTATGATTTGATCAAAAGAGACAAAATATTTGAGTGATATGTTAGTTTGTGGACTTGTGAGAAGTGTTATCACAAATTACAATGTTTAGAATATTTCAAAGGCATTTGATATGTCCTAAGATATTGTAATCACACACTATTTGATATTGTGTGGTCTCAAAGAAGGGTGTTTACTTCGGGGTTTAATAATAGCATTTAGATTTATTTGATAAACACTCTGTTTAGAAATAAGGATCTATTTAATGATTCGCATAAACATTTTTCATATGAGTTATGAGAAAAGGTGGTTTCATTAATTATGAGATAATTATAGACTATTGCGAATAATGTTGTAGTATATTCATAAGTATGACTATGAATGTGATTCCACAATATGAGACTAAAAGCGGCAAACCAATTTGTTGGTTGTGCTAAGTGGTTTTAGCGGTTTATTGTGAAAAGGTTTCATTGATAAAAGAATTGATGGAATAAATCGAAAAGCTGAAACCTTGCTTGTTCATGTATCGAGTGGCACATATGTAAAGTGCTATGTTGGTTAAAACTTGATACATGAAGGAATTAATGATAGTGATCATTGAATTTCGGTTTAGCTTGTCTAAAAAAAAGTAGGATTCAAGAATATTAAATTTTGTCAGGTTACAAAATAATATTCATGATTTACTTGTCATGTTTGGGAAACAAGACATACGTACGAAACTACAAAGAAGAAATAGAAGCCTTAAATACGAAAATGACTAAGAGTCATCCTATGTTAAGTTTAAATCACAAAGTAATTGTTACTTCTTTTTGTGAAAGTAGTGTTTCACATATTTATTCCTCAAAAGGGGTTTTGTAGAGAATAAATAAAACTTAAAGCTAGCAAAGTACTAGCGTTTCGTATATGAGTTCTCAAATTTTAAAAGTTAATTAAGAATTTTGGAGGTGTCCAAAATATCTAGAAAGTGCATAAGAAACTGAGTGGGATCTAATTATAATATGTGGTGACATATATTAAGTTAGAGTAGAAACTATTTTGCATGATCAAAATATGTGGTGACATATGTTTAAGTGGGAGCTAGTTAATCATGGTCAAATATAGAGATAACATATTTCTGAGTGGGAGCCATTGACAATTTAATATTTTTATGGTGTATATTTGAGTGGGAGTTTACAACATCTTGTTTGTGTGAAATGGAGATTTCATAAATGTTGTAAATAAGTCAGAAACCAACGTATAACTTGTGAAGTTAGTTTTGAACGTCAAATATCTATGGAGATAGATGTATCTATGGTGGATAGATATGTTTGATAAAGCATTATGTCAGGATGTTTAACCTAAGTAAGATTTTGAAGGAGTTCAAAATGGTACAAGAGAAGAAAGGTTCATCTGATTGTGAGAAATAGGTGAAACATTGAGTTGATAACTCAGTACAAAATTGATGGTTGGAGGATATGTTGGTATTCACTATGAATTGTTCATAGGACTAAAACATATAAGAACCATGTGTTTGTATTTGACGATATGTGACCCAAGTTCTTGGTTAGAAGAACATGTTAAATGAGGAGTCATTTTTCATGGAGTTGAGATAATAGAATCTAGAGATTGGTAGACTTGGTTGAAGTCATAAAACCAAACTAGATTGGAGATCTCTTAAAGTCAGAAGCGCAGCGAAAGCGTGATCGAAAAATATCGAAGTGACATGATTGCACTGTCGATTTGTTGAGTCTACAACATATAGGAGTATATGATTAATTCAAAGATTAAAAGATATAATATCATGGTTTGAGAAATTTTGTTTCAAGATTGAGTGAGTTCCGGGTGCACATGCTATGTGAAAGTTCCTTTTGACTGATCATACGTCATGTAGGCATAAAGGGAAACGAAAAATCTCACTCTTTAACCAAATATTATTTTTTTGAGGGTTTATGACAGTAGGGCGAATCCCTACTGCCTCTTCATAAATAAAATAACCAAGGGTTTACATATGTACAAATTTACAAAAAGGATGCTAAGCAGTCATCCAGAGAAGGATCTAGTTTCCAAACAGGTCTAAAAGGTTAAAAATGTGACTGTGAATATCTGACTTGGTCCTATGAACCAAGAGGCTAAAATCAGAAACAAATCTATGTCCCCAGGAATCAGTAGAGGGAGTTACAGCATTAAAGACCAAGTCGTTTCTTTCCTTCCAGATATTCCAAGCTGCAACTATGAAGATTTCCATGAACAAGGGGTTCCTGTATCTCTTTTTTGCTTCTGCCACTAATTCCAGTCTATCCATCAACTGGTAGTCCCAAAAGACCTGTAGCTTTGCCCAACAATCAATTCCAAAGGGGCACTTAAAGAATAAATGCTCAACAGTTTCTTCAACATCATGCTGGCACATTGGGAAATTATAGGTCCCTTGGATTACGAAATGTTTCCTTCTCAGCATATTTCTGGTGTTTAGCCTATCAAAGAACAAGAGCCAGCAGAAGAACTTGACCTTGGGAGTGCATTTAGATTTCCATATCCAGTAGTATGCCTTATGAGGAATTATATTCCTGAAGCAGAACTGATAAAATTTGCTCGAGGTGTATCTTTGCCCCCAAGGATAAACCCATTTATCTTTATGTTGCTGGTGCAGAGACAAATTCTGGCAATCCTGTTGTAAACATCTCATTTCTTGATAAGCTTCAGGGGACAGGGGTAAGTGGAAGTTATCAGCCAAAGCAGGGGCAGTCAAAAAAGATTGTACCGAAGCATCTTCATTTGCACTGTAGGAGAAAGCCCTGGGGTATTTACTCTGTATAATTTCATCAGACCAAAGGTCCTTCCATAGCAAAATAGAATTTCCATTTCCCACAATGCAAGTTGTGAGCCCTCTATATGTGGGATTTAATTTGAAAACCTATTTCCACCAGAACGATCCACAAGGGTCCATGGCATGTGGGACCTTATTTGTGTAGTATGCATTCCATAACAATTCCACCCAGGGGGTATCCACTTTATTGTAGAACTTATCTAGGAATTTTAGTAGCAGAGCTTCATTTTGGATCTTTAAGTTAAGTACTCCAAGGCCTCCTCTCTTCTTGGGACGACAGACCTTTTCCCAGGCAACCAATGAACTTGTCTTAACCCCCAACTCAGTTTTCTTATCCCAAAGGCAGTGCCTTCTAATTTTATCAATATGATCTAAAATCTTTTGTGGGATGGACATGTAGCACATGGTGAACATAGCAATGGAGGTCAGCAAAGAATTTATAACAGTTACCCTTGCACTATAGGACATCATCATAAAATTAGCAGTCATCCTTCTTTCAACTCTGTCAACCAGGGGCATCATCTCCAAAACAGTTGGCTTTGTAGTGCCTAAAGGTAAGCCCAGATAGGTAAAAGGCATCTTTCCAATGGAACATCCTAAAGCTTGGGCAAAGAAGGCAGTTCTTTCTTCAGATAGATTAATGGGAATTAACATGGATTTGTTATAATTGATGTGCAAACCAGTGGATGCAGCATAATTATCAAGAATTCCTTGAATGATTGCAATCTGATTGGGACAAGCTTTCATAATTATCAGTGTGTCATCAGCATATTGTACCACTGGGAAATCCATGCCAAAATCAGGCGAGAAAGGTGCTAAGAGTCTGTTCTCACGAAAAGCTTTATTAATCGCAGATTGTAGTACATCAACAGCCAAAACAAAAATTAGAGGAGAAAGAGGGTCACCCTGCCTGACCCCTCTCTTACATTGGAACTGTCTGCCTGGGACACCATTTAAAAGGACTGAAGATTTCCCAGGTGAGAAGATTTGATTTATCCACTGTATCCATTTTGCATCAAAACCCATTTGCTTCATGATTTTCAACATGGCCCCATGGTCAATTGTGTCAAAGGCCTTTGCAAAGTCCAATTTCAGTAGCAGGATTTGTTGTTTTGAAGTTTGACATTGGTGTAAGAATTCAAAAGCCCAAGCCAAACAGTCATGAATATTTCTTCCCTTCAGAAAACCATATTGGTTCTTATGTACAATCTGGAGAACCTTTGTTTGCAGCCTATTAGCTAGAATTTTTGTGATAATCTTGAGGCAGCAATTTAACAGAGTAATTGGCCGGAAATCATTGATACCTTCAGGAGAGGCTACTTTAGGCACAAGTGTAATATGTCCCATATTAATGCTTTCAAGATCAGGAGTGCCATTATGGAACTGGAAGCATAAATCATAAATATCCTGCTTAATGATGTGCCAACAACTTTTTAAGAATTGCCCATTAAAACCATCTGGACCTGGTGCTTTGTCTATAGGCATAGTTCTAACTACTTGATCAATTTCATCAGTGGTGAAAGGCACAGACAGCTCTTCAAGACCAGCAATTGGCTGAATTATGGATGGCAAGTCAAAACTCATTGGGGGATTAGTAGAAGTACCCAATCTCTGTTTGTATGTTTCATAGATCACCTTCTCTTTTGCTTCATGGGTACTCACTTCTATACCATCATCAGTGTGCAGGGTGGCAATATAATTTTTCCTGTATCTCTCTGTTGCCACTGCTTGAAAGAATTTTGAATTTTCATCCCCAAATTTTGTCCATCTCACTGTACACCTTTTTTTCCAATATTGTTGCTGGTATTCCAATAGTTGTATGAGGTGAGCTTTAAGGATTTTCCTGAAATTCTTTTCAGGTATAGTGAGTGGTCTCCTGTCCTCAATATTATCCAGTTCCAGCAGGGCTTTGTTTGAGTTAGAGATGCAAATTGAGAGCTTGGAGATGTTCTTACTCCAAAATTTTAGATCATATCGCAGTCTTTTAAATTTGGCATTTAGATTAGCCGCACTATTATTTTTGTATGTGCTCTTCTCCCAACTCATTTTAACAGCGTCCAAAAAACCCTCATGAGCCACCCAATAATTCTCAAACCTAAAAGTTTTAGTGGCTGGAATTTTTGTCTTGATAGAAACCACACAAGGAGTGTGATCTGAGATGGGTTTGCCCTGTGGCTCAACAAAGGTGACAGGATAAACAGTTGTCCAATGCATACTTGTTTAAAACCAATCCAGCTGCTCTAGAAGTGGGGAATCTTGCGTATTACTCCATGTAAATCGTCTGCCTTTAATTGGCAACTCAATCAAATTTTGTTCCCTGATAAAATCATTGAAGGTCAACATATCCATGACATTACCTCCTGGCTTGTTCCGGTTGTCAGGTGATCTGATGAAATTAAAATCTCCAAGAATAAGCCAGTCTTCATCAGAAGGGATATTTAAATCAAAGAGCCATTCAACAAAAGAATCCCTCAGTTCACCAGTACATGGTCCATAAATATTAATCAAGTTCCAAGACTTGGCTGACTGGGTGGAAGTAAAATTCACAGAAATAGCAAAAGGCTGACAATGCATTACTAGGCCATGGAAAAGAGAGCTGTTCCAAATAATTACAATTCCCCCAGAGGCACCAAAAGATGGAATATATGCAAAATCATCAAACCTTTTTGGGCAACATGACTTAATAAAGGATATATCAATATTCTCCATCTTGGTTTCTTGCAAACATATTATAGCACAACCACTAAGTTCAATAGCATTCGCCAGAGCAAGCTGCTTGGCTTTTGAGTTTAGACCACGAATATTCCAACAAAGTACCAGCCAGTGTTTCAAAAGACTCATTATTACATATAATAAAATAAAGAGACAACTACATGTCCTCTTCTTGCAGAGCCTTGCCAAGCTCCAAAGGAGTTAGCTTAGAAGGGGCAATCCCACAGAGATTCACACCAATATTCTGAATCACCAAGAGAGCAGTAGGTGGAGGGGCATCATTGTTTCCTTCTCCTGAAGTAGAGGCCTCTTCTTCCGCAATCCCTGGAATCTTCCTTGGCCTAACCTTGGACTTGATCTTCTTAGTATCTGAAACTGAGGGAGGCTTGAATCCTGCATATATGGTTGATCTAGTGCTCCTTCTCACCTAAGTGGTTACTTCAACAGATAATTTCTTTTTCTTGTGAATAATAGGGGTTGCTTTTAGGGAGGTAGTGCCAGAGGTGTCAAGAGTAATCAGGAGAGACTCTTGAGGGGCAGACCCAGAGGATCTCAACTTTATAGCCCAAAGGTTAAAAGCTTCACCCACCATCTCAAAAGCCATAGCAGGTGTCATCTAATACTCAGTAGGGAAAAAGAAACCATTGTCTAAAACAATAGACGGTCCAACCAGCTTCTTCCAAGGACAATTGTTAATCTTCATAGAAAGCATAGCAGGGAAATTGGGCAAAAAGGCATCCTGCTGTCCAACCATCATAAAATTCAGAGATATAGTGTTCACTGAAGCAGGCTGCAAATTAATCTCCTCTTCAGGTGAATTAGGAACAGAGTCCATAACCGCGTCATGATATGCTTGAAGAGGGCTGTCAACAATATTGTTATTTGGAGGGGGGAGCCCAGCATAAAAAGGCACTCCCTGTTCAGCCAACATAGTCTGGAAAATTCACTAGGGGAAGCTGCATAGGTTCCTCCTGCCCTTGCTGCTCCTGCTGAAAATGTTGCACCTAAACTATCCCATGTTGCTATTGCCCATGCTGCAGGTGCTGGGCTTGGTGTTGCTGGTGATGTTGCCCCTGCTGGTTATAGTTTTAACCATGCTACTGGTTTTGTTGCACCCAAATGCCCAGTTGGTGCTGATAAAGCTGATCTGCAGAGAGTTCAGGTCCATATAAAGGGAGGGGCACACCATCCTCTGGTTCTGGGTCTTCAGGTGGCAAAGGGATATGTGGGAGCTGGGCATTCCAATCTGTGCTACGGAGCATATACACAGGAACTGTCCAGGTGTGCCCTGCACCACCCAGTTGAGTGACAACTAAGCTTTTTGGCACAAATTTAGGGTGCACAATCCACACACGAGCAAGGACAGAGTGGTTATTTTCCCTAGGGCGGTGCCAAATAGAGAGGGGCCCAAAGTCATCAACTGCCTTGTTCAAATAGTTGCTGTTCTGATAGTCCAGAGGGAAGCCCAAAAATAGAATCCAAGTCTCTCTACCAAAGGTCGTGATTCGGCGGTTCCTAGCCGCATCATGCTTGACAAAGGTGACGGTGGTTTCATCAGTTAACTCGAACGTCAGGCCGCTAACTATATCTGCAGTGAGGGAATCTCTCATCGTAAAACTACCAATGCCAAAGGGATGGTCCTCAATATGACGAACATTGTAACCAGCTTCATTCAGTGTACCTTGGATTGCGATGCGCATCTGCTCCCGGAGCTGAATCGACACAAAGTGGTTGGTCTCGGCGATGATGACGTTGTCGTGACGCAGCGGAGGGACCGAATCAACGACGAGGCGGGCACGAATCACCCTATCAGCAGGTCCAGCTTCAATAGTCATGCCATCGGGGATGAAAGCGTGTGGATTGACTGGGAAGTTCGCCATTGTTAGGGTTTTTTGTGGAGGGGTTTGTAATGTAGCTTGGGGAGGGTTTTCTAGCGGAGACGAAGCGGCATCCTCGGAAACACCGATTTGGGGGAAAACTTCATTTGCCTTCCTTTGTTTAGGGACCCAGATTTTCCGGACGGGTAAAGATGATTGCCTGCTTCTCTTTTTCTGTTTGGGTCTCCAAATTTGCATCCTGGGCCTCGGCCTAGAAGAGAGAGGAGTGGGTCGACAGATTTCACACTTGCGGCCCAAGCGCTGGCATCCTAAACAAATGCCCGGGCAGTCAGAAACCAGGTGATCCCAGAGATAGCAGCGACTACAACGGTCCATAAATTTGAAAATTAGATCAGAGGGCGGGAGAATAGGAAGGTTAACACGCCTCCATAATTTCTGCCTCTAAATACCGAGCTTGACGTAAATCAAGGATATCTTCTAGCTTGGTAACCGTTACGGTAGCACACAACTTTAGGAAAAAATTGTCATTGACAAAAGTCTTCTGCAATGGCCCATCTAACTTGGCTGGCTCAGAAAAACTGCTGAAAATAAACCCCATTGAATTTGAATGATCATCCAATCCATGCTTATCAGATTATAATGGTGAATTAAAAAAGCCAGATTCCAGGGAACCAAATTGTATGTGACAATTCCCCACACTGTGTTGAACCTTGGAACTTCCCAAAGAAATTGGATCATTAACATTTGAGGGAGCACCAGAAAACTGATCATTAAGGATGAGACCAAATTTTGCCAATTCAGATCGAGATTTGTTTGAATTATCCAGAGACGCACTGTTTTCAAGAAATCTAAATTTGGATTCCAACAGGTTGGGCTTCTTTGTGCCACTTCTAAGATCTGATCATTAGAAGACCAAGATGAATCCATATTGTGACGAAAACCAGATTGATCCGGGTGAATTCCTCTGAAAAGGGTGAAATGGCAAACAAAATCCGGCCAAACCCTATCCCTCAAACCATAGATGAAATGCCCGACCTTACTAGAGGCCACAGAAAACAGGAAGCGACGATCACTTAATTTGAAAACTTTAAAACCAGATCTGTCTCCTCCAAGGCAACATTGCAGAGCTAAACCCACAGATTCTTCCGAGAGATGAAAGGAGGCTGAGGAGAATGCCACCACAAGGAAGAACTCCTTCGCGGTGGGGGAGGGGGAGAAATGAACCGTAGATCCAAACTTGCGACGCACCTGAGATGCAAAGGCCAATCCAGGAGAGAAATCCCAGTGGAGGAGGGCCTCCATGATGGAGGCAGGGATCGCCGGGGAGGAGGAGGGCCGAAGAAACCCTAGATCGCCCGGGAGTCGCCATGGGAGTCGCCAGCGGGGGGAGTCGCCATCACCTTTGCCGTCAAGATCTTGAGTTAGCTTGTGGAGCTTGTGTAGGTGACGGTTGATTGGGTATTGTAGACTTGCCGGCGAAGTAGGCCTTGGTCTTTTGATACTTGATGTCATCCGCTACTTGGCGCTCCGCCTTGGTGGCTTTGTGTACTAGCTCCACGAGGGAAGTGTAAGGTTTAACCAAATATATTATATTCATCATGTGATGATGAGAATTATCATGTGATGATAATAGGTTTATCATGAGATGATAAAGTAATGTCAAATTAGGTGACGTTAACATTTTGCAAAGAACATAAAGAACTGTATAGTACAGAACATGGACAGAACCTCTTCCACGAGCAAACATGATCAACACTGAGACTCCATGAGTGTTAGACACCATGAGTGTTGGATCGAGAAAATGTAAACTAGATTATTGACTCTAGTGCAAGTGGGAGACTGTTGGGAATATGCCCTAGAGGCAATAATAAAATGGTTTATTAGCATATTCATGTTTATGATAATAGTTTATTCTCCATGCTATAATTGTATTAACTGGAAACATAATACATGTGTGGAATATAAACAACCAGGTGTCCCTAGTAAGCCTCTACTGGACTAGTTCGTTAGTCAAGAGATGGTTAGAGTTTCCTAACCATGGACTTGTTATAGTCACTTGATAACGGAGTCATATCATTAGGAGTAATGATGTGATGGACAAGACCCAAATAATAAAGAGTTGCAATTGATCGTGTCACACAGTTTTATTGCCAACGCTTTTAGTATGCCAAGTATAGTTTCCTTAGACCATGAGATTATGTCACTCCCGTTTACCAGAGGAATACTTTGTGGACATCAAACATCACTTTGTAACTGGGTGATTATAAAGGTGGCTTTCAGGTATCTCCGATGGTATTTGTTGGGTGACATGAATCAAGAGTGGGATTTGTCCTTCCTAGTGACAGAAAAGATATCTCTGGGCCCTCTCGGTAATATAGCATCAGAAAAGGTTGCAACCATGTGATTAAGTGTTAATCACGGAGATCCTATATTATGGACGAGTAAAGAGAACTTGCCAGGTAACGAGATGAAACTAGATATGGAGATATCGATGATCGAATCTCGGGCAAGTTAAATATCGGTGAGACAAAGGGATTCATATACGAGATTAAGAATCTCCGTCATCGTGGTTCAATTGATAAGGAACTTCGTTGAATATGCAGGAGTCAATATGGGCATCCCGTTCCCGCTATTGATTATTGATCTGATCATGTCTGCATGTTCTCGAACCCGTAGGGTAACACACTTAACGCTCCGATGTAGCTAGGGTTAGTGATGAGATAATTGATGGTATGAAAGAATATTGATTCGGAGTCTCGGATGAGATCCTAGACGTCACGAGGAGTTCCGAAAGAGTCCGGAGAATAAGATTCATATAAGGAAAGTGGTTTCCGGAGGTATCGAAAAGGTTCGGGAATTTATCAGTAAAGTACCAGAATATTCTAGAAGGTTATAGAGGAGTCTAGAAGTGGGGCCCATAGATGTTTGGGGCCCACATGGAATTATGGGGTGGTGCAGTGGCCTCATGGGCCAGCCGCACCACCTGGCCACAAAGGCCCATGCGGCTAAGGGCCATGGGGCCCAAAGGGGGGGGAAACCCTAAGGGGTGCCTTGGGGAGCAAGGCTCCCCTTGGCCGCCGGCGCTGGAAGGCTTTTGGGGTGCACCCCCCTTGCCCCCTCCACCTATAAAAGGAGGAGGGGTGTGGCACACCTAGGGGCTGCCCTTTTGCAAACCCTAGCCGCACCGCTCTGTCCTCCTCCACCTCCACCTCTTGCGCCACCCCTCCCGGAGGGCTGCCGCGAGCTACACCTCCTCCCTTGCTGCGCCACCTCTAGCCGTAGGGCTGCTGCACCTCCTCCTCTCCCTCTCCCTCTCACATGGCTTGGCGAAGCCCTGTCGGACGGAGCACTACACCATCAATGCCACCACAACCGTCGTGGTGCCGAGATCCATCTAGCCACGTCCTCCTCGCTTGCGGGATCAAGGAGTGGACATCTACATCGAGCCGTACGTGTGGATACCGCGGAGGTGCTGCCCGTTGTGGCACTTCGTTGGATTGGATCTTCGAGGAAATACATCTCCTCGCGACTAGATGCGTCTAGTTGCGGGGATCGACTAGCCAACCCCTGCACCGACAAAACGCGTTTGTTCGATCTTCAAGGGTAAGAGATTGGATCTCCACTTCGCTACCTTCGTCTAATAGATCTAGATCATGGGGTTTCTTCCGCTTGTTTCGTAGGAAATTTTTTTTTCTATGCAACGACCCCTTCAATCCCTTGGAAGCATCTTCTTTATTATTTTCAGCAAATTTTCAAATCCCTTGTCAGAAGTACCATTCTCTGCCTTCCATTGCAGCAATTCCAGTGTGGAACCCAACTTTTTCTGGCCATCTTCGCAATTTTGGTACAACAATTTGTTGTGATCCTCTAACATTCTCTCCAATTTCAACCTCTCGTTTTTACTTCCGCAGTTTATCTTCGCTTCAAGAATGGCAATACGAAGATCGTCATCAGGCTCATCAACAATGGGCTCTTCTTCAGCTCCGTCTTCCCCCATTGTAGTACCACCGTGTTCAGTGAACATAGGATAGTTGTCATTATCCTCTTCTTATTCATTGTATTCCATTATAACCCCTCTTTCTCCGTGCTTGGTCCAACAATTATAACCGGACATGAAATCGGACTTCAACAGGTGGACGTGAATGGTTTCTGAGGTAGAGTAATCTTGAGTATTCTTATAGACACTACATGGGCAAGAAATAAAATCATTCGGCGGCTTGTTTGTCTCAGCCACACGGAGAAAATCATGCATGCCATTAATAAAGTCGGGATAACGCCGGTCAACATACATCCATTGCCGGCTCATCTGCATTATACAAATACATCAAAAACCATTACACTACATCATGAATATATAATAGTGACCAAATTAACTAATATAAGTTCATCACATTAAAACCAAAGTAGAGTAGTGACCAAATGTAATACATAGTCTCATAAAACATACATTAATTGAATCTAACATACAACTATCTAAAGAATTTAAACCCAACAACAAATACGATCAAAATCGCAACTAAGGTAATTATTGAACCAACAACATAATGATACCAAGCCTCTTTATGAATGGCTTATTTTCTAATCTTTCTAATCTTCAAGCGCAGTGCATCCATCTTGATCTTGTGTTTATCGACGATGTCGGCAAGATCGAGCTCCAATTTCATCTTCTCTTCTAGGCATTGGAGATGAAGATTTTCACTTCTTTTCAATTTTGCTTTCAAATCATTATTTTCTTTTTCAATAAACTCGACAATAGGGTCGGTTGGAATTTCCGGTTCAACCACATCCGAATCATAGACCGGACAAGGGCCGACGGGGACTGATATCAAAACCATGGCACTATACATATAAAAAATGTAAGAAAATTATACAAGTAATAACTATGCATCTAAATCATATAAATAAGTTTATTAAAACAAAAGAGAAAAACAAGAGGCTCACCGAGGTGGTGCCGTTGACGGGACCGCATGGGCGATCGACGGCGGTGAGGACGGGGACCAGACGACACTAAAACCCACACATTATACTTTAATTTGAGCTCAAATTGCATATAAAACAAATGAAATCCCTAACTTAGGCATTTCATCAACCACCTAGCTAGAACTAGAAAAATGAAATGAGCTAAGTAGCAACGAAATGAGCTTAAGTAGCAACGCCGGAAGTGCTAACCCTTGGATAGATGAGGCGCCGCCAATCTTGACAAATGGTGGGAAAAATAGGGACGAACTCGAGCTCGGGAGAGGAAATATATGAGAAAATGGTGATGAACTCGAGCTCAAAAATGGGCATGGCCGAGTTGGGGGGTGGGGGATGATATAGGGGAAAAACATTAGTCCCGGTTCATAACATGAACCGATACTAAAGGTCAATCTTTAGTCCCGGTCCGTATGACAAACCAGGACTATAGGTTGCTCGCGCTGGCCCCGCCCCTGCGGCCGCCTGCCGCGACCCTTTAGTACTGGTTCGTATCACGAACCGGGACCGGCCCTGGCCGGCGCCCTGGGCATTCGAACCGGGACTAGTGCCCCCATTGGTACCGATTCATAAGGGAGCCGGGACGAAAGGGCCAAACCGATGGCCCTGTTTCCACTAGTGAACTGAGTCAAGACGGAAGCACGTCATGGCGTGTCGTTCACCGTCCGTGGTCTAGCGCAGTTCTTTAGCTATTCACTAGTGGAAAATGGTCTTTGGGAAGGGGGGGAGCCATTAGGCCCGGTTCAGTGACAAACCGGGACCAATGCCTGGCATTGGTCCCGGTTCGACCGGCCAGGGTCCCGTGAGGCATTGGTCCCGGTTGGGCCAAGGGCATTAGTCCCGGTTCGTGCTGTCAACCGGGACTAAAACTCCCTCAGAGCATTAGTCCCGGTTGACAGCACGAACCGGGACTAATAGTCCCCTATTAGTCCCGGTTAACAGCACGAACCGGGACTAATAGTCCCCTGCCTATAAAGCCAGCCAACTTCTACTCCTCTATTATTTTTTTCTGCTAGGAGGTATGAGAGGTGGGTGCTAGTTTGTTTTCCTTTGCTATGCACTAGAGGTGTTCGATGAAATGCCCGAGCCACATTTAAGTTCACACAAAATGATATGAGGTGCCCGAGCCACCCTTAGGCTTTGTCCTCTCTCTTTTCTCCGATCGATCGAGGTTAATTAGCAACCTTTGTCCTTTTCATCTGTAATTGATACAAATTTTGCATGTGTCGATATACGGTGGTCATTTCAGTATTCAAGATGTTATTCTAATGTTATTTGATAAACTTAATTATATGATATGCAGATGGATGAATGGCAGCGATGGATGTACGGCGACCGACGCAGTTCCGATTTTATTGCAGGCCTGCATAAATTTATCCATGTGGCTGAGGCAAACAAAGATGATGGTTTTATGCCTTGTCCATGTGTGGACTATCGGAACGTTAAGGAGCACTCTTCCTCGAGAACCCTTCAAGGCCACCTGCTTCGGAGAGGTTTCATGCCCAGCTATAATTGTTGGACCAAGCACGGAGAAAGAGGGGTTATGATGGAAGACAATGAAGAACTAAAGGATGATGAGAACTATCCTATGTTCCCTAAAGAATACGGTGATACTGCGATGGAAGACAATGAAGAAGAAGGAGGTGAAGAACAACGGGCATCAGATGAGCCCGATGATGGTCTTGGTCGGGTCATTTCTGATGCGAAACAAGAATGCGATACAGAAAAGGAGAAGCTGAAGTTGGAGGCCATGCTAGAGGATCACAAAAAGTTGCTGTACCCAAATTGCGAAGATGGCAGCACAAAGCTCGATACCACACTTGAATTGCTGAAATGGAAGGCAGAGACTGGTTTATCTGACAAGGGATTTAAGAAGTTACTGAAAATAATGAAGCCAAAGCTTCCAAAGTATAACGAATTGCCCGAGACTACGTACGAAGCAAAGAAGGCTATCTGCCCTCTAGGATTAGATGTGCAGAAGATACATGCATGCAACAATGACTGCATCCTTTACCGCGGTGAGGAGTACGAGAATTTGGATGCATGTCCGGTATGCACTGCACTGCGGTACAAGATCAGGCAAGATGACCCTGGTGATGTTGAGGGCGATAACGAGCCCCCCAGGAAGAGGATTCCTGCTAAGGTTATGTGGTATGCTCCTATAATACCACGGTTGAAACGTCTATTCAGAAACAAAGAGCATGCCAGGTTGTTGCGATGGCACAAAGAAGAGCGTAAGAAAGACGGGAAGTTGAGACACCCCGCCGATGGGTCGCAGTGGACAAAAATCGAGAGAGTTTTCTCAGACTTTGCAGGTGACGCAAGGAACTTATGGTTTGGTCTAAGTACAGACGGTATGAATCCTTTTGGGGAGCAGAGCTGCAGTCACAGCACCTGGCCCGTGACTTTATGTATCTACAACCTTCCTCCTTGGTTGTGCATGAAGCGGAAGTTCATTATGATGCCCGTTCTCATCGATGGCCCAAAGCAACCCGGCAACGACATTGATGTGTACCTAAGGCCATTAGTTGATGAACTTTTGCACTTGTGGTCCATACCAGGTGTACGTGTGTGGGATGAGCACAAACAGATGGAATTTGACCTACGAGCATTTTTGTTCGTAACCATCAATGATTGGCCTGCTCTTAGTAACATTTCAGGACAGTCAAACAAGGGATACAACGCATGCACGCACTGTTTAGATAAGACTAAAGGTACATATTTGGAAAAATGTAAGAAGGTTGTGTACCTGGGGTGTCGTCAATTTCTTCCAGCCAATCATCCCGTAAAAAAGAAAGGCAAGCATTTCAAAGGTGAGGCAGATCACCGGAAGAAGCCTAACCTCCCTGATGGTGATGCTATATTTGGTATGGTCAAGGACATAGAAGTAATCTTTGGAAAGGGTCCTGGCGGTCAATCTGTTCCGAAAGACGTCGCTACCGGACATGCGCCCATGTGGAAGAAGAAATCTATATTTTGGGAGCTACCCTATTGGAAAGTCCTAGAGGTCCGGTCTTCAATCGACGTTGTCGGCACAATGGAAACCAGGGTACCACGGGCCGGCCTGCCAGGGCCCACAAGATTCTTTGGATGATTTTCGCTAAGGACCAGGCTCTCCAAGCCTGGCGAGCTTCGCGAGGATTTTTCCCCTCGCGAAGGGTTTTTCTCCTCGCCAAGGATTCTCTCCCTTGGCGAGGGATCGCTCCTCGACAAGGCGTCTCCGACGCCGCCCGCAATTCTGCTAAGGACCAAGCTGAAGGGCTCGGCGAGGCTTTTTTGCCTCACGAAGCTCCTTCCTCGTGAAGCAATCTCTGCCCCCGCGGCAGAGCGCACATGGGCTCTGCGCCATGTGCAGAGTGACGCGCGTGCCTACGCGCGATGACGACGACGCCGCAGTTGCCGTTTCCATGTATAAAGCAGTCAACAAAGCGGAGCCAAGCAAAGCGGACAACGAGTATTGCCTCTTTGGTGACAAGGGAACAGTCTGCAGCTACGCTCCAAGGACGACGTCACCGTGGGTCACCTTCCACCTCGGCAAGCGCCAGCCCACTGTCCAGCTGGTCGGTGCCCCTTTTCAGCTTTGGTGACGCCGTTCCCCTGCCGTGGACCGCGTCCACGAGCTTTACCTTTATGGTGGACTTCACCTTTACGGTGCACCGCGCCTCCTCCTTCGTCGCCATGTGGTAGCCCTTCCCGCCCAAATGTTTGGGCGGAAGAGGTCCAGGACGCCTATAAAAGGAGGAGGAGCACGCCCAAGCAAGGGGTTGGACGCTGGACTAGGTTCGGTTTTTGGAGTCTAGGAGCTTACCCAAGAACCCTAGATCTGAAGACTAGCAAGTAGCCATTGTTAGCCACCTCGAGCTCGACAAGCTCTCCTTGTACTGTGAACTCTCCAAGCAGTGCAATACACCAGAGCAGGACGTAGGGGTTTTACCTCCACAAGAGGGCCCTGAACCTGGGTAAGACCGAGCGTTCCATCTCTGCAGTACTGTCCCGCAGCGAGACCGACGAGCACCGTCGCCGGAGCACGTTGAGGGTTGTTTGATTCCGTGTTCAGCCCCTTACTCGATCCTTCTCGAGACACCCCCAGTTCCTGGGACAGTTCTCCGACATTTGGCGCGCCAGGTAGGGGGCTGAGGCGCGTCTTCATCCTCGACACAGCCATGGCCGGTTCTCGTGCCGAACGTCTCGCTCGCCGGACGGCTAGCACCGCCACCGCTCCCGCAGGCCGCCCGCGCGGCCGCCCGCATGGGAGCTCTGCTCCGGAGCGCCGCGTCGACCCCGGGCCCCGCGTCGAGCACCCGGACGACGACGACGTCGACCACGCTGAGGATGACCTCGGCGAAGAGGAGGCCTCCTCCCTGCACCCGTCGCGGGACCGTGCTGCCTCCTCGCTGGGCCGCCCTGCGCCCAGCCCGGCGACTGCGCTCCTCATGGCGCAGGAGCTGCTGCAGTACCGCCCCACGCTGGCGGCTCAGGAGGCCTGGCTCAACCGCGTTGCCGAGCTCATCGGCGCCGCTCGCGCCGCGGCACCCGCGCCGTCCCGTTCCTTGGTTCCTTCTGCACTCGTGGGGACGTGGCGCACGACGCACCTCCCGCGCCTCCTCGTCAGCCCGCGCCCGCTCCAGCTCCACCGGTTCCACCGCAACCTGCTCCAGCGGGGGCTCCTCCACACGACGGCCGCGCTGCATCGCACGCGTCGTCGCCGCATGACTGCCAAATCGTGCAGCGAGCCCCTGAGGATGCACGCGTGAGCATCGAGCGCGGGCAGGAACGCCGCAACCGCGCCGTCCAGGACGTCGCCACCGCCGGGCGCCACCTCCGCGCCACCCTCGCCAACGGCACGGTCACCTACGGCATGACGGCCGCGTTCACTCGCAGCCTCCGTCGCGTCATCTGGCCAGTCAAGTTCAGGCCGGACCTCCCTCCGCACTACGGCGGAAAGAACAACCCCCTGGAGTTCCTGCAGCTCTACTCTCTGGCCATCCAGGCCGCCGGGGGCGACGACAAGGTCATGGCGAACTGGTTCCCCATGGCCCTCAAGGACTCTGCGTCCTCATGGCTCACCAACCTCCCCGCCGAGTCCATCAACACCTGGGAGGAGCTCTGCCGGTGCTTTGTCGCCAACTTCAAGGGCACGTACGAGCGCGGCCTCACCTACAACGACCTCCGCGCCGTGCGTCAGAAGCTCGGCGAGACCCTCCGCAAGTACATCCAGCGCTTCAGCCAAGTGCGCAACAAGATCCCCAACGCCACCGACGCACAGGTCATTTCGGCCTTCCAGGCTGGGGTCACAGATGTGCGGATGCTCGAGAAGCTTGGCATCCACGACAACATCACCACCGTCGTCAAGCTTTTCGACTTGGCGGACAAGTGCGCCAAGGCTGAAGAGGGCCGTTTGTTCGTCAAGAACGAGCCAGGGGACCCCACCGAGGGGTCCAAGAAGAAGAAATCCTCCGAGAAGCGCAAGACTACTGCGGTCCTCGCGGCAGAGCCCAACGCCAAGCAGCCTCGCCAAGCTGCCACTTCAGCCGCAGGACCTGAGAAGAAGGATGATCGTCCCTTCTGCATCTACCACAACAGGCACTCTCACGCCACCGAGGACTGCTTCGACATCAAGAGGCTTCGCAAGGCTCGCGAGGCTCGCGAGGCAAACGGAGGCCACGGAGGCCGTGGCGGAGGCCGCGGCGGCCGCGGGGGGCGACGCTGGAACAACAACTACAACGACAACTACCAGCAGAACCCTCAGGCCAACGCTGCCCAGCCCACGAACGACAACCTGCCTGCCGAGGCTGACGAGGGCTACCAGGTGCCTCGTGGAGCCGCTTGCATCCTTGGCGGGGCTCAGGCCCCTCGCTCCAACCGCCACTTCAAGCAACTCGCTCGCGAGATCGCAGCAGCCCTCCCTGGAGTCGAGGCCTCCAGGCCCCTCAAGTGGTCCCAGTGCCCCATTACATTCGACTCCGGCGACCACCCCAAGTCCACTTCAACCATCGGCACCATCCCGCTGGTCTGCACCCCCACCATCAACAACATCGCCGTCTCTAAGACGCTCATTGATGGGGGTGCTGGCCTCAACGTCATCTCCGTCGAGACATTCGAGAAGCTGCAGGTGCCCTACGAGCGGCTCATGCCTACTAGGCCCTTCTCGGGAGTGACAGAGGGTCTTACCACCCCTTTGGGGCAGGTGAGGCTCGCCGTCACTTTCGGCACCCAGGCCAACTACCGCACCGAGCTGATCAACTTCGACGTCGCGCACATCGGCCTGCCCTACAACGCCATACTCGGCTACCCCGCCCTCGCCAAATTCATGGCGGTGACCCACCACGCCTACAACCTCGTCAAGCTCCCTGGCTCGGGTGGCACTATTGTCATCCGCGGCGTGGTCTCGGACGCCCTGTACGCTGCGCAAGCGGCCTACAAGGCTGCCGCGGTGGCGTCACCCGCTGACGAGGACGAGGAACCCCTCCCGAGGCCCCCCGCGAAGAAGAAGCAGCTGTTCTCCCAGGAGAAGGCCGCGACAAAGCAAGTGTCTCTGGAGGCAAGCGGCTCGAGGGCTTGCGTTACCATCGGCGCCAACCTGCCTCCCAAATAGGAAAGCGTGCTCGTCGCCTTCCTCAGGGCAAACTCTGACATATTCGCCTGGACACCGTCCGATGTGTCCAGAGAAGCAAGACTTCATCATCAAAGGTAAAAACCTCTGGCCACGCCAGTGTAACGAACCTCTATTTCAGGTCATTCTGAACCTTTGCGCATCGCGCCAAGCACATTTTGTTACTTCGGCAAGCTCTGCCGTTGTTTGCTATTTATTCTCGCTCGTATGATCCCTCCTGTGTATCTCACGAGCGGGGGCTAGCAGGGTGCCATGCCACGGGAGCATCCCGGCAGCACCTCAAACCCAAGGGATCCGAGCTCTGAACTTGCGGGTCAGCTCTCATGCATGTCAACTCCCAAGGAGCTCTGAACTCATGGGTCAGCTCCCGCGCACGTCAACTCACCAAGGATCACCAAAACCTTGGTGCTTGTTCTCCTCGTGAGACACACATGAAGGAACCTACGAGCACAAGTTATCTGGCTATCTATTGCTTGTGGGTATTCCTATCTCTCCAAATGCAGGAAAACAGGCTCTCCAAGCCTCAGGCAACGTCAAGGCAAAAACATCTCGCCAGGGAACCAACACCCCCTCCAAGGCAGAATGCCTCGCTAAGCTAAGTACAAAGACTTGGTTGGATTTCCTCTTGCTGGTTTTTGCCCCTCGAGTCTCTTTCCTCTCTCCCACGCCTCATGGGCTGCTTGCACGTCAAAGGGGAGCCCCAAGCATCGCGCTTCGAGGAGCTCTTACTTCTTGAGGCCTCACACACCCCCGGCCTTGTGGAGCCCTGACTCTCACATACCGAAGCGGCGGTGGTGTAGCGCTAAGAGAGGGTCCTAAGACGTAGAGCGAAAAAGACATGAGGGGGAAAGACAAAGGGCCCCCGAGGGACATTCAGAAGCATACCCCAATATAACTTGACAAGTTCTTACAAAATTTACAATCAGAATGGCTAAGATAAATGTGCCCTCTGCACGTCCAGCTGCAGGCAAGGAGCTCAAGCCGTCGCGCCTCCTGAGGTGCCTGCCTGGTCCACGGCGGTTTCCGCCTCGTCTAGGGCATCCCCGTCATCGCCTTCGATCACCACTTGGTCGAATTTCTTGGCGAACGCGATGGCGGCCTGCGTGGCGATCTCCCGCGCCTTGTCGCTGATGGCGCGCGGCGGCGCCATCACGTCCTCAAGATCAAGTGAGGGCTGGAGCCTCACGAGGTTGCTGAAGACGTTGGTGACGGCGACGACAAGAAGGTCGCGGCTCTCCTCCACGACACGCTTGTCAAAGCTCTTCGCGACCCCTTCAAGCTTCCCGAGGAACTGCTCGAAGAAGTGCGAATACGAGGTTTCGTCGTCGGTCGCTGCGGAGAAGGAGGGGACGTCGATCCTCAGATCTTTCCCGACCACACGCACGCGGCTCACCAAGCTCTGGCGCTGGCGCGTCACGAACCGGTCAACCTGGCGCTGGTCCCGTGCTTGCTCCGCCAGAGCCGCGGCCAGCCCCACCTGCTACCGGAGCTCGTCCAGGTCCCTCTCCAAGGCGAAGGCGTTCCCCTCAGCGCGAGCCTGGGCCTCCCGAGAGACCTCGAGGCAAGAGGCCAACCGCTTCTCCTCCTGCTCGAGCTCCTTGATGCGCTTCTCGAACTCCTTGCGCTTGGTCTTGAGGCGGTCCTCATGCTTCGCGACCTTCTCGTCATACTCTTTGGCGAGGCCCTCGCGGACGAGCTTGACCTTGAGGTCAGCATCTTCTTGGAGCCTCTTCCGCTCCGCCGTGAGGTTGGCCTCGTCGGTGGCCACCCGACCCTCACGCTCCTCCAGCTACCCCTCGCGGGTGGCCTGGTCCTTCTCGAGCAGCTGGACCTGCTCCTCGCGCCGGAGCAGCTCTTTCTCTCGGAGGGAGAGCTCCTCCTCACGCCGCACCAGCTCCGCCTCGCGGGGCGCCAGCCGTCCCTCGCGGGCATCAAGCAGCTCGCGGAGCTCCTTCAGGCTGGCCCGGGTGATCTCGGAGTTGGCAGCAAACTTCTGCTCCGCAGCCGCCAGCTCCTGGTGCTTGGTGGTGGTCTCCTCCTCGAGTGCCTCCCTGGTGGCGTCGAGCTCGTCCATCACCTCCTGCGCCTCCCGCTTGACGCTGTTGCGGGTCTCTTTGGCGAAGCGGATCGCTTCCTCGCGCGCCGCCTTTGCCGCCGCGTCTTGCCGGCGGCACATCTCCACCCTCTCGTGGAGAAGAGTCCAGGCTTCGCCGAGCCTTGCCCTTTCCTCCGCCAGGGTGTCTTCTTCCTTGGCGAGCTGCTCCTCCAGCCCGTCGAGCGCCCGCCGCGCCCGGTTGAGGATGATCTGGCGATGGGCTGCTTGATGCCGCGGCGCTTGCAGCGCCAAGGAGACTCCCGCACTGCTGCTTGGTGCAGAGTCCTCGACCCTCGTCGAGGCGCCCGGGTCCCGCCTCGGACCCACGACCGCCTCTGGTGCGATCCGGGGGCTTGTGGGGGCGCCTTCTTCGGCGCTCGCTTCGGTTGCCCTCTGGGGGCTGGGCGCCCTCTCGCGCTCAGCTTCAGCGCCAGTGGGCTCCGGCGGCACCACCGCCTCCTGCTCCTCAGGGGCGCCTCCGGCCCCCTCTGCAACGACCGCGTCTGCCGCGGCCTCGGGCGCGTCAGCCCTTCTCGAGGAGGCCTCCTCCTCTGGAGGCGGCTCCACGACAATGTCTTCGTCCACCCTCTCCTCCTCCGTCTCCTGCTGGACGGGAGGGGTTGCCGCCCTGGTGGGCGACGGCGGCGTTGCCTCCGCCCTCGCCTCCCCTGCGCGATGCTCCATCGCTGGAGGAGACGCCGCCCTGGTTGGCGACGGCGCCGCCTCTGCAGTCTCCGCCTCCGCACGGTGCTCCACCACGGGAGGAGTCGCCGCCCGAATCGGCGACAGCGTGGCTCCCTCGGCCACCACCGCCTCCGCGCGGTGCTCAACCGCGGGAGGAACAACTGCTTGCTGCGGCTCGCCAGCCGCAGGCGTCTCCGCAACGACGCTGGTGGTCTCTCCAGCCTCGCAGAGCCGCCGCCTCTTTGGCTCGGCAGGCTGCCTGAAAGGGAGCCAAGTTGGAAATCCATTAAGGAGGTTTTCTCAGAAACAAAATGTTAAGGGAAAAAGAAAATCAAAGACTTACTCGCCGGCCATCACCCACACCCTTTTCTTCGCCTTGGGTGGCTGGGTGTGGCTTGCTCCGGCCTCCTCCCGAGCCACTCCTGTCTCCGCGCGAGGGATGTCTCTCGCGGTCACGGCCCTCCTGTCGTGGACGGCCTTGGAGCGGGGTTCGCAGCGCCCTCTCCCGCCGCCGCTCGTCTCCTCCCCTTCGGCGCGCTGGGAGCGGACGACGCGGAAGGCATCCTCCTCGTCGCCGGAGGAGAGCACCTGGAGGTCCGCCTCGGCGTGGGCGCTCCTGGAGGAGCCGATACCCTCACCAGCGGGGTCCGCGCCCCTCGAAGCCTCGTCCTCGCCGAGGGGGTCCTCGCTTCTCGAGGCCTCCTCCTCGGCGGACTCCTCAGCCTCCTCAGCCTCCGGAGGCTCATCCATGTACTCCGGCTCCGCCGCCCATGGGATAGGGCGAGGCCCGCGGTGCCCCGCGGTGCCCCGCGGGCACAATTCCCCACTCGTCGAATGTGGGCATGTGCGCGCGCTGCTCCTCGATGCTTTCCTCGGCGAAGCAGATGAGTGGCTTGGCCGCCTCCTTCTTGGCGGACGGGATCTCTGGCGTCGTGAAGAGAACGCCCATGATTTGGCGTAGCACCTCAGGCGTGAAGCCGTCCCTGCTTAGCCGCATTGCGTCCTTCTTGCCGTCGTATCGCCACACCGGCTCGGCGTGCTGTTGGAGGGGGGCGATGCGGCGCCTGGTGAAGTCCCTTGCCACCATCTGTCGGATATACTCGTACACCACGTCAAGCCTCGAGCCCCTGAAGTCCGCGCTCGCCCAGCGCGCCCACTTCCTCGGGGGCCCCTCAGGCACCTCCAGGAGAGGGTGAGTGGCCTTGGCGTCGACGAAGAGCCACTTCTCGCGGAACTTTTCCACCTTCTTCGTCACCTTGGTGATGGCGTCCTCACCGCACCAGGCGATGGGGATGTAGTTCTCGCTCCTGGCGTCGGCGATGCGGAAGGAGACGCACCCAAGCCGCTCGCCCTTGGCGGAGTTCCGAAGAGAGTAGAAGCTGCGGAAGAGCGCCACCGAGGGGCGGATGCCGAGGTAGGCCTCGCAGAAGTGGGCGAAGATGGCGAGGATGAGGATGGAATTAGGATGAAGATGGAGCAGTTGGATCTGGTACACCTCCAAGATCGCCAGGAGGAAGTCGGAGAATGGTGGCACCAGGCCGGCGTAGAGAGTATGAAGGAAGATGGGGTAGAAGGCCTCGGTGAGTCTGCTACCGGCCGGCCTCATTTCGGTGGCGCCGTGCTCGTTGGTTCGCGCCGCCGCCAGGTGGCGCACCGTCGCTATCGTTGCCGCGGTGACTCGCGTCCGCGGCAGTGCTCCCTCGAGAGCAGCGGCGCGCGCCATCGCCGCGGACGTGCCCGCCTGCACCGTGGCCTTGCCCATCGGATCGGTGGCTGCTTTCTTGGGCGCCATCGGTCGCCGGAGAAGAAGAAGAGTACCCTGGAGTTGGAGCGCTCTGGAGAGATTGGAGGCGTGGGGAGAAGTGTGCGGAGGAGTTATGAGAGAGGTGACGGGCGCTCCCTGCGCACCCAGGCTTTATTGACCGGCTCCCGAGTCGTGGCGGGCCCCGCCACATCGCCCGTTGGAGCTGAGGAGGTCGTGCCCGCGGGTGCAACCGCTGCGTGCCACGTGTCGCGGCCCTGTCAGGCATCTTTGGCCCCTCGACGCTTCGCCTTCGTCATGCGCCTCGGCGTGCCCATCGCGGGCCCGGGGGCTACTGTCGGCACAGTGGAAACCAGGGTACCACGGGCCGGCCTGCCAGGGCCCACAAGATTCTTTGGATGATTTTCGCTAAGGACCAGGCTCTCCAAGCCTGGCGAGCTTCGCGAGGATTTTTCCCCTCGCAAAGGGTTTTTCTCCTCGCCAAGGATTCTCTCCCTTGGCGAGGGATCGCTCCTCGACAAGGCGTCTCCGACGCCGCCCGCAATTCTGCTAAGGACCAAGCTGAAGGGCTCGGCGAGGCTTTTTTGCCTCACGAAGCTCCTTCCTCGTGAAGCAATCTCTGCCCCCGCGGCAGAGCGCACATGGGCTCTGCGCCATGTGCAGAGTGACGCGCGTGCCTACGCGCGATGACGACGACGCCGCAGTTGCCGTTTCCATGTATAAAGCAGTCAACAAAGCGGAGCCAAGCAAAGCGGACAACGAGTATTGCCTCTTTGGTGACAAGGGAACAGTCTGCAGCTACGCTCCAAGGACGACATCACCGTGGGTCACCTTCCACCTCGGCAAGCGCCAGCCCACTGTCCAGCTGGTCGGTGCCCCTTTTCAGCTTTGGTGACGCCGTTCCCCTGCCGTGGACCGCGTCCACGAGCTTTAACTTTATGGTGGACTTCACCTTTACGGTGCACCGCGCCTCCTCCTTCGTCGCCATGTGGTAGCCCTTCCCGCCCAAATGTTTGGGCGGAAGAGGTCCAGGACGCCTATAAAAGGAGGAGGAGCACGCCCAAGCAAGGGGTTGGACGCTGGACTAGGTTCGGTTTTTGGAGTCTAGGAGCTTACCCAAGAACCCTAGATCTGAAGACTAGCAAGTAGCCATTGTTAGCCACCTCGAGCTCGACAAGCTCTCCTTGCACCGTGAACTCTCCAAGCAGTGCAATACACCAGAGCAGGACGTAGGGGTTTTACCTCCACAAGAGGGCCCTGAACCTGGGTAAGACCGAGCGTTCCATCTCTGCAGTACTGTCCTGCAGCGAGACCGACGAGCACCGTCGCCGGAGCACGTTGAGGGTTGTTTGATTCCGTGTTCAGCCCCTTACTCGATCCTTCTCGAGACACCCCCAGTTCCTGGGACAGTTCTCCGACAGACGTGATGCACGTGACAAAGAATCTTTGCGTGAACCTGCTAGGCTTCCTCGGCGTGTATGGGAAGATAAAAGATAAACTGGAAGCACGAGAGGACCAGCAGCGTATGAAAGACCCAAACAACAAGCATACGTATAAAGGGCGTCATTACTTAAGCAGCTACGCTCTTACGAAAGCAGAGAAGGAAATATTTTTTTGAATGCCTCAGCAGTATCAAGGTCCCGGCTGGCTTCTCGTCAAATATAAAGGGAATAATAAATATGGCAGATAAAAAATTCCAAAACCTGAAGTCTCATGATTGCCACGTGATTATGACGCAGTTGCTTCCGATTGCATTGAGGGGGCTTCTATCGGAAAATGTTCGAATACCCATTGTGAAGCTATGTGCATTTCTCAATGCAATATCTCAGAAGGTAATCGATCAAGAAAGTCTGACAAGGTTACAGAAGGATGCGGTCCAATGTCTTGTTAGTTTTGAGTTGGTGTTCCCCCATCATTTTCAATATTATGACGCATCTCCTTGTTCACCTAGTCGACGAGATTGCAATTCTCGGTGCTGTATTTCTACACAATATGTTCCCCTTCGAGAGGTTCATGGGAGTCTTGAAGAAATATGTTCATAACCGTGCTAGGCCAGAAGGAAGCATCTCCAAAGGCTATGGAACAGAGGAGGTCATTGAGTTTTGTGTTGACTTTATTCCCGACATTAAGTCGATTGGTCTTCCTGAATCGCGGCATGAGGGGAGACTTAGTGGAAAAGGCACGCTGGGAAAGAAAGCAATGATATGTAGGGACGGACATTCTTTCACTCAAGCACACTACACAGTTCTACAAAGTTCCACCTTCGTGGCTCCGTATATCGAGGTACACAAGAATATTGTACGCTCCAAAAACCCAGGGAAGCCTGACTCCTGGATTAAACAAAAACACATGGAGACTTTCGGCAATTGGTTGCGATTACATCTCATGAATGACACCGATGTTGGAGATCAACTCTACTTATTGGCCGCGTCACCATCTTCGACTGTATTGACTTTCCAAGGGTACGAGATAAATGGGAATACATTTTACACGATCGCCCAAGATAAAAAGAGTACCAACCAAAACAGTGGTGTTCACTTTGATGCAACAGACAAGAATGGATAAAAGGACATATACTATGGTTACATAGAGGAGATATGGGAACTTGACTATGGACCTACTTTTAAGGTCCCTTTGTTTCGGTGCAGTTGGGTCAACATGAATGGAGAAGGGGTAAAGGTAGACCAGCTGTACGGAATGACAACAGTGGATCTCAAGAATCTTGCGTATAGAGAAGAACCATTCGTCCTAGCCAATGACGTGGCTCAGGTTTTCTATGTGAAGGACATGAGCTCCACACCAAAAAAAAAGAAAAGATAAGGAAACAAATACATCACACGATGAGCCAAAGCGTCACATAGTTCTTTCAGGAAAAAGAAACATCGTGGGAGTCTAGGACAAGACAGACATGTTAGCAGACTATAATAAGTTTGATGAAATTCCGCCCTTCACAGTGAAAACTGACCCAAGCATCCCATTGCATAATGAAGAAACTCCATGGTTACGGCCGAAGAAGCGATCATAGCGATCATGATCTAAGTATGAGTGTAATAATATATTAAACAATTTATGTATGAGTGTTCTCAAAACCTTTTTATGTATGAGTGTTGTCAAATGCATTACACAATATATGTATGATCGAGTGTTCCCAAATGCATTAAACCTTTTATGTATTTTGTATTCGGTCGATTATCTGAAGGATTTCTGTATAGAACAAAACACACGGTTTCACCTACATACAGCCCAACGGTGGCTCGTGAGTGCCTGCAGCTGGTCGCCGTCGTCCTCAGCCATGCAGCAGCGCGCAGGAGAGCGCCCGCTTGCGCATCGTGCCGGCTACGCTTCACTCTCTCTGCTGCAACAAAAACTGGTGAGAAGTTCGTCATCACTTTGGTCCGTCGAGAGAGAAGCCTACCCATTTTAAACGGGCATTCGATCCAAGCAGCGGCAAGACTTCTCTGATGATCTGCAACCGTCCCAACAAGTGTTGGGGATATACCAGATCATCAAAGAAGCCCTTGCCGCTGGTTCCCAAAAGTGTTACATATCATCACAGTTGATGGCTTGTATTCGGTCGATGAACTGAAGGATTTCTAGATAGAACAAAACACACGGTTTCCCCTGCATACAGCCCAACGGTTGCTAGAGAGTGCCTGCATATCAAATGCACCGTAGGACGTATGCAGGGAATCTGAATGATTTGTATTCGGTCTTTGCCTTCCGGACTAGCCGTACTCTTTTTCTTCATATCCTCCTCATGGTGGGTATTTATAGCTAAAAGATCAGGGCAAATATTCATCTTTCGTCCCGGTTGGTAGCTGGAACCAGGACTAAAGGAGCGTTGATATGTGTGCCTTATCTTCTGCTTGAGATCCAACAGCTCACAAGGGCTCGAAAGAAACACACTCTGATCCAACGGCTCACAAGCGCTCGAAGGAAACACACGATCCGTGTGCACACGATCCAACAGCTCACAAGCACTCGAAAGAAACACAACTCTGATCCAACGGCTCACAAGCGCTCGAAGGAAACACACGATCCGTGTGCACACGATCCAACAGCTCACAAGCACTCGAAAGAAACACAACTCTGATCCAGCGGGTCACAAGCGCTCGAAGGAAACACACGATCCGTGTGCTAGCTTCTTGCCATATCACTATATATATGTAGGCTTGGCCGCCATTGCCATATCACATCTAAACTCATATCTACAACCTCATCACTCTCCCATGGCTTCCACCGTACTAACCTACCATCAGGCCGCGGAGCTTTCCGCCTCGAACTACCCCTGCCCGCCCGGCTACCGCGTCCCCGCCGGCTGGATGCTGAGCGCCGGAGGCGTGCCGGTCCCTCCTGTCCCTCAAGGTGTGGCGCGCCGGGCGGCCATCACGAACCACTACTACCTCGAGCTCACACTGGAGCAGCGGATGGATCCGGGCTGGCATCCCGACTACCGCCTGACTTGGGAAGCCTTCTTCATTAATCGGCGTGAGAGGGCGCTCGCCAGGTACGAGGGTGACGGCCCGCCTCCTTCGCACTTCAACAAGGATGGACGTCGACTGTGGTGGGCTGGCCGGACTCTCCAGGGCGCTATGAACTACATCACGGCCGGCGATAACACCCGCCTGTGCTACCCTAACATGCAGTCTGGGGGTGCTCACCCGTCGAGGTTCGATCCACGAGCACCGTATGAGTACGATGACAGCGACGACGATGATGACGGCGACTATGAGTACGAGTATTATAGGCCTAGGCAGAAGTACGATGACAACTGATCCACTTTGTCATTTTGTACCGTATCCGGTCGATGAACTAGTTATTATCAAATGATCCACTGTTGTCATTATGTACCGTATCCGGTCGATGAAAAATAGATATGAATTAATTCAATAGATATAAATTAAATGAATATATATAAATGAAAATGATTAGATATAAATTAATTCAATAGATATAAATTAAATGAATATATATAAATTATATAAATAGATAGATTACATTTTTATCAACAATTTGATATTTTAATTGCATGTTTTCTGATAAACATATGAAAAGATATTGAATTTATAAGTTTAATGACTTAATTAAGTTCAAATACTAAAAATTTTAATTAAATGAATTCACCTCTAATCTCAAACAAAAATGGATTTGTAATAAATATATAGATTACATTTTTATGAACAATTTAATATTTTAATTACATTTTTCTTATAAACAGATCAAAAGATATTGAATTTATAAGTTTATTACAATTTTTAAAAACTTAATTTCCAAAAGGTCTTTAGGTCCGGTTCATATTACCAACCGGGACTAAAGGGTATTTTGGCACGCGCCTTTTCGGTGCCGCCGAATATGACCTTTAGGTCCGATTGGTACCCCCAACCGGGACTAAAGGGTAGGCCTATAGTCCTGGTTGGTGCCTCCAACCGGGCCTAAAGACCCTTTGGTCCCGGTTGGGGGTACCAACCGGACCTAAAGGCCTCTACTTTAAAACTGCCTGCCTCTTCTTCTTCCCCATTCCACCCATTTCGACTAAGGACCAGCTAGCGCGGCACAAGATCTACGCCGTCAGGGTGCTCCGTTCTGCCGCGCCGCTCGCCGTCCGATCCTCCAGCGCCCGCTCCGCGCCGCCCTCCGTCGCCCGCTCCGCGCCGCCCTCCGCCGTCCGAGCTCCTCCGCCGTCCAACCTCCTCCCCTGTTCCAGCCCGTCTGCTGCTCCAGCCGAGGAGGAGCCGCCTCCGTGCCCCTGCTGCGCCTCCACCGCTGCCGCCGACACCGAGGGTTCTGCTCCACCACCGCCTTCGGCCCCGTCCACCTCTCCGTCGTCCGAGCTCCTCCGCCGTCCGAGCTCCTCCCCTGTTCCAGCCCGTCCGCTTCTCCAGCCGAGGAGGAGCCGCCTCCGTGCCCCTATTGCGCCTCCCCTGCTCCAGCCCGTCCCCTCCTCCCCTGCTCAAGCCGCCTCGGTGAGCTGCTCCCATCACAGCAAGTTCTCCTCCCCTGCTCCAGCGCGCCCGAGTTCCTCCTCTGCCCCTTCTCCAACCCGAGCAGCCAATTCGCAAGGTGAGCACTTAGGGTTAGCAGTTAATTAAAAATGTTGAATTTGCTGCTGCTTTTAGGGTTAGTAGTAGTTAAAATGATTGAAAGTGGTACTGCTAGTTGGTCCTAGGGTTAGTAATTTAGTTAATTAGTTTTAGTTAGTAATTTAGTTAGCTAGTTTTAGTTAGTAATTTAAATTATTAGTTAGTAATTTTTGTTAGTTAGTGCATTAGTAATTTTAGTTAGTTAGTAATTTAGTTAGTTAGTTTTAGTTTTAGTTAGTTAATTTTAGGCTTCATATTTATTTATGATTTTAGGATTCATATTTGTATAAATAAATATTTATCCAAAATCTAATAATTTTAGGCTTCATATTTATTTGTATGATAGAATTGGATTTGATACAGTTATTTATTTATGTATTTACGATAGATTTGGATTTGATACAGTTTTGTATGAATTGATGGAATTGATAGAATTATTTGTATGAATTAATGGAATTGATATAATTGTATACTCTGCTATTTTTTATCGGTGCACCGTGTAATTGGAGCTGTGTACAATTTTGCGCAAGTGATGTTCATGTGAAGTACACTGATATCGAAATGTGTAGTTAGTTAATGATTCCTATTTCGTAGGTGTCATATTATTACTACAATTCAATTTTGTTCCGTTTCAGACAAGATCAAATGCTGAATTATTTGTCATATATATCACCATGACGACGCTTAGAAACAACGGGCGCAGCAACGCGCGCCTTTCCTTCTAGTACCATTCTATCCCTACAAGTTTTCTGAACGACACGGCAGAGACGGCTCCGAAAATAACTTTCGTATTTTGCAGAAACTATGGAACCACACGGCAGAGACGAAAATGAGGAAAATATCCTCGAGGATATGATCCGCGGAGAGAATGTCGCAAGTCACTTTCTGAACGACTCCGGTGAGGGGGATGAGTCTCTCAACCGAGGAGACGGCGTCTTCGACGCCTGGGAAGCGGCCAAACTCGGCGTCTCCGATGAGGGAGAAGTCGACAAGGCAGAAGCCGGCGGCTCCGGTGCAACATTGATAATTAATACAAGCTCTAGAAGATAAAGTCAAGGCGTGGGCTCTTAAGAAGAGATTGTACACCAACTTTATCTTGTAAGATAAAACTCCGGATTTCGATCATGGGTATGAGAAGATAAGAGACTACTGGGAAGATTTTGTGACGTACAAGAAATCGGAGGAAGCTCAGTTAAAGTCTGCAATAAATAAGGCAAATGCTGCTAAAAAGAAGTATCACCATACTATGGGGCCTGGTGGCTACGCCTTTTCCATGCCTAAGTAGGAAAAACTTGAGGCCGACCTGCTGGCTAAAGGGATCGTTCCAGAGCCTATAAAAGAAGGATGGATCAAACGGTCAAGAAATTGGTTTTATGGGCATGGGGGCACATTGCACGCAGAAGGAAAGTGCATATATAACAGAAGACACAAGGATAATCCCCTACTACCCATCGAAGACATTAGGAAAGCACACAAGGATGTTGAAGAGGGACGGTTCCGTCCCGATAGAGAGAATGACGAGCTTGCACGCGCCCTTGGGAATAAAGAACACGAAGGACGAACACGAGGCACCTCAGGCTCCAAGCCGTGGGCACATGGGTTTCCCGAGGAAAGGAAAAAAATTCCCGATAGAAGTCATCTGAGGAGAAAGGAAAGGGAGGCAAGGGAAGCAAGTGCTACTGCAGACCGGCTGCGTCATATAGAAGAAACAATGAAGCGATAGCAGGATAAAATTGACCGACTTAGCCAGCAAGGCACTGCCTGCATATCTTAGCAGCACGTTGTAGAAGCTGCAGTCGATGCTACCGACCCATCATATCGGAAAAGCAGCGTGGCTTCGAGCATGCTCCCTGCTGGTGATGATGATGAACTGACGACGGATCCTCTTTGTCGCTACCCAGTGGATGATATCACGGAGAGCACACCTTGTGAGCTACATGTGAAAGTGTTCAACTTAACCATGAAGGTGGCGGTCGGCTATGTCGTACCAATTGGACCTACACCAACTTTCCATTGCTCCCCGGTTCCTCATGGCTACGCTGTTGTCGGGGTGGATGAAGTTAGTAAAGGATTTGAGTAGCTGAAGCTGGAACACCCTGCAGGTGAAGATGGGGAGGTGGTTGAACTTGGAGAAGCCAGAAAAGGGACAATTCTATGGCCAAAGGAATTCATCGTGCTTCCAAACTAGCGGCCAAGGCCATCGACTCCTCACCAGTCTCCAGCGCAACAGTCCTCTCCACCGCAGCCGCCTCAGGCGCCGTCTCCGCCGCCTCACTAGTCTCCAGTGCAACCGTCCTCTTCGCCGCCGCCGCCTCAGGCGCCGTCTCCGCCGCCTCACCAGTCTCCAGAGCAGCCGTCTCCGCCGCCTCAGTCTCCACCACAGCCGTCTCCGCCGCCGCGTAAGTCGTCTCCGCCGCTGCGTGTGGGTACTCTAGGGTTGGATAAAAACCGATCACCGAAATGTAAAAGGTCACCCCTCCCAAAAGTACCTCATAAGAATCTTCCCAAGAGACCTTACGACTGTACGGTGGAGGAAAATGAGGCGATCGCAAAACGCCAAACGGAACAGTGGTTTGCTAACTTGAAGATGAAAAAAATGAAAGAGCCAGAGTTCCCCGACACCCCAGAAGAAAAAGTCGCCGTCTTCAAAATGCTGAAGACCCTTCATCAACCCCCGCCAAAGCTGACACCAGACTATGAGCGCTCTATTCACAAGTCGGTTGGGGCAAATAAGCAGCGGTCGAAGAGTAGTAGTTGTGGGGACCCCGGACTAGCCGTCCGAAATACCCCTGTGCCTACATCAGCAATCCCATGATCAGTGTGTCGCTAAGCACAATCAAACTGGTAATCAAAGAACATCCATAAATACGGAAGGAATTTACTTACTTGATTGAAGTCATAATCTTCAATAGGTACTTGCAGTGGAAATCACCAAACAACGTGGAGCCCAAGTCATTTGCCTTAACCCTACAGGCAACTGACTGGGAAGCGCCCTAGTTCACATTGACGTCATTTCCGTCTCCTTCTTCAAGCTGCTCTTCTTTAAAATCTGGCAAAGACAATAGCCAGGGACGAAACCAATATGTGTACATTTGATTGTACTCGCAAACTACTCTCTCCGAATGAGCATGCACTACACTTTTTATAGTTTGAGTAAAAGTTTGATTGCTTTGAAAACTCTATCCTTATTGAAAGAGAGAAGGATAGACTTTTGTTTAATAAAACTTTGTTTGAGAACTCTATAACTTTCGTTGAAGAAAAATAAGGAGAATTTTATAACTTTTCATAACCCTCGTATATTTTTCGAAAACATCTATAGTCTTTGTTAAAAGAAAAGAAGGCTTTTAGATCTTTTTCCCAGAAATCGGTCTTTGTAAGAAATCTCTTTTAAAACGTTTTCCCCAAAGTAGATGTTTGTTGAAAAAGATAAGAAGTCTTTTTTTTGACATTTTTCCCGGAAAATCACCATTTTGTTTATTTCTCTAAAACTCCTCCTTTTTCGACCATAACCCTTTATGGTCATTCAATCCCAACAACCTCATGCCGGCACGTTGGCATAGTTGCATAAAACATACTCCACTTCATTTTCTCTTTCAAATCTCAAATCTTTTCCAAAACTTGCACATAGGACCGAGCAGTTCGTTCCAGCTGTCCATATCCGAGGACTCGGCTATTCGAATAGTTTTACCCTCTGCAGAGGTAGCACGCTTTTCCCACATCCATCCGGTAACTCATCGTGTCTGCCACGTCCCGCCATACAAGGTGTATGCGAAGTTGAGCCACCGACCATAGCCTGTCCTTTGCTCATGCTAGTATAGGACCCTACCGCTACGAAATTCACCATTTCCTCGACACCTAGTACAGGATCCCATGTCTAGGAACCTAGGTGTGAGGACTCGTAGTTCTGCCCGGCGAGCGAACCCTTCATTCCCCTGTCCATCAGACACTGAGACCCAGGTGGGGGGTAGGTCGCCATGACCAACCCCTCATGGAACGAGGTCATCCTCGTTGTTGAGGCATCCCATACTAGCAGGAGCAAATTATATGACTACGCCCTTTCCCATATGTGGGTAGATGTGATTGCACAAGTTATTGGCTGTTCAGTAAGTACAAGGACTCAATGTGCATTTTTCATAAACATCACCATTCACCATTTCTCCACTTAAACACCGATCTCACGACATTCCACATTTATCCAAGTACTTCCAAAGGAGTTTTGAGTAAACAATATTTTTCTTTTCCCATCCTATAGTTTGAAAAAAGGAATTTTCCACCCAATACCTCCATATAGGGTGTCAAAATAATATACTTTTATTTTGGAAGAGGGTTTTCAAAATCATAGCTTTAGTGGCAAAAACCACTTAAGTCATTTATGCTCTTTATAGGTAAAACATGTAAATCAAAATAGACGTATAGAAATGCAAGCTCAGAGAAGTAGCTTGCCTGTTTTCAGCATAATGTCCCTGGACTCGTCCTCACTGATCAAAGAAATAAACTCTGATTCTTCTCCAATAAATCCTTCCCAAGGATCACTCCGGTAGCGTTTATATCCAGCGTCGCAAAAAGGAAAGAACGCAATTCAACACACAGTAGGACACTCCGACAACAAACATCAAGCCACATGAACAAACAACAATCATGAGAGAATATTATTATTTAACAAACAAGTTTGGCAATCACCAACACTACTCATGTTTAAAAATTATGATTAAAGTTGTGATTAAGCATCTTTATTTAAACAGGAAATACTTCAGACAAAAGTTAAGCTACCAATTAATCTCTGTAATTCAAAGTATCTCACCAATCTAAGGTAGAGACATTAACAAGATACTCGAGCTAATACTCAACTTAAGTACAACCAAGTATAACAAGCAAGGCAATTATATTAATCACACAAAAATAATCTAATCATCAAAATAAACAAGCAATACATACCATTACTGAACTACTAAATCAAGCATCACACATAGCTACTGCACTCACAAAGCAACACAATTTGAATTTAACTTAGTTCAATTAACCATTATTTAATTGTGTCACAATTATGGCAGAAACTAGGGTTTCATGTTTAATTGCATAACTTATGTTCTGTTGATCACAAAAATATGAACTAAAATTCTACAGAAAGCTACTGATGTGTAGAAGACAACCCAATTGGATTTGCTTCAATTGGATTTACCAATTTTCCTACACATTTGTTTTATTACAGAAACTATTTAATCAAGTTTTTGCTACAACTCGAGTTAAGCTACTCTAAAAATTAAATACTTTTAGGTGTAACTAACATTGATTAAATGAGATCTAACAAAATTGGTCCTAACTCATTTGGATTAACCATTATGGTTATATAAATGTTTTAGTCCAGAAATGAAAACTGACTTTCAACATATGCCAATTAATTAATAATGCTCAATTAAATCTACCAAAATTAGGGAATCTAGGTGACCACATAACTAAGCTCACAAAATTGGATTGGCATCATTTGGGTTAATCGATTTTCAGAAACAAATAATTTGCTGCTTTAAACCTTCTGTGCCATTTTAAATACTACATCTTTATTCTTAATCTAAACAGGATGAAACCACTTTGGTGAGTTAAAGAATTTCATTAGCTTTCTAGAACATTTGAGTTTGATTTATTTGGACTTATAAATCTCGAGATATTGAATTTACAAATTGGGTCAAGTACTGAAGTTTCTGGGTTTTAGATTTAAATAACGAAAAGGTATGCGCCGATGGATCTTGATCTAACGGTGGAGAACGGGCGCGCCGGCGGCGACCACAGATGGGCGGTGTCGCCGTGGCTAGCGACGGTGGCGAGGATGCGGTGCTCACCTAGGGCTTCTGGGGATGCGGTGGACGGCGGAGGCGGTGTGGAGGTCACGGGAGAGAGGATGGCGTGGACAGCGAAGCCCGGGGAGGTCCAGAACGTCCGCGACGACCTTGGCGGTAGCTCTGGTCACGGGTCCGTCGACGGTGAGCTCTCGAGTGGCTTCCTGTACATGGAACAACGAGGGGAGAGGGCGGTGAGGTTCGTGCGTCGACAGAGAAGAAACAGAGAGAAGGAAGAGAGGGAGGAACACGGCACGGCCGTGGTCGACCTCGGATTCTGGCGGAGCGTGGCCGTGCTCTGCCGTGGCATCGATGCGCGGCAGCGGCATGCTCACCCTCCTGGCGGTCCACGAGAAGGAGTGGAGTGAGGGAGAGGTTGTGAGAGGGAGCAGAGAGGGGTGTGGCGAGGAGAGCAACTCGGGTGCGGTTGGGGATTAAATAGGCCGGAGCTTGGCTCACCGTGGTCGGGGTGCAGGAGAGGGGCTAGGGCTCAAGCGAGCGTGCTGCGGGATCCGGGTGAGGCAGGGAAGTGGTCCGGTCGAGCGGCGCTTGCCGGGGAGCAGAGGGGGCAGAGATCGGGTGCGGCGATGCCGTGCTCTGGCCGCGCGGTCTGGGCGAGCAGCGACAGCGAGGGAGAAGGGGCCCGGTCACGGAGGAGAAGGGCCGAGGGAGGCACGGCGTCGTGGTGCTCCTCTTATCCACCTCGCAGGGGACAAGGGAGAGGGAGCAGGCAAGGAGGTGAGGGAGTGAGGGGGGGCCGGTGCGGTGCGATGCGGGAACGAGGAACACGCCGGCATGGCATGGACGGTTGGCCGCACGGTCTGGCTAGCTGGGGGCAGCGAGGGGGCAGGGGCACGGCCGCGGAGGAGCTGTGCGGGAGCGGGGAGCGGCGGGGACACAGCCGCGTGAAGCACGGGAGCGAGGAGCGTGGGCGCAAGGAGCACGGCCGTGCTACGGCTACAGGAAGAGAAAGGTGATTTTGCAAAGAGACCCCTGGCAAACTTTTCCCAATCATAGCTAGGTCCTTTTCTATTTTTCCTTTAAAACCAGTGAGTTTTAGTGAGTTAATTGGGGTACTTAAAAAATTTACAAAAATCTGAGAAAATTCATGGAGCCTCCCATATACATGTAGAAGCTACACAAAATTGGTGTTGCAAAATAAAATATTCTGCACCACTTTTGTTCATAGGGTTTTGTTATGGTGTTTTTGGTAAATAATATTTGATACTCTTTTAATTTATTTTTAGAGCAAGTGAGAGATATTGTTTTGAACTCTTGGAACTTCCTTGACAAATATGGTAGCTTCCAATAATTTATATTTTCATAGACAAAGTATTTGTTTGCAGGAAATAGAGAGGTAAGTAGGGAAAATAATTTATTAAGGTCATTCATTTAACTCATCTCCTTTTGTTGAATAATTTGAGGGTTTTGTTTTAAATCGAAAAGCATGCTTACTTGAGGAGTGAGTGCGATGGAGTTGAAATGATTATTATTACATCTCATCCCCAGAATAAGGAAGAATATAATTGTTTTCATAAAATAGAGGAATAGACAGAGAGGGAATTTAAATAAGATCATTTCCCTTAATTTAGGATTTCAACTTAGGTGTGTGAATAATTTTAGAGGGTCTTTCAAATCAATCAGGAAAGCGTGTTTTTATTCAAGTCACCCTCCAAATTTGTTGTCAAGTGGGTGTTATTTAAGTATTAAGCACAACTGAGGAATTATCCTCACAAGCAACAAACACAACAATGTCAACATCAAAATCAAGACCACACAATTCAAACCACAAGAATTAATCATACCACCATTTCCATAATTAACAATACTATCTTGTAAAAATGATCACACTCAATTATGACCAGATGAAGTTTAAGAAATGTCTCAACTCATAACTTAATTGTTTTCAAAAAGGTTTGAGAAAGGAAATATGTGGGGTAATATATTTCCCACTAGTGTTGTTTTCAAATGGAGTGGAAATCAGAGTTTATAAAATGGGAGTTGCATACAATGCAAAATATCATGGTTGGCAATAGATAGGAGATAACACATAGATCTCCATATTTTTGGGAACACATAATTTTGGAAATACTTTTACTTTCTCAACTAAAGGGTATTTTATTTGTTGCTGAAATCAAACATCATTGAAACAGACTTTGGCCAAAATAAGATTGGAAAAGATATATGGAATCTACTCTTGTCATAACATAAGCACCAAGTTTAATATAATTTTACTTGGGTTGGGTTCTTGGATTAATATTTACTAGTCAAACAACATAAACATCAAGTCACATAAGGCCAAACAGGACAATATAAAGGAAAACACAATCAGTAGTCAAGTAATTTCAAAAAGTTTTTTGTTGGTTCTGAATTTTGGGTTTTGTTAATTCTTATTATAAATTTGGGATGTTACAAATCCTTCCCCCCTTAAAAATAAATCTCGTCCCGAGATTTGCCCGGGGTACAGGGGAGTACGAGGGCACGGGTTTTGGACTGGCTATACTTCCGAGGTCGTTGCTTCTTCAGTGAGGTCGCCAGGTGAGATCTTGACAAATTGATGTTGCGAGGTCGTTCCTTGTCGATAATTTTCTCTGATGGGTTTAGATCCTGGATGATAGGGTTGACTTGATGAACGATGCTGATGGATAGTCTTGGTTGGCTGTTTCCAATTTCAACGAGGCTAAGGTGCAAGGAGCTAATTATTACCACGTTCTTGTATACCCATTGTAGGTCTTCCCCCCTTAAAAAGGGGTTTTTAATTGTTCTTGCTGAAGTTTGCAGCTGGAGTTGACTTGGAGGCATTGTTCTTCTTGAGTAGCTTGACGATCTTCGTCTCGGTTGTCAATCCTTGGTGCTTGGGGTCGGTGCAGATATCACTTCGTACTATTTTCTCCTTACGAGGGTCGCAGATGGGGACGCGTGGTTTTCAGGAAGCTGCAAGTCTTCATACTTGACTCTCTCCGGGTTCTAGTTAGTAGATGGATGTTATAAATTTCTAAGGGTGTCTGGACTTGCTTGGTGGTTGACGTTGTCCACAGCAGGTGCTTCCGTCGTTTGATTCTTCTGGGTATTCCATTGGTTATTTGTCTTCATCTTTGTCCTTCTTCAGCTGAGTAAAGGAGGAACTTCATTGCTAACTTCCTTGGTTCTTGAGCTTCATGAAGCGTTGGTAAGAATCTGAAGAAGTATAGTCTAGATTATCGAGCTTCCAGAGGAATCTAAAAGTCAGTTCGAGTGTCCTGAGTAGGTGGTTTGGTCTGCTGTTTTACGAGGGTGCAAGGGTCGCGTTCTCAGTTAACCTTAAAAAGTTAGAGAAAGAGCTTCGTGTCAACAGTTGCTGCTCGTGCTTTCTAGAATCCTCCTTCGGTGTGATTGGTCGAGGCCAGTTGAACAGGACGATTGCTCGATAGGTAACGTTGATCGTGCTTGTTTCCGGGTTCAATTCCGCGCAGATGGTCTTCAGTGTTGATCGACTTCGGCCTTGATGATGGCGATCTTCTCACTACCAACTATATGTGATTCTTTCTCTTCTTATCAAAACTTGTGGTTAGATAAGACCAGTTAGTACCGTCACAAACTGGGGTTAGATGTTAATCTAGAATTTGGTAAGTTTGTTCAAAAATCACGACTTAATGGACCTTAGAAAGAAAAAAATTAGTGAAGAATCTTCACACCAGTTGTTTTCCAAACAGGTACCTTTGTCTTTCTTGTTCCGACTAGTTGAGTCGGGTTGAACTAAGATTTTTGTCCGGCGGATGCCGTCGATGGCGTCCTTTTTCCTGGGGCTACTTCATGTTGATGATCTTTAAAGTTGGTTTCCCTCGGGTTGGTTGGTGGCGATCTCCCTTGGATGAGTCTTGCGCTTGAGGCTTCATATAATCTTCAGAAAATCAGCGGCAGGATAGGGTTCTCATCCATCTTTCCCAAGTTTGCGGTGATAGGTAGGAGTTAGTCGAGGTTTTTCTTTGGTTTTATTTCACGGGACAAATTTGGGTGGGTCAAACCTAGCAAGGTTAGCGCAAGGGTTTAAGGTGCCACTAACTGCTCGTCCAGCGGGTAGGTACATGATCCTCTTTGAAACCCATCATTACCGTCTGTCTCTGAGCTCGAATCTTCATAGCAACTCTTATGCACTCCTTGAGTTCCTCTAATTACCAATTCTAAATGAGTCTCCTTATGTCCTCGTTTCATGTCAAGGTTTGTGGTCCTAGAAGATTAGTTGGTACTATCGTGGACTTGAGTCAGACGTTAACCTAAAGTTAGATACGATAAGTTAGTGTAGTATCCTTGTAATTTCACAAGTTAATTTTTTTTGTGAGGTGGGGCTCGTGTCTTCACGAGGTTGGCGTACAATTGCAGTTTCCTTCAAGATCTTGACGCACTTGCTCTAGATGGTGCATGAAGTCCATTGTCTGACCTGCCAGTTAGGTTACAAAAATTTCCGGCTATTTGGCTAAGGATCGGGGGTCTTTTGTATCTTACGGAACTGTCAGATCTTAACGGGAGATGGTTTAGATGAGAGGGAAAATATTTTAGAAAGATTTTCCTTGGCGGGTTTACATCCGCAACAAGGTACAACTATGGCGAAGAGGTTAAAAATTGGTTTTTTTTGTTAGGTGGCAAAAGGAAACTAAACTTTTCTTTTTATAAAACTACTTTTTCCATCTCACAAACCACACACAAGCAGAGTACACACAAGCAAGGTGCACACAAGGTACGTCTCGTACCAACGGACGCCTAATACTCGTGGTAGTCGGGGTAACCAAAGTTCCTATCATAAATTTTCCTATGGGTCGTTGTTAAACATGGTTGGTAAAGTCTTCATTCTATCGCCTTAGTCTTCCGCTGGAGAAATTGAGATCGTCGAAGTTGCAACTTGATTAGAATTGTTGATGTTGAGCTGAGGTCTTCGGAGGTCTCTTACTTTGTTGACATTGACGATCTTGGCATTTGCAAATCAACCAGCCTGAAGTTGAATGTTGAGTATTTGTGATGGAAGCTTCTTCTTGTGGGTGCTAACTAATTAGGTCTCACTTGGGTTCATCGTCAAGTATACTCTTGGTTTTGAACGGGTAAGAGATAACAGAAGATTCCTTGGAAAATCTTAAAATAGAGGGTAAGACGTTGAAATATTTGAGGAGATGAGAAGAGCGAAGCCATTTTAGGACTCCTCTAGATCAAAAATATATTTTGGTAGTAATATATTTTTATCAAAAATATTTGCTTTCCTAACTAAAGTCCATGCTAACTAAGGTCTCCTACAGTCAGGATTGCTCTGATACCAAGTCTGTGGGGACCCCGGACTAGCCGTCCGAAATACCCTTGTGCCTACATCAGCGATCCCATGATAAGTGTGTCGCTGAGCACAATCAAACTGGTAATCAAAGAACATCCATAAATACCGAAGGAATTTACTTACTTGATTGAAGTCATAATCTTCAATAGGTACTTATAGCGGAAATCACCAAACAACGTGGAGCCCAAGTCATTCGCCTTAACCCTACAGGCAACTGACTGGGAAGCGCCCTAGTTCGCATTGACGTCATTTCCGTCTCCTTCTTCAAGCTGCTCTTCTTTAAAATCTGGCTAAGACAATAGCCAGGGACGAAACCAATATGAGTACATTTGATTGTACTCGCAAACTACTCTCTCCGAATGAGCATGCACTACACTTTTTACAGTTTCAGTAAAACTTTGTTTGCTTTGAAAACTCTATCCTTATTGAAAAGAGAAGGATAGACTTTTGTTTAATAAAACTTTGTTTGAGAACTCTATAACTTTCGTTGAAGAAAATAAGGAGAATTTTATAACTTTTCATAACCCTTGTATATTTTTCGAAAACATCTATAGCCATTGTTAAAAGAAAAGAAGGCTTTTAGATCTTTTTCCCAGAAATCGGTCTTTGCAAGAAATCTCTTTTAAAACGTTTTCCCCAAAGTAGATGTTTGTTGAAAACGGTAAGAAGTCTTTTTTTTAAACATTTTTCCCGAAAAATCACCATTTTGTTTATTTCTCCAAAACTCCTCCTTTTTCGACCATAACCCTTTATGGTCATTCAATCCCAACAACCTCATGCCGGCACATTGGCATAGTTGCATAAAACATCCTCCACTTCATTTTCTCTTTCAAATCTCAAATCTTTTCCAAAACTTGCACATAGGACCGAGCAGTTCGTTCCAGCTGTCCATATCCAAGGACTCGGCTATTCGAATAGTTTTACCCTCTGCAGAGGTAACACACTTTTCCTATATCCATCCGGTCACTCATCATGTCTGCCACGTCCAGCCATACAAGGTGTATGCGAAGTTGAGCCACCGACCATAGCCTGTCCTTTGCTCATGCTAGTATAGGACCCTACCGCTACGAAATTAACCATTCCCTCAACACCTAGTACAGGATCCCACGTCTAGGAACCTAGGTGTGAGGACTCATAGTTCTGCCCGGTGAGCGAACCCTTCAATCCCCCGTCCATCAGACACTGACACCCAGGTCAGGGGGTAGGTCGCTATGACCATCCCCTCATGGAACGAGGTCATCCTCGTTGTTGAGGCATCCCATACTAGCAGGAGCAAATTATATGACTACGCCCTTTCCCATATGTGGGTAGATGTGGTCGCACAGGTTATTGGCTGTTCAGTAAGTACAAGGACTCAATGTGCATTTTTCATAAACATCACCATTCACCATTTCTCCACTTCAACACCGATCTTACGACATTCCACATTTATCCAAGTACTTCCAAAGGAGTTTTGAGTAAACAATATTTTTCTTTTCCCATCCTATAGTTTGAAAAAAGGAATTTTCCACCCAATACCTCCATATAGGGTGTCAAAATAATATGCTTGTATTTTGGAAGAGGGTTTTCAAAATCATAGCTTTAGTGGCAAAAACCACTTAAGTCATTTATGCTCTTTATAGGTAAAACATGTAAATCAAAATAGACGTATATAAATGCAAGCTCAGAGAAGTAGCTTGCCTGTTTTCAGCATAATGTCCCTGAACTCCTCCTCACTGATCAAACAAATAAACTATGATTCTTCTCCAATAAATCCTTCCCAAGGATCACTCCGGTAGCGTTTATATCTAGCGTCGCAAAAAGGAAAGAACGCAATTCAACACACAGTAGGACACTCCGACAACAAACATCAAGCCACATGAACAAACAACAATCATGAGAGAAGATTATTATTTAACAAACAAGTTTGGCAATCACCAACACTACTCATGCTTAAAAATTATGATTAAAGTTGTGATTAAGCATCTTTATTTAAATAGGAAATACTTCAGACAAAATTTAAGCTACCAATTAATCTCTGTAATTCAAAGTATCTCACCAATCTAAGGTAGAGACATTAACAAGATACTCGAGCTAATACTCAACTTAAGTACAACCAATTATAACAAGCAAGGCAATTATATTAATCACACAAAAATAATCTAATCATCAAAATAAACAAGCAATACATACCATTACTAAACTTCTAAATCAAGCATCACAACCACTCTCAAGCATCACACATAGCTACTGCACTCACAAAGCAACACAATTTGAATTTAACTTAGTTCAATTAACCATTATTTAATTGTGTCACAATTATGGTAGAAACTAGGGTTTCATGTTTAATTGCATAACTTATGTTCTGTTGATCACAAAAATATGAACTAAAATTCTACAGAAAGCTACTGATGTGTAAAAGACAACCCAATTGGATTTGCTTCAATTGGATTTAACAATTTTCCTACACATTTGTTTTATTACAGAAACTATTTAATCTAGTTTTTGCTACAACTCGAGTTAAGCTACTCTAAAAATTAAATACTTTAGGGGTAACTAACATTGATTAAATGCGATCTAACAAATTTGGTCCTAACTCATTTGGATTAACCATTATGGTTATATAAATGTTTTAGTCCAGAAATGCTTTCTGAATTTCAACAGATGCCAATTAATTAATAATGCTCAATTCAATCTACCAAAATTAGGGAATCTAGGTGACCACATAACTATGCTCACAAAATTGGATTGGCATCATTTGGGTTAATCGATTTTCAGAAACAAATAATTTGGTGGTTTAAACGTTCCGTGGCATTTTAAATACTACATCTTTATTCTTAATCTAAACAGGATGAAACCACTTTGGTGAGTTACAGAATTTCATTAGCTTTTCAGAACATTTGAGTTTGATTTATTTGGACTTATAAATCTCGAGATATCGAATTTACAAATTGGGTCCAGTACTGAAGTTTCTGGGTTTTAGATTTAAATAACGAAAAGGTATGCGCCGATGGATCTTGATCTAACGGTGGAGAAGGGGCACGCCGGCGGCGACCACAGATGGGCGGCATCACCATGGCTAGCGATGGTGGCGAGGATGCGGTGCTCACCTAGGGCTTCTGGGGATGCGGTGGACGGCGGAGGCGGTGCGGAGGTCACGGGAGAGAGGATGGCGTGGACAGCGAAGCCTGCGGAGGTCCAGAACGTCCGTGACGACCTTGGCGGTAGCTCTGGTCACGGGTCCGTCGACGGTGAGCTCTGGAGTGGCTTCCTGTACATGGAACAACGAGGGGAGAGGGCGGTGAGGTTCGTGCGTCGACAGAGCAGAGAAACAGAGAGAAGGAAGAGAGGGAGGAACATGGCACGGCCGTGGTCGACCTCAGATTCGTGCGGAGCGTGGCTGTGCTCTGCCGTGGCATTGATGCGCGGCAGCGGCGTGCTCGCCCTCCTGGCGGTCCACGGGAAGGAGTGGAGTGAGGGAGAGGTTGTGAGAGTGAGCAGAGAGGGGTGTGGCGAGGAGAGCAGCTCAGGCGCGGTTGGGGATTAAATAGGCCGGAGCTTGGCTCACCGTGGTCGGGGTGCAGGAGAGGGGCTAGGGCTCAAGCGAGCGTGCTGCGGGGTCCAGGCGAGGCAGGGAAGTGGTCCGGTCGAGCGGCGCTTGCCGGGGAGCAGAGGGGGCAGAGATCGGGTGCGGCGATGCCGTGCTCTGGCCGAGCGGTCTAGGCGAGCAGCGACAACGAGGGAGAAGGGGCCCGGTCGCGGAGGAGAAGGGCCGAGGGAGGCGCGGCGTCGTGGTGCTCCTCTTATCCACCTCGCATGGGACAAGGGAGAGGGAGCAGGCAAGGAGGTGAGGGAGTGAGGGGGGCGGTGCGGTGCGATGCGGGAACGAGGAACACGGCGGCATGGCGTGGACGGTTGGTCGCACGGTCTGGCGAGCTGGGGGCAGGGGCACGGCCGCGGAGGAGCTGTGCGGGAGCGAGGAGCGGCGGGGACACAGCCGCGCGAAGCACGGGAGCGAGGAGCGCGGGCACGAGGAGCACGGCCGTGCTGCGGCTACAGGAAGAGAAAGGTGATTTTGCAAAGAGACCCCTAGCAAACTTTTTCCAAACACAGCAAGGTCCTTTTCTATTTTTCCTATAAAACCAGTGAATTTTAGTGATTTAATTGGGGGTACTTAAACATTTTACAAAAATCTGAGAAAATTCATGGAGCCTCCCATATACATGTAGAAGCTCCACAAAAATTGGTGTTGCAAAATAAAATATTCTGCACCACTTTTGTTCATAGGGTTTTGTTATGGTGTTTTTGGTAAATAATATTTGATACTCATTTAATTTATTTTTAGAGCAAGTGAGAGATATTGTTTTGAACTCTTGGAACTTCCTTGACAAATATGGTAGCTTCCAATAATTTATATTTTCATAGAGAAAGTATTTGTTTGTAGGAAATAGAGAGGTAAGTAGGGAAAATAATTTATTAAGGTCATTCATTTAACTCATCTCCTTTTGTTGAATAATTTGAGGGTTTTGTTTTAAATCGAAAAGCATGCTTACTTGAGGAGTGAGTGAGATGGAGTTGAAATGATTATTATTACATCTCATCCCCAGAATAAGGAAGAATGTAATTGTTTTCATAAAATAGAGGAATAGACAGAGAGGGAATTTAAATAAGATCATTTCCCTTAATTTAGGATTTCAACTTAGGTGTGTGAATAATTTTAGAGGGTTTGTTTTTATCCAAGTCACCCTCCAAATTTGTTGTCAAGTGGGTGTTATTTAAGTATTAAGCACAACTGAGGAATTATCCTCACAAGCAACAAACACAACAATGTCAACATCAAAATCAAGACCACACAATTCAAACCACAAGAATTAATCATACCACCATTTCCATAATTAACAATACTATCTTGTAAAAATGATCACACTCAATTATGACAAGATGAAGTTTAAGAAATGTCTGAACTCATAACTTAATTGTTTTCAAAAAGGTTTGAGAAAGGAAATATGTGGGGTAATATATTTCCCACTAGTGTTGTTTTCAAATGGAGTGGAAATCAGAGTTTATAAAATGGGAGTTGCATACACATGCAAAATATCATGGTTGGCAATAGATAGGAGATAACATATAGATCTCCATATTTTTGGGAACACATAATTTTGGAAATACTTTTACTTTCTCAACTAAAGGGTATTTTATTTGTTGCTGAAATCAAACATCATTGAAACAGACTTTGGCCAAAATAAGATTGGAAAAGATATATGGAATCTACTCTTGTCATGACATGAGCACCAAGTTTAATATATTTTTACCATGGTTGGGTTCTTGGATTAATATTTACTATTCAAACAACATAAACATCAAGTCACACAAGGCCAAACAGGACAATATAAAGGAAAACACAATCAGTAGTGAAGTAATTTCAAAAAGTTTTTTGTTGGTTCTGAATTTTGGGTTTTGTTAATTCTTATTATAAATATGGGATGTTACAAATCCTTCCCCCCTTAAAAATAAATCTCATCTCGAGATTTTCCTGGGGTACAGGGGAGTACGAGGGCACGGGTTTTGGACTGGCTATACTTCCGAGGTCGTTGCTTCTTCAGTGAGGTCGCCAGGTGAGATCTTGACAAATTGTTGTTGCGAGGTCGTTCCTTGTCGATAATTTTCTCTGATGGGTTCAGATCCTGGATGATAGGGTTGACTTGATGGACGATGTTGATGGATAGTCTTGGTTGGCTGTTTCCAGTTTCTTCGAGGCTAAGGCGCAAGGAGGTAATTATTACCACGTTCTTGTATACCCATTATAGGTCTTCCCCCCTTAAAAAGGGGTTTTTAATCGGTCTTGCTGAAGTTTGCAGCTGGAGTTGACTTGGAGGCATTGTTCTTCTTGAGTAGCTTGACGATCTTCGTCTCGGTTGTCAATCCTTGGTGCTTAGGGTCGGTGCAGATATCACTTCGTACTATTTTCTCCTTACGAGGGTCGCAGATGGGGACGCGTGGTTTTCAGGATGCGTCAAGTCTGCATACTTGACTCTCTCCGGGTTCTAGTTAGTGCATGGATGTTATAAATTTCTAAGGGTGTCTGGACTTGCTTGGTGGTTGATGTTGTCCACAGCAGGTGCTTCCGTCGTTTGATTCTTCTGGGTATTCCATTGGTTATTTGTCTTCATCTTTGTCCTTCTTCAGCTGAGTAAAGGAGGAACTTCACTGCTAACTTCCTTGGTTCTTGAGCTTCATGAAGCGTTGGTAAGAATCTGAAGAAGTATAGTCTAGATTATCGAGCTTCCAGAGGAATCTAAAAGTCAGTTCGAGTGTCCTGAGTAGGTGGTTTGGTCTGCTGTTTTACGAGGGTGCAAGGGTCGCGTTCTCAGTTAACCTTAAAAAGTTAGAGAAAGAGCTTCATGTCAACAGTCGCTGCTCGTGCTTTCTTGAATCCTCCTTCGGTGTGATTGGTTGAGGCCAGTTGAACATGCGAGCCTCAAATAAAGGGGGAAACTGGATCCACGTGGGATATACAAACGAGCATTACGGGCATGGAGATGGCGTGCTAATGATTGAATTTTGTGAATTATTTCAATTATACCAACAAGAGGCCCTTGACAAAGCTATCATCAGCGCCTATTGTCTGTAAGTATTATTTCTGTAGTTAAGTCTCTAGCCAGCTCACCTCGTTCATTGCATGTATAATCTTACTCATCTCTATATTAATTTTGCAAAATGAAGATTCTCCAATGCAAAAGAGGACAAATATATGACATTGGGTTCATTGACCCAAATTTCATTCATGAAAAAAGTCTCACAGATTTTTGCATCGACACAGAGAATAACTTGGTAAGGGTGTTAAGGTTTTCCGAAACCAAAAGAGAAATACTATGTAACAGCCCCAGTTTGGTACCCTAAAATCTTAGCCAGATTTTCACTTATTTTGCTTTGCATTGCATCATAGCATCCTTTATTAAATTGCTAAATTTAATCAAAGCAACAAATGGAAAACATTAAAGGGAAGCAAAACCCTTCCCCAATTTCCAAACCAAGTGCAATTGCTCAAATCAGCAAAACAAAATATCCTTGAGCTTACATATTGGTCCAGGAAGTTCCAAGAATGCATTTCATAATTATTTGGCAAAGTCAAATTCTTGCCAAACAAATTAAATAAATTGGGACTTCAATGTTGGAGTTAAACCAATTCTTAATTCAAACCAAGTTAAACTTTTCAGAAATTCCAAATAAAAATATGGGGAGCTTCATTATATTAGTGGGAGCCTCCATGAATAATTTCACTTATTTTGAAAATGTTTAAATGCCCTAATTAAATGGATTTTTCATTTTATCAAAAATGTCATTTGTAAATGGGCCCATAACCCACAGGTCCCAGGATCGAAACTTGGCTCTGATACCAACTTGTAACGCCCCAACCCCGGAATTATACAGAGAGGCTATGTAACCCACAGGCTATGCTACACAACCGAAGGGCATGGGATTACCACTCCCACGCAACACTCCGATCATGCCATAAACACTGGCATAGCTATCAATGTATAATAAAGAGATCAAGACTTGTGGAACAACTGGCACATCACAGACTCTACGACACAAAAGTTCATATAGGAACTCATATATGAGAAAGATACAAATAGCACACCAGGGGTCACAGACCCATCATCACATCAAGCGGAAGCGAAGTGGTGTTGTGTAACAACAAGATCCAAAATAGGGCCTAAGAGGCCTACAGATAAACATAACCCAGCCAGCTTGTTCCGACGTCCCAATCTGCCACCTCGGAACCCCAGACTACTCGTCGATGTCCACGAAGAACCCACCTATCTGCTCGGTGTCATGCTCCTCTGAAACAAATTAATAAGCAGCAAAGAGAGACTGAGTACGACGTACTCGCAAGTTTAGTAGGACGATATAGGCCCAATGATGACGGAGGCTCTAAAGCTCTATAGTAGCTAATTTGCATAAAGCTAGTGTTCCTTTTTAAAAGACATAAAGACTCATGGCATCGTCTACTCAGAATGTTTTCGAAAAGGGATAAGAGAGTAAACTTTCATCTTTGGATCTCAACGAACCCATATTAACCATTTCTCATGACTCATCTCCACCAAGGCACTCCCTCGAATCACCCTCGAGGAAATGAACCTTTTATCACACTTTGAGTTGCAACCTCTAGTTGCCAAATTTTAAGTAAGGTTTATGTTTTCTATGAGCTAATCCGCCTTTCCCAAGATTTGTCCATAACCGTGGACACGGCTTTTTGAAAAGATTTAACCCTGCAGGGGTGTACTGTTTTTGCCATTGGCACCGTCCGGCTCGCCTGATTAGCTCTCTTTCGGGGAAAGCCGACGAGTGGGCGTGGTTAGACCTTTACCTTGCATGAGGCTTACTCAAGGATCATCAGTGTGCGGAAGGACAGGTTCAGTGCCTATTTCAACACCCTGCCCCGCGGCCACATCCTAAACACCACCGTCCTCATCGAGCCTTCTTCCACCCACACACTCACACGCAAATGGAAAGCTCAAACTAGAGGACCCTTGACAAGCCCCTCACAAATTATTCGGTCAGTAAGGGTCCCATACCCCCACCGTTGGAAGCACGCTCGGTTCTTGGTTCTAGCTAAAAGCACTCTCCGCCTAGGCGACAAGAATGAGGCAAAACACCATCCCCGATGGCAACTCATCCAAGCGTTTTAGCAATTTAATTAAGTATCACAAGTAACCACCATGTCCGAAACATTCCATCAACATCATAATTATGGAATTTAATCAACGGACAATATAGCAATCGACTAAGCATGGCTAAGCATATATAACAACATTTATATCCTTGTCTCAGGCCAACACATCAAACCTAGGGTTCATAGGAGGGGAAGCATGTGATGGTTCGGGGAAAACATGCATTCATAGGATACTCTAGTATTGACCCAAAATTGTCATTGGAATCGCATGCAATATTATGGTGGATAAAATAAGTTTATAAAGCAATAGGATGCTAGATGCCAAGAAGGTTAGGTTATCTCTTACCTTTCTTACCTTGCTGATAGTACTGGTCGCGCTGCTCGTCGAGGTATTGTGGTGGAACCTCGACTCCTGAATCTACCGAGACACAAACAATAACAGGAAATGAAATAAATAACACGTATACAAGGTGCAATGCACACTCGTGATGAGATGGTCATATTATGCACTAAAATGGTATTGGGCATGTCCCACAAGTTAAATGGAACCCCTAAAGTAATTATCGCAAGTAACGGGTTATAACTCCATCTTTAACTTAGTGAATTAAGCATTTACCCAAAATGTCCAGTACTAAAATATGAGTTCTACATGCATGAAAATGACATTATTAGACAGGCATTGTTCTCCTAATCATTTTGGTACTTCGTTTGCAATTTTTCGATTAACGGTGAAGAAATGGCGATTTCGACGGTTATTAAAATTTTAAGCATTTTAACCAATTCGAAATGACATCAAAGGAAAATTTGGTTTCATGCTGTGAAATTAACATATCTAAACAGCCCTTGAGTTGCTGATCATGTTGGGCTATTAAACATAATTTTTGAATCATTATTTATCAAGTTATGAATTTCCCAAAATGTGATTTAAATCTGCCATTTTAATTAATTATTATGAACAGCACAAAATTTAATTCTACAACTCTCTCAAATGTCATAAACTGTTAGTTCATTGTTTACTGAACATTTTGATACCTCATTCATAATTTTTGGGTAAATATTTCTCAAGTTATGCAATTTCTAATTTCCCATTATATTCTGCCATTTTAGTATTTATTAATTAAAGGAAATTTAATAATTTTAGTTGATCATGGCAATGACACTAACAGATAGATATGATTTTTCTGAGCATTTTGACATATTGTTTGCATTTTTCTGATTTGTGGTTCAAAAGATATTGAATTTCAAAGTTCTAAAAGAATTTCTGCCATTTTAGTTATTTTAACTTAACAGCAATTTAGAATATTCATTAACATGTAAACATAACCAACATGTAGATATTATTTCCCTGGACATTTTGAGATCTTATTTATATTTTTTGGATCAATATTTGAAGAGGTATGAATTTTACACGTTTATTTGAATTTTCTGTTTGTCATTTTAAAATCACAGATTTAGGCTGAAACGTTTTTCACATAGTTCGGGCCTTACCCGCGAGGCTAGGCCTCACTGGCAGGTGGGCCCTGGCCATGGTGGTAGCCAGGTCAGTGGCCACCTCAGCGCCCACGTCAGCACGCCGGAGCAGCGGCACGGGCGCGCACGGTGGCGGCGCTGCCGTGCCCGAGGGCACGAACGACCTTGCCCTACGGAACCTACGAGTCACGGCTACCTAGTGGTGGCGGCGCTGCCATTTTATGGTTGCCGGAGCGACGACGGCGGCGAGCTTTGCACGGCGGCCAGCGGCGGTCTACGGCACGGCGGAGCTACGGCGAGAGAGAGGGAGAGAGAAGATGTCCATTCGGACTGCGAGCTCACCAGGACGGGGATGCCGTGGACGGCGAGGAGGAGGAGGGACGGAGTCGTCGGCGAGGAGCTTGGTGAGGTGCGGCCATTGCCGGAGAAGAAGCGGACGGCGCGGGCGATTTGCGGCTTCCCTCCTCGATCCTTTGGGCGGAGGAGGAGAAGGGGACACGGTGGTGACGGCGGTGTGCTCTGCTTGGCTCGGGGAGGCCATGTTTCGGGTCCGTGGGGAGAAGAGAGGAGAGCGAGGGAGCAGAGGAGGCCTCGTCGGCGTTTGAAGCCTCCCCGAGCCAAGCAGAGCACACCGCCGTCACCACTGTGTCCCCTTCTGCTCCTCCGCCCGAAGAATCGAGGAGGGAAGCCGCAAATCGCCCGCGCCGTCCGCTTCTTTTCCGGCAACGGCCGCACCTCACCGAGCTCCTCACCAACGACTCCGTCCCTCCTCCTCCTCGCCGTCCACGGCATCCCCGTCCTGGTGAGCTCGCCGTCCGAATGGACATCTTCTCCCTCCCTCTCTCTCGCCATAGCTCCGCCGCGCCGTAGACCGCCGCTGGCCGCCGTGCAAAGCTCGCCGCCGTCGTCGCTCCGGCAACCATAAAATGGCAGCGCCGCCACCACTAGGTAGCCGTGACTCGTAGGTTCCGTAGGGCAAGGTCGTTCGTGCCCTCGGGCACGGCAGCGCCGCCACCGTGCGCGCCCGTGCCGCCGCTCCAGCGTGCTGACGTGGGCACTGAGGTGGCCGCTAGCCTTGCTGCCACCATGGCCAGGGCCCACCTGCCAGTGAGGCTTAGCCTCGCGGGTAAGGACCGGACTATGTGCAAAACGTTTCAGCCTAAATCTATGATTTAAAAATGACAAACAGAAAATTCAAATAAATGTGTAAAATTCATACCTCTTCAAATATTGATCCAAAAATTATAAATAAGATCTCAAAATGTCCGGGGAAATAATATCTACATGTTGGTTATGTTTACATGTTAAAATGAATATTCTAAATTGCTGTTAAGTTAAAATAACTAAAATGGCATAAATTCTTTTAAACTTTGAAATTCAATATCTTTTGAACCACAAATCAGAAAAATGCAAACAATAAGTCAAAATGCTCAGAAAAATTAAATCTATCTATTAGTGTCATTGCCATGATCAACTAAAATTATTAAATTGCCTTTAACTAATAAATACTAATATGTCAGAATATAATGGGAAATTAGAAATTGCATAACTTGAGAAATATTTACCCAAAAATTATGAATGAGGTATCAAAATGTTCGGTAAACAATGAACTACAAGTTTATGACATTTGAGAGAGTTGTAGAAATAAATTTTGTGCTGTTTATAATAATTAATTAAAATGGTAGATTTAAATCACATTTTGGGAAATTCATAACTTGATAAATAATGACTCAAAAATTATGTTTAATAGCCCAAAATGATCAGTAACTTAAGGGCTGTTTAGATATGTTAATTTCACAGCATGAAACCAAATTTTCCTTTGATGTCATTTCGAATTGGTTAAAATGCTTAAAGTTTGAATAACCGTCGAAATTGCCATTTCTTCACCGTTAATCAAAAAATTGCAAACGAAGTACCAAAATGATCAGGAGAACAATGCCTGTCTAATAATGTCATTTTCATGCATGTAGAACTCATATTTTAGTACTGGACATTTTGGGTAAATGCTTAATTCACTAAGTTAAAGATGGAGTTATAACCCGTTACTTGCGATAATTACTTTAGGGGTTCCATTTAACTTGTGGGACATGCCCAATACCATTTCAGTGCATAATATGACCATCTCATCATGAGTGTGCATTGCACCTTGTATTCGTGTTATTTATTTCGTTTCCTGTTATTGTTTGTGTCTCGGTAGATTCAGGAGTCGAGGTTCCACCACAATACCTCGACGAGCAGCGCGACCAGTACTATCAGCAAGGCAAGAGATAACCTAACCTTCTTGGCATCTAGCATCCTATTGCTTTATAAACTTATTTTATCCACCATAATATTGCATGCGATTCCAATGACAATTTTGGGTCAATACTAGAGTATCCTATGAATGCATGTTTCCCCGAACCATCACATGCTTCCCCTCCTATGAACCCTAGGTTTGATGTGTTGGCCTGAGACAAGGATATACATGTTGTTATATATGCTTAGCTATGCTTAGCCATGCTTTATCAATTGCTATATTGTCCGTTGATTAAATTCCATAATTATGATGTCGATGGAATGTTTCGGACATGGTGGTTACTTGTGATACTTAATTAAATTGCTAAAAGGCTTGGATGAGTTGCCATCGGGGATGGTGATTTGCCTCATTCTTGCCGCCTAGGCGGAGAGTGCTTTTAGCTAGAACCAAGAACCGAGCGTGCTTCCAACGGTGGGGGTATGGGCCCCATACTGACCAAATAATTTGTGAGGAGCTTGTCAAGGGTCCTCTAGTTTGAGCTTTCCATTTGCGTGTGAGTGTGTGGGTGGAAGAAGGCTCGATGAGGACGGTGGTGTTTAGGATGTGGCCGCGGGGCAGGGTGTTGAAATAGGCACTGAACCTGTCCTTCCGCACACTGATGATCCTTGAGTAAGCCTCATGCAAGGTAAAGGTCTAACCGCGCCCACTCGTCGGCTTTCCCCGAAAGAGAGCTAATCAGGCGAGCCGGACGGTGCCAATGGCAAAAACAGTACACCCCTGCAGGGTTAAATCTTTTCAAAAAGCCGTGTCCACGGTTATGGACAAATCTTGGGAAAGGCGGATTAGCTCATAGAAAACATAAACCTTACTTAAAATTTGGCAACTAGAGGTTGCAACTCAAATTGTGATAAAAGGTTCATTTCCTCGAGGGTGATTCGAGGGAGTGCCTTGGTGGAGATGAGTGATGAGAAATGGTTAATATGAGTTCGTTGAGAACCAAAGATGAAAGTTTACTCTCTTAGCCCTTTTCGAAAACATTCAGAGTAGACGATGCCATGAGTCTTTATGTCTTTTAAAAAGGAAAAGTAGCTTTATGCAAATTAGCTACTATACAGCTTTAGAGCCTCCGTCATCATTGGGCCTATATCGTCCTACTAAACTTGCGAGTACGTCGTACTCAGTCTCTCTTTGTTGCTTATTAATTTGTTTCAGAGGAGCACGACACCGAGCAGATAGGTGGGTTCTTCGTGGACATCGACGAGTAGTCTGGGGTTCCGAGGTGGCAGCTTGGGACGTCGGAACAAGCTGGCTGGGTTATGTTTATCTGTAGGCCTCTTAGGCCCTATTTTGGATCTTGTTGTTAGATAACACCACTTCGCTTCCACTTGATGTGATGATGGGTCTGTGACCCCTAGTGTGCTATTTGTATCTTTCTCATATATGAGTTGCTATATGAACTTTTTTGTCATAGAGTCTGTGATATGCCAGTTATTCCACAAGTCTTGATCTCTTTATTATACATTGATAGCTATGCCAGTGTTTATGGCATGATCGGAGTGTTGCATGGGAGCGGTAATCTCATGCCCTTCGGTTGTGTAGCATAGCCTGTGTGTTACATAGCCTCTCTGTATAATTCCGGGGTCGGGGCACTACATACTATTTCCTTACAACTTCAAGTGAGTGTTACTGTCTTCTACACATTCTATTTTGCTTTCTCGATGTTAAGTGTATAATTGATGACTTATGTGTGCGCAGCTTCCATTTTATTCTGCTAATCATTATACCTGACAAAGGAGTAGTCCAAGTCATGGACTCGTTACGTAAACCCCTTGAGAATTGGGCGGACATGCAGGAATGCCTCCAGAGGTAATTTCAATCATTATGGCACTATATCGGCAACTTTCCGTTCATTTACTGATAGCAAGTAATTAATATATAACTTCTTTATTCATTTTCTTTGCCGGGCAGGGCTTGGAAACGATTCACCGCCAGGGCTAGGGGTATTTGGGCGCCGGAGCTTACATTTGAACCAATAAATGTTAGTACTATTAGCTAGATCCGCGCATCTCTTTGATTCTAGTTTCAATACCATTACCATGCTTGATTATTATTTTGATTAAACTCTGTTCTCGTAAAGTGTTTGAGGCAGGGAAGTGGGAATCATTTATGTGGATACTACGTTTGCGAGTTCATTCGCCAGACAACTTGTGAGAGAGGCAGAATCTTAGAACAACTTGAAGTGCGTAAACAATATTCACAATTTTAGTTTATTGCCATCAATTGTGTTTAGTTTCATTCATATATATTGACCCTTTATTTAAATTAGATCGAACGGTTGCGGGATGGTCTTCTACCACAAGATCGCGTACGAGCAATTTAAGAGGAAATTGCAGGATTCTTAGATGCAGAGGTCCTAGATCCGAAGGGAGAATACTATCGGAAGGTATAAGTGAAAGGGTCAGTGTAAAAGATATGTATATATGCATGAAACTCGTGTGTAATATGTTTGACCAAGCACGGGACTATAGATGTGGGTAATATATTCGTGACGATGATGTGTAATAGTGGTTCCCCATATTTCACTAGTTGTGGCATTTTTGTAGTTCTAAAAATTATTTAATTTCAGTTTTTTTTGACATAATCAAATAGGTCTTATTTTTCTGAACATTTTGGTATTTTTTTTCATATTTTTATGAATTACAGAATAAGCATTATTGATTTTACAAATTTAAACCTTTTCCTGGAATTTCTGAAAAATAGTGAAATATCTGACGGGCCAATAGTCCCGGTTCGTATTACGAACCGGGACTAAAGCTCTGCCCCCATTAGTCCTGGTTCGTATTACGAACCGGGACTAAAGCTTCATGTAGGGGGTTGGCCCGATCTTCACGGATTTGAGGGAAAAGAGGATGAACACGAAGAACACGGAGGTGGAAACGAAGAACACGAGGGGAAAAGGTCAAATTCGTGGGGGATAACTCGCGAAGCCTATAAGGGACAATCACCCGGCAACAAACCCCTAATGGAGTAGCCTCCGGATCCCAAAACCCAAGTCAACAACACGCTTAATGAAACCGATTTCTCTTACCGGCCGGTCCACCGATCCAATAGAATCACCGCAGTGAAAGATTGGTTTGCACTACTAGGGACACCTCAGTGAAAGAGTAGCTACAACAAGAGATTCATCATCCTCCTCGGAGGAACCTATCATGGGAAGGAGCAACGCTCAACTCTCTAGTTCATCCATCTCTGCCTCAAATGGGAAAAGGGAAAAGCTATTTATAGTCTAGCACAAAACGGGGGGGTCCGGCCTGGGGGCCGGCCTAGGCCGGCTTGGAGGCCGGCGGCGACTGGTGGGGGTCCGGCCTGTGGGCCGGCCTGGAGGCCGGCGGCGTCTGTTGGTGGTCCGGCCTAGGGGCCGGCCTGGGCCGGCCTGGAGGCCGGTGGCATCTGGTGGGGGTCCGGCCAGGAGGCCGGCTGGCTCCGCCTCTAGCCTTTGCCTTGACGCTTCCTCCTCGTCATCCACGCGTACGCCTTGGATGAAATCAACTCTTGGGCTTCCTCGGCACCTCCCATTGGCTTCGTATCCCTCGTGTCAAACCTAGCAATGCAAAGGGGCGGTTGCTCAAGTAGCATACCATTCCAAAGGGTAGGAAATGAGATCTCGAAGAGGAAGGAGTTCACCTTTGAAGTCCATGGTGACTTGGCATTTGTTGGGATGATTGACATGGTGATGTCATTGGGTTGGGCTGCATCATCTCCCCCTCCTTCGAAAAGCGTCGTCCTCGACGCTAGAACGTTCTCAACATGTGAAGGAGATAGATGTCTCGTCGTTGAAGTGGAAGTCACCATGCCGCTATTGTTACCTATACGCACCAAAGACCAAGCAAACTATGTGTGTGTATGATAGAGGAGCACATCATTGACGACATGTCCGAATTTGTTCATAACACCATTAGCACAACACAAATATATGGAATGGAATACAAATTCAAGGTCAATGTGCAGGCAACTCATCCAAACATCCTCAAAATGTGGGAACACAAAATCTCCAAGAAAATTAGAGAAGGCTAAGATACCCATCTCATTGTGAACCATATGATGTTCATTGCATTGAAAGCATCGGAAAGAGAAATTTGTGAACCACACAATATGAGAGAGGCTCTTATCATGGCGATCATGGATGCAAACAAAGCAAAGAGAAGAGCAAGTTTTCATCGATTTTGTTGCAACACCGATAAGACAACATCCAAAGGACGCATGACAAGACATGCTCAAAATACCATTATGGTTGCAAACAAGCCATCGGAAAGAACAATTGTTCATCATACTTTTTGCAACACATAAATCATCTACAAGGAAGATCAAGGGAGCATGAATGTCACAAAGGAAAACCAAAGCACTCACATGTTTGCACGCGAACCAAAGGAAAGAGCAATTGTTCAATTTGTTCGATGCAAAACATGGAGAACGAAATAGAGGTGGATTGGGTCCACAATTCTCATGGCAAATGCTCTCGAGAGCTCTTTTTGTCAACTCATGCTCAATTGAGGTTGACATTATGAAGCGTGAGCCATTACACACGAAATTCCATAAAAAGAAATTGTCTGCATGGTACATGAATGCATCATCCATTATGACGCATCTCTTCATTTGCACATCACCAAACACACTATAATCAAATTGAATATATGAAGTATGCGGATGGGCAATGTCGGAGATTGTCCCCAGGAACTAGGGGTGTCTCCAAGGTATCGTGTAAGGGGCTGAACACGGAGTCAAACAATCCACAACGGGCTCCGGCGACGGTGCTCGTCAGGCTCGCTGCGGACGACACTGCAGAGATTGACACAAGGTATTACCCAGGTTCAGGGCCCTCTTGTGGAGGTAAAACCCCTACGTCCTGCTTCTATGTATTGCACTGCTTGGAGAGTTTTACAGTACAAGGAGAGCTTGTCGAGCTCTGGGTGGTTAACAATGGCTACTGGCTGATCTCCGGATCTAGGGTTAGGGTTTGCTAGAGCTGCACTAACCGAAGATCGAGCCAGGAATCGAACCCCTTGCTAAGGCGTGCTCCTCCTCCTTTTATAGGCGCCCTGGGCCTCTTCTGCCCAAACATTTGGGCGGGAAGGCTACCACATGGCGACGAAGGAGGAGGCGCGGTGCACCGTAAAGGTGAGGTCTACCATAAAGGTAAAGCTCGTGGACGCGGTCCACGGCAGGGGAACGGCGTCACCAAAGCTGAAAAGGGGCACCGACCAGCTGGACAGCGGGCTGGCGCTTGCCGAGGTGGGAGGTGACCCACAGTGACGTTGTCCTTGGAGCGTAGCTGCAGACTGTTCCCTTGTCACCAAAGGGGCAATACTCGTTGTCCGCTTTGCTTGGCTCCGCTTTGTTGACTGCTTTATACATGGAAATGGCAACTGCGGCGTTGTCGTCATCGCGCGTAGGCACGCGCGTCACTCTGCACACGGCGCAGAGCCCATGTGCGCTCTGCCGCGGGGGCAGAGATGGCTTCACGAAGAGAGCGCTTCGCGAGGCGAAAAGCCTCGCCAAGCCCTTCAGCTTGGTCCTTGGCAGAATTGCGGGCGGCGTCGGCGACGCCTTGTCGAGGAGCGATCCCTCGCCGAGGGAAAGAACCCTTGGCGAGGGGAAAAACCCTTCCCGAGGGGAGAAAACCTCGCGAAGCTCGCCAGGCTTGGAGAGCCTGGTCCTTAGCGAAAATCATCCAAAGAATCTTGTGGGCCCTGGCAGGCCGGCCCGTGGTACCCTGGTTTCCACTGTGCCGACAGGCAACATGGAAAACGAAGAAAGAAACAAACTCAACACTCAAACAAGGCAAATCTCCAAAATGTGACAATGCTATGGGGGCAAACTCATTGTCAAGAATTTCATCATCATTACAAGCAACACATATGAAAGAGAAATTGTTCGACATATTGCATGCAACAATGGGAGAAAAGTTGAAAGTTGAAAGGATCGTATGGGCACCTAGAGGGGGGGGGCTGAATAGGTGCTGCACCAATTTTTAATACTTTTTCGATTTTAGGCTTAACACGAAAGGTAAGTTCTCTAGATAAACAACTACGGTGAATTTACCTATATGAGAAGCAAACTAAAACAACTAGGCAAATAACGATACAAGTAAAGACAACTAGGGGAAAGAGATAACCGAAAGTAGAAGAACACAGAGACAAGGATGTATTCCTGAGTTCCTCCTTGTTAAGGGAGTATGTCTCGTTGGAGGGGTGTGAGCTCGCCACAAGAGGCCTACTCAAGATGCCACAAAGGCCTCACCCTATTCTCTGATGAACCGCACCCGAGGGTTTGGTTCACCTTCCACTATTAGAATCCTTCGAGGCGGAATCTAGAGCCTTTACAATGTTTTTGGGGCACACACCCACAACTTAATTGGGGCTCCCAAATCAACACATCTGTCACAATTACAACAAGTGGAAAGCACAAGACTTCTAGGGTAACACAATTCTAACCCTAGAAACGAAAATCCTCAAGTGAATGAGGGGGAAATGAAGAACGGGTTGGTGAAGAGGTAGATCAGGGCCTTCTCCTTCAATCCTCCAAAAATTATAGAATTTGGGTGGAGGGATTGGGAGATCTCTTCGATTTGAGCTTTTGCTTGTGATGGAGGAGAGAGAGTTGCAAGAGCTGGCTGGTCCAAGGTAGGGGGAGGGGTATAAAGACCCCTCGAGGAAATCTAGCCGTTTAAAAAGCACAGGGCCGAACTTTCCGGTATTAAGAGCCGGAACTTCGGGCCTGGGTCCGGAACTTCCGGCCAGGAGGCTGGAACTTCCGGTGGGCCGGAAATCTCCGGGGAGAATTTCCGCCCAAAACCTCCGGGACCCCTCCCGAGAGGAAAACCCAAAATGACTTAGCCAAATTTCCACTAGAAATTTTCCAGGGCCGGAACTTCCGGACCAACGGAAATTTTTGGGGGAACTTCCGGGGAGAAGTTCCGGGACCCCTCCAGAGAGGAATCCCAAAAATGACTTAGCCATTTTCGTGCTTGGCCGGAACTTTCCGGCCAAAGGCCGGAATTTCCGCCCACCGGAAATTCCACCCAAAGGGCCGGAACTTCCAGTCCACAAAAGGCAGAAAACCTACTCTCTTCACCGTCTTCGATCTTTTCACCTTCTGGGCCAATTCAACTAAGAATCCTGTCAAGACACTTGAACACACATGATTAGCCCACAAAATGTGTTGTCATTAAATCACCAAAACTAAGAGATGTTCTTTCAATCTGCCTCTTTTTGGTGAGTGATGACAACACACAAATCACAATATAATTAAAGCAACAAGAGCAAGAAGCTTTTCCTCGAGAGGAGCTCCCCCTAGGTATAAGCATGCTTTAACCAAGATAATGATAGTGTCGGCACAGTGGAAACCAGGGTACCACGGGCCGGCCTGCCAGGGCCCACAACATTCTTCAGAAGATTTCGCTAAGGACAGGCTCTCCAAGCCTGGCAAGCCTCGCGAGGGTTTTTCCCTCGCGAGTGACCTCTCCTCCTCGCCAAGGGTTTTTCCCTCGGCGAGGGACCTCTCCTCGAGAGGGCATCTCGGATGCCACCTGCAAATTCTGCAAAGGACCAAGCCGAAAGGCTCGGCGAGGCCTCTTGCCTCGCGGGGTTCCTTCCTCATGAAGCTAGCTCTGCCTCCGCGGCAGAGCGCACATGGCTCTGCACCCTCCGCAGAGTGACGACCGTGCCAGCGCGCGGTGACGGCAGCGCCACAGTTGCCGTTCTTATGTATAAAGGAGTCAACAAAGCTGCACCAAGCAAAGGAGCCCCAAGGATTGCCACTTTGGTGATAAGGGAACCGTCTGCAGCTACCCTCCAAGGGTGACGTCACCGTGGGACCCATCCCACCTCCGCAGCGCCAGCCCGCCGTCCTGGTTGGACGGTGGCTTTTCCAGCTTTGGTGACACCGCCCCTGCCGTGGACCGCGTCCATGGACTTTACCTTTATGGTGGACTCTACCTTTATTGTGCACCGCACCTCCTCCTTCGTCGCCATGTGGTAGCCCTTCCCGCCAAGATATTTGGGGGGAAGAGGCCCGAGACACCTATGAAAGGAGGGGAGCACGCTCGGGCAAAGGGTTCGACTCTTAGTATTTCACAATCCTGGAGCTTAGACCAACCCTAGATCTGAGTTCTGTAGTAGCCATTGTAGCCACCTTGAGCTCGCCAAGCTCGCTCTGTACTAAAACCTCTCCAAGCAAGTGCAATACAATCTAGGCAGGACGTAGGGGTTTTACCTCTCCAGAGGGCCCTGAACCTGGGTAATACCGTGTGTTCCTCTCTGCAGTGCCTCCCCGCGACGATCCAGGCGAGCACCGTCGCCGTGGCACGTTGAGGGTTGTTTGATTCCGTGTTCAGCCCCTTACTCGATCCTTGTGAGACACACCCAGTTCCTGGGACAGTTCTCCGACATTTGGCGCGCCAGGTAGGGGGCTGAGGCGCATCTTCAACCTCGACACAGCCATGGCCGGCATCTCTCGCGCCGAACGTCTCGCTCGCCGGACGGCCAGCGCCGCCACCGCTCCCGCTGGCAAACCCGCGCGGCCGCCCGCGCGGGAAGTGCTGCTCGGCAGGCCACGTCGACCCCGAGCCCCGCATCGAGCACCCGGAGGGACGACGACATCGACCACGCTGAGGACGGACCTCGGCGAGAGGAGGCCTCCTCCCTGCACCCGTCGCGGGACCGTGCGCCTCCTCGTCTGGACCGCCCTGCGGCCCAGCCCGGCGACTGCGCTTCTCATGGCGCAGGAGCTGCTGTAGTACCGTCGCACGCCGGAGGCCCAGGAAGCCTGGATCAACCTGCCTCTCTGAGCTCGTCGGCGCCGCTCCCGCCGCACCGTCTCGTCGCTGGTTCTCTCTGCACGCGCAGGGGACGTGGCGCACGGCGCGCCGCACTGCACCTCCTCGTCACCCCGGCGCCGCTCCAGCTCCACCGGCTCCACCGCAACCTGCTCCAGCCGGGCTCCTCCTCGCGACAACCGCGCTGCGTCGCACGCGTCGTCGCCGCACGACTGCCAAATCGTGCAGCGAGCCCCGGAGGACGCACGCGTGAGCATCGAGCGCAACCAAGATCGCCACAACCGCGCCGTCCATGACGTCGCCACCGCGGGGCGCCACCTCCGCGCCACCCTCGCCAACGGCCCGGTCACCTACGGCACGACGGCCGCGTTCACTCGCAGCCTCCGTCGCGTCGTCTGGCCGGTCAAGTTCAGGCCGGATCTTCCTCCGCGCTACGACGGCAAGAACAACCCCCTGGAGTTCCTGCAGCTCTACACCTTGGCCATCCTGGCCGCCGGGGGCGACGACAAGGTCATGGCAAACTGGTTCCCCATGGCCCTCAAGGACTCCGCGTCCTCGTGGCTCACCAACCTCCCCGCCGAGTCCATCAACACCTGGGAGGACCTCTGCCGGTGCTTCGTTGCCAACTTCAAGGGCACGTACGAGCGCGGCCTCACGTACAACGATCTCCGTGCCATGCGCCAGAAGCCTGGCGAGACCCTCCGCAAGTACATCCAGCGCTTCAGCCAGGTGCGCAACAAGATCCCCAATGCCACCGACGCGCAGGTCATTTCGGCTTTCCAGGCTGGGGTCACGGATGTGCGGATGCTCGAGAAGCTTGGCATCCACGACAACATCACCACCGTCGTCAAGCTCTTCGACTTGGCGGACAAGTGCGCCAAGGCTGAGGAGGGCCGCTTATTCGTCAAGAACGAGCCAGGGGACCCCGCCGAGGGATCCAAGAAGAAGGAGAAACCCACCGAGAAGCACAAGACCACTGCGGTCCTCGCGGCTGAGCCTGACGCCAAGCAGCCTCGCGCTGCCACTCCAGCCGCGGGACCCGAGAAGAAAGATGATCGTCCCTTCTGCATCTACCACAACAGGCATTCCCACGCCACCGAGGACTGCTACGACCTCAAGAGGCTTCGTGAGGCGCGTGAGGCTCGCGAGGCAAACGATCGGCAGCAAGGCCGCGGAGGCCGCGGCGGCGGCCGCGGCGGCCGCAGGGGGCGACGCTGGAACAACAACTACGACGACAACTACCAGCAGAACCCTCAGGCCAACGCCGCCCAGCCCATGAACGACAACCTCCCTGTCGAGACTCCTGAGGGCTACCAGGTGCCTCGCGGGGCCGCTTGCATCCTCGGCGGGGCTCAGGCCCCCAGCTCCAACCGCCACTTCAAGCAATTCGCTCGCGAGGTCGCGGCAGCCCTTCCCGGGGTCGAGGCCTCCAGGCCCCTCAAGTGGTCCCAGTACCCCATCACTTTCGACTCCAGCGACCACCCCAAGTCCACCTCAACTGTTGGCACCATCCCGCTGGTCTGCACTCCCACCATCAACAACATTGCAGTCTCTAAGACGCTCATCGATGGGGGTGCAGGCCTCAACGTCATCTCTGTCGAGACATTCGAGAAGCTGCAGGTGCCCTACGAGCGGCTCATGCCCACCAGGCCCTTCTCGGGGGTGACAGAGGGTCTCACCGCCCCTTTGGGGCAGGTGAGGCTCGCCGTCACTTTCGGCACCCAGGCCAACTACCGCACCGAGCTGATCGATTTCGACGTCGCGCACATCGGCCTGCCCTACAACGCCATCCTCGGCTACCCCGCCCTCGCCAAGTTCATGGCGGTGACCCACCACGCCTACAACCTCGTCAAGCTCCCTGGCTCAGGTGGCACCATCGTCATCCGCGGCATGGTCTCAGACGCCCTGTATGCTGCGCAAGCGGCCTACAAGGCTGCCGCGGTGGCGTCACCCGCTGATGAGGATGAGGATCCCCTCCCGAGGCCCCCCGCGAAGAAGAAGCAGCTGTTCTCTCAGGATAAGGCCGTGACGAAGCAAGTGCCTCTTGAGGAAAACGGCTCGGGGGCTAGCGTCACCATCGGCGCCAACCTGCCTCCCAAATAGGAAAGCGCGCTCGTCGCCTTCCTCTGGGCAAACGCTGACATGTTCGCATGGACACCGTCAGATATGTCCGGAGTAGCGAGGGAGGTGATCGAGCACCACTTAGCCGTGTGTCCAAACGCACGCCCCATGAAGCAAAAGGCGCGGAGCCAGGCGCTAGAGAAGCAAGATTTCATCGTCAAGGAAGTTGAAAAGTTGAAGAAAGCCAGCATCATCAAGGAAGTTGTCCATCCCACTTGGCTCGCCAACGGTGTGGTCGTACCCAAACACACCGGAGGAAGCCGCCTCTGCATTGACTTCACCGACCTCAACAAGGCCTGCCCCAAGGACCCATATCCCCTCCTGAGGATCGACCAGATCGTGGACTCCACCGCCGGCTGCGCGCTCCACTGTTTTCTGGATGCCTTCTCTGGCTACCACCAGATCAAAATGGCGAAGGAGGACGAGGAGAAGACAGCATTTCTCACCCCTTGTGGTGTGTTTTGCTACGTCTGCATGCCCTTCGGCCTGAAGAATGCCGGCGCCACTTTCCAGCGCCTCATGAGGATCGCCTTGGGGGCTCAAATGGGGAGGAATGCAGAGGCCTACATCGACGACATCGTGGTCAAGACTCGCGAGGAAAACACGCTCATCCAGGACCTCGAGGAGACCTTTGCCAACCTGCGCAAAGTAAACATCAAGCTGAACCCCGCCAAGTGCATCTTCGGGGTCCCTTCAGGCAAGCTCCTCGGGTTCCTGGTGTCTCATCGCGACATTGAAGCAAACCCTGACAAGATCAGAGCCATAGAAGAGATGCAGCCTCCTCGTCGCCTCAAGGACATGCAGCGCTTAGCGGGATGTATGGCCAGCCTTGGCCGTTTCATCTCCAAGTTCGGCGAGAGGGCGCTGCCATTTTTCAAGATCATGAAGAGGTCCGGTCCTTTCAAGTAGACCCCTGAAGCAGCAAAGGCCTTTGAGGACCTAAGGAAATACCTAGCGAGCCCACCCATCATGGTTGCCCCACGCCCTCGCGAGCCTCTGAAGCTGTATCTTGCAGCCACTCCTCAGACGGCAAGCGCGGTCTTAGTGGCTGAAAGGGAAGAGCCAGTCCTCGCCAAGCAGAACTCCGCCTCGCCGAGCCTCCACAAGTGAGACCTCCAGAAAACCTCGCCGAGGACTCCACCGAGCCTCGAGAGGAGCCAGCCGCTGCCACGCCAACAACTACCCTCGTCGAGCATCCCGTGTACTTCGTCAGCACAGTGCTGCGGGACGCTCGCGAGCGCTACCCCATGCAGCAAAAGCTCCTCTTCTCGCTCCTCAGCGCCTCCAGGAAGCTGCGCCACTACTTCTAGGGTCACCCCATCAAGGTGGTCACCTCATACCCCCTGGAGCAAGTCCTACGCAACCCAAACGCGACAGATCGCGTCGCAGGCTGGGGCATCGAGCTACAACCTTTTGAGCTGGAGTTTGACACCACAAGGGTCATCAAGGGCAGGGTGCTGGCTGATTTCATGGCCGAATGGACGGACACGCGTGAAGAAGAGCCTCAAGAGGAGGAAGCCGCAGCCGCAGGAGGGACGGAACCAGGCCACTGGACCATGCACTTCGACGGCGCCTTCGCGGCCCGAAGTGCAGGGGCTGGTGCCGTCCTCACCTCACCGATAGGCGACAAGCTCTACTACACCGTCCAGCTGTGCTTCAAGGACAACGACAAGGTCTCCAACAACATTGCTGAATACGAAGGCCTCCTCGCTGGGTTCAGAGCTGCTATCGCCCTCGGCATCAAGCGCATCCTCATCAAGGGCGACTCCCCGCTCCTCGTCAACTTCTCCAACAAAAGCTACACGCCCAAGGACACCTACATGGTGGCCTACCTTGAAGAGGTACGCAAACTCGAGAAGCACTTCAGGAGCATGGAGCTCAAGCATATCCCACGAGGAGAAAACCAAGAGGCAGATGAACTCGCCAGGCGAGCAGCAAGAAGGGAAGCACAGAAGCCTGGAGTGTTCGAGGAAAGACTCGCCAAGTCCTCCGTCAAGCAACCAGCTGTCAACATGAGCACCAATGAGGAGCTCCCACCAGCCCTATCAAGTGGAGCACCAAACTGCGGGCTCCCCTCAGGCGATCGTTTGCTGCTGACTCTGGTACGCCAAGACACCGGTTGGATCGACGAGATCAAGAACTACCTGCAAGATCGAGTCCTTCCTGAAGAAGACGCAGAGGCTGAAAGGGTTGCTCGCCAGGCCAAGTCCTACTGCCTCCACGATGGAGACCTGTATCGTAAGCGCCCCAATGGGGTTGCCTTGCGGTGCATCCCTACCGAGGAAGGCCGCCAGCTCATCAGCGACATCCACAGCGGAGAGTGGGGCCACTATTCATCCTCGCGCACCCTTGCGGGCAAGGTCTTCTGGAGTGGCTTCTACTGGCCTTTAGTGCTTCAAGATGCAGCCGCAATCGTCCAATCCTGCGACGCTTGCCAATTCCATGCCAAGCAGATCCACCAGCCCGCGCAAGGACTCCAAACCATCCCGCTCTCCTGGCCGTTCGCGGTCTGGGGGCTGGACCTCCTGGGGCCCTTCCCGCGAGCGCTCGGGGGCTACCGCTACCTCTACGTCGCCATCGACAAGTTTACCAAGTGGCCTGAGGTGGAACCCGTGCGCACCATTCCGGCGAAATCAGCGGTAAAATTCATAAGGAGCCTGGTCTGCCGCTTCGGCGTGCCCAACCGCATCATCACCGACAACGGCTCACAATTCATCAGCGGCGCCTTCAAGTCCTACTGCGGCAGCCTCGGCGCCCAAATCTGCTACGCCTCGGTGGCGCACCCACGAAGCAACGGGCAGGCTGAGCGAGCCAACGCCGAGGTGCTCAAGGGCCTCAAGACGAGAAGCTTCAACTGCCTCAAGGCCAGCGGCAAGCATTGGATCGATGAGCTCCCCTCGGTGCTCTGGTCCGTCCGCACCACGCCAACAAAGCCAACTGGTGAGACGTCGTTCTCCCTCGTCTATGGCGCTGAAGCCGTCCTTCCCAGCGAAATCACTCACGACTCTCCACGAGTCTTGGCCTTCAAGGAGGCTGAGCTGGACGGACTGCGCAACCACGACCTCCTGCTGCTCGAAGGGCTCCGCCGCAATGCGGCCCTGAGAGCGGCAAGGTACCAGCAAGACCTCCGTCACTACCACAGCCGCCACATCCGCCCGCGCACTCTCGAAGCAGGAGACCTCGTCCTGAGGAGAATCCTCTCCAGGGCAGGCCTCCACAAGCTCTCGCCAATGTGGGAAGGACCCTACAGGGTCATCCACATCGCCAGGCCTGGCTTCGCGCGGCTCGAGACGGAGGACGGTATCCCTGTCGCCAACCCCTGGAACATCCAGCACCTACGCAAGTTCTACCCCTGATCGTCCTCGACGAGCAATTTTTTGCACCAAGGGAGAGCCTCGTGCCATCATCCTCCACGAGGAAAAACTTCGGGCTCCCCTCTCTACTATACGTTGCCGCGGGCCGTTCGAGAAGACTCCCAAGCCACCACGCCTCGGCAAGGTGACTTCTTCAAGCACCATGCCTTGGCGAGGTGGATCCCCATGCCCAGCCATGGTGGACCGCAGGCTCTACAAGCCACCCCCGCATAGGGGCCCCCTCTGAGCTCTCTCTACATGCGTCGCCTCGGGCCGCGAGAGTCTCAGCCACTCCATGTGGAACCCCATGCCCAGACATGGCAGATTTTGTGTTTCTGGCCACGCCAGTGTAATGAACCTCTGTTTTAAGTTGCTTTCAACCTTTCGCGCTTCGCGCCAGCATGTGTTTTGCTTCGGTAAGCAGTTATGTTATTTGTTTTCTCATCCTTGCTCGTATGATCCCTCCTGTGTATCTCGCGAGCGGGGGCTGAGCATGGTGCCTGTGCCTCGGGAGCATCCCAGCAGCGCCTCAAACCCAAGGGATCCGAGCTCTGAACTCACGGGTCAGCTTTCATGCACGTCAACTCCCAAGGAGCTCTGAACTCATGAGCCGGCTCCCGTGCACATCAACTCACCAAGGACCTTGGTGCCTGTTCTCCTCGCGAGACACACATGAAGGAACCTACGAGCACGCATGAGTCATCTAGCTATGTATTGCTTGTGGGTACGCCTATCCGTCAAAACGCAGGAAAATAGGTCCAAAGCAAGCGCCAGGGAACCGACGCCCTCTCACAAGGCGAAAATACCTCATCAGGGAACCAACACCCTCTCCAAGGCAAAACGCCTCGTGAAGCTAAGTCCAAACACTTGGTTGAAATTCCTTTCGCTGGTTTTCGTCCCTCGAGCCTCTTTTCTCTCTCCTGCGCCTCATGGGCTTCTTGCGCGTTGAAGGGGAGCCCCAAGCATCGCGACTTGGGAGCTCTTACCTCTCGAGGCCTCACGCACCGCCTCGCCTTGTCGAGCCCTGACTCTCACATACCGAAGCGGCGGTGGTGTAGCGCTAAGAGAGGGTCCTAAGACGTAGAGCGAAAAAGACATGAAAGGAAAGACAAAAGCCTCTCGAGGGATATTCACCAAGCATGTTCAAACAAAGCTTAAAGCAAGTCTTTGCAAAGCTATTACAAATAAAATGCTAAGATAGTTCGTGCCCCTGCACGTCCAGATACAGGAGGGAGCTCAGGCCGTCGCACCTCCTGAGGTGCCCGCTCCGTCCACGGCAGCCTCCGCCTCCTCCTCCAGGGCATCCTCCTCATCATCGCCTTTGTCTTCATCGACCACGACTTGGTCAAATTTCTTGGCGTACGCCTCGGTGGCTTTCCGCGCCTTGTCGCTGATGTCGACCGGCGCCGTCACGGCCTCGAGGTCAAGTGAGGGCTGGAGCCTCGCGAGGTTGCTGAAGATGCGGCAGGTAGCGATGACGAGGAGATCGCGGCTCTCCTCCACGACGTGCTCTTCGAAGCCCTTCGCGGTCTCTTCAAGCCTTCCGAGGAATTGCTCGAAGAAGAGCGTGTACGCGGCCTCGTCGTCGCTCCCCCCTGCGGCAAAGTTGGGGACCTCGATCCTCAGGTCGTCCCCAACGGTGCGCGCACGGAGTACCAGGTCGTGGAGCATGCGCTGGCGTTGGCGCGACATGGTCCGGCCGACCTGCGCGTTGTCCCGTGCCTGCTCCACGAGGTTCACGACCGGCCCCACCTGCTGCTGGAGCTCGCTCAGATCCTCCTTCAGGGCGGCAACCTCCTTTTCCGCGCAGGCCTGGGCCTCCTTGGCGCTCTGAAGGTGGGAAGCCATCTGCTTCTCCTCCTTCTCGAGCCCCTGGATGCGGTCCTGGAGCTCCTTACGCTTCGCCTTGAAGCGCTCCTCCTGCTTCTTGGCCTTCTCGTCATAATCCTTGGCGAGGTCTAGGCGGATGAGCTTGACCCTGTTGTCGGCCTCCTCCTTCAGTTTCTTCTCCTTCTCCGTGAGGCTGGCGTTGGCCTTCGCGTGGCGCTCGGCGTAGGTGGCTTCGTCCCTGGCCACCCGGCCCTCGCGAGCCTTCAGCTGCTCCTCGCGGGTGGCCTGGTTCGCCTCAAGCTACTGGACCTGCTCCTCGCGCCGGCGCATCTCCTCCTCATGAGGGGAGAGCTCGCCCTCTCGTCGTGTGAGCTCTGCCTCGCGCTTGGTAAGCTGCACCTCGTGAGCGTCCAGCCTCTCGCGGAGCTCCTTCAAGCTGCTCTCCACGGTTTTGGAATGCGTGATGAAGTTTTGCTCCAAGGCCGCAACCTCCTGTTGCTTGGAGGCGGTCTCCGCCTCGAGCGCCTCCCACGCGGCATCCAGCTGCTCCATGGTCTCCGCCGCCTCCCGCTTCACGCTGTCGCGGGTCTCTTCGGCGAAACGCATGGCCTCCTGGCATGCCGCCAGGGCCGCCGCGTCCTGCCGGCGGCAACTCTCCACGCTCTCGCGGAGGAGGGCCCAGCCCTCGTCGAGTCTCGCCCGCTCCTCCGTCCTGGCGAGTTCCTTCGGCGAGCTGCGCCTCCAGCTCATCGAGCGTCCGCCGCGCCTGGCCGAGGACGACTTGGCGACGAACCGCATGGCACCGCGGCTCCCGCAGCGCCAAGGTCCCCGCACTGCTGCGGGGTGCAGAGGCCTCGATCCTCAGCGAGGCGCCCGAGGCACCCTGCCTCGGGCTCACGGCCGCATCTGGTGCGGCCTGGGGGCTCGTGTGGGCGCCTCCTTTGCCGCCCACATCAAGTGCCTTCTGGGGGCTGGGCGTCCTCTCGCCCCCGGCTCCAGCATCTGTGGGCTCCGGAGGCGCCTCCTTCTCCCACCCTTCGGGGGCGCCTCCCGCCCCCTCCGTGGTGGCTGCGCCTGCCGCGGCCTCGGGCACATCTGGCCTTCTTGTGGGAGCCTCCTCCTCCGGGGGTGGCTCCACGAGGATCTCCTCTATCTCCTCCTCCTCCTCGTCCGGCCTCGCGGAGGCTCGAGCTGTCTCGGCCGCCACCTCTTCCTCCGTTGCCCTCTGCAGTACGGGAGGAACAGTGGCCTGGGCGGGCGGCGGCACCACCTCTACGACGTCGTCGTCCTCCTCCTCGTGGCACTCGCCCGTGGGAGGAGCAGCCGCGTGCTGCGGCTCGTCAACCACCGGCGGCGCCGCGGTGGCTTCAGCGGCCTCCCCAAGCTTGCGGAGCCGCCGTTTCTTTGGCGCCGCAGGGTTCCTGAAGACAAACAAGCAGAAGATCCGTCAAGAGGATTTTCGGAAGAAAAATGCTAAGGAAAGAAGAAGAATCAAGGCTTACTCGTCGGCTATCCTCCACACCCTTTTCTTCGCCTTCGGAGGCTGGGGGCTGCTCGCCCTGGCCTCCCCTTGAGGCCCTCCCGCATCCTCTTGGGGGGCGCCCCTCCCTGCCGAGGTGTTCCTGTCGTGGAGGGCCTTGGTGCGGGGCTCGCGGCGTCCTCCCCTGTTGCCGCTCTCCTCCTCCTCCCCCTCTACGATGCGTCGGGAGCGGGCCACGTGGAAGGCGTCCTCGTCGCCACTGGAGGAGATCACCTGGAGGTCCTCGCCAGCCGGTGCGCTCCTGGAGGAGCCCGCGTCGCCTCTCGAGGGGTCGGCGCCTCTCGAGGCCTCGTCCTCGCCAAAGGGGTCGGCGTCTCTCGAGGCCTCGCCCTCGCCAGAGTCTTCAGCCTCGTCCGGCTCCAGCGATTCGCCCACCTTCTCCAGCTCCGCAGCCCACAGGTTGCTGCGGGGCCCGCGGAGTCCTGCATGCCTGATGCCCCATTCGTCGAATCTGGGCAGGAGTTGGCGGGCTTCGCGCACGCTCTCCTCCACATAGACGAACAGCGGCAGGGCATCTTCGTTAGTTGGGGACGGAATGGACGCCGTGGCGAAGAGGACTCTCATGACCTGCTTCAGCGCGTCCGAAGTGAAGCTATCCGCGCACAGGCGCATCCTGTCTTCCGAGCCTGAGTACGTCCACATCGGCTCCGAGTGCCATTGGAGGGGAGCAATGCGGCGTTTGATGAAATCCCTCGCCACCATCTGGCCGGTGAGCCCGGCCTCGCGGAGCACCCGAATGCGCTCGTACACCGCCTCCAGCTTGGGGCCCTCGAAGTCGCCGCTCGCCCAACGCGCCCACTTCTTCGGGGGCGCCACGGGCACCTCCAGGAGAGGGTTGGTTCTCTTGGTGTCGATGAAGAACCACCGCTGGCAGAAATCCTCCACTTTCTTCATTATCTTGGTGACCGCATTCTCGCCGAGCCACGTGATGGGGATGTAATCTTCGCTCCTGGCGGCGGCGATGCGGAAGGAGACGCACCCGGTCCGCTCGTTCTGCGCGGTGGACTGAAGGGCGTAGAAGCTGCGGAAGAGATCCACCGAGGGATGGATGCCGACGTACGCCTCGCAGAGATAGGCGAAGATGGCGAGGATGAGTATGGAGTTTGGGTGGAGATGAAGGAGTTGGATCCGGTACGCCTCAAGGATCCCCATGAGGAAGCTGGAGAAGGGAGGAACGAGGCCGGCGTAGAGGGTGTGAAGGAAGATGGGGTAGTACCCCGTGCCGACCTTGCTGCTGCCGGCCGCCTCCATGTTTGTGGCGCCGAGCTCGTGGGTGTTGGCGGCCGCCAGGTGGCGCACCTTCTCAAGCGCCGCCGCACGGACACGGGTTTCCGGCAGCGCCCCCTGGGGTGCAGCACCCCGCGCCGCCGCCGCCGACATGCCAGTCTGCATCGCGGCTTTGCCCTTCTGGTCGGTGGTTGTCTTCTTGGGTGCCATGATCGCTGGAGAAGGGGGTTTTGGAGGCGGAGCGCTCTGGAGAGATGGATGCTTTGGGGGAAGTGTGCGGAGGAGTTACGGGAGAATTGACGGGCGTTGGCTGCGCGCGCAGGCTTTATTGGCCAAAAATCAAGGACGTGATGGGCCCCACCGGGTCGCCCGTTGAAGACGAGCAGATCGTGGCCTCGGGCACAACCGCTGCGCCCCACGTGTCACGGCCCAGGCAGGCATCGTTGGGCCCTAAACGCTTCGCCTCCATCCATGGGCTTCGGCGTGCCCATCGCGGGCCCGGGGGCTACTGTCGGCATAGTGGAAACCAGGGTACCACGGGCCGGCCTGCTAGGGCCCACAACATTCTTCAGAAGACTTCGCTAAGGACCAGGCTCTCCAAGCCTGGCGAGCCTCGCGAGGGTTTTTTCCCTCGCGAGGGACCTCTCCTCCTCGCCAAGGGTTTCTCCTCGGCGAGGGGCCTCTCCTCGAGAGGGCATCTCGGATGCCACCTGCAAATTCTACTAAGGACCAAGCCGAAAGGCTCGGCGATGCCTCTTGCCTCGCGGGGTTCCTTCCTCTCGAAGCCAGCTCTGTCTCCGCGGCAGAGCGCACATGGGCTCTGCACCCTCCGCCGAGTGACGACCGCGCCAGCGCGCGGTGACGGCAGCGCCACAGTTGCCGTTCTTATGTATAAAGGAGTCAACAAAGCTGCACCAAGCAAAGGAGCCCCAAGGATTGCCACTTTGGTGATAAGGGAACCGTCTGCAGCTACCCTCCAAAGGCGACGTCACCGTGGGACACATCCCATCTCAGCAGCGCCAGCCCACCGTCCTATTTGGACGGTGGCTTTTCCAGCTTTGGTGACGCCGCCCCCTGCCGTGGACCGTGTCCATGGACTTTACCTTTATGGTGGACTCTACCTTTATCGTGCACCGCACCTCCTCCTTCGTCGCCATGTGGTAGCCCTTCCCGCCAAGATATTTGGGGGGAAGAGGCCCGAGACATCTATAAAAGGAGGGGGAGCACGCTCGGGCAAGGGGTTCGACTCTTAGTAGTTCACAATCCTGGAGCTTAGACCAAACCCTATATCTGAGTTCTGCAGTAGCCATTGTAGCCACCTCGAGCTCGCCAAGCTCCCTCTGTACTCAAACCTCTCCAAGCAAGTGCAATACATCAGAAGCAGGACGTAGGGGTTTTACCTCACCTAGAGGGCCCTGAACCTGGGTAATACCGTGTGTTCCTCTCTGCAGCGCCTCCCCACGACAATCCAGGCGAGCACCGTCGCCGTGGCACGTTGAGGGTTGTTTGATTCCGTGTTCAGCCCCTTACTCGATCCTTGTGAGACACACCCAGTTCCTGGGACAGATCTCCGACAACAGTAACCGTAACACGAAAGAAATGATGGAGAAATATGGACCGGGGTTCATAGTTTCACTAGTGGCGGCTCTCCTAAGCAAATAATCATGCATTGGGTGAACAAATTAAAGTTGGGCAATTGACATAATCGCACTAATTAATTAATTATGACAAAGCATTCAGTTTATCAATCATACGTAGGCATGTATTCCATAAATAGTTGTAACTACTCGCAATGAGAATTCGCACAACATCTTTTGTCCTGCCATCCGGTTTCAGCTGGGCCAATTGAGTAACAAATGGTAATTAAGGTGTTCCTTTTAATAGAACACCGGAGCAAAGCATTAACACACAATGAACATATGTAATCCTCAAGTTACTAACCATTCCCATCGATGTCCCCATTTCTGTCACTCGAGGTCTCCAGTTCCGGACTAATAACAGGTGCATACAACTTGTAGATACGATCTAAGCATCAATTATATTCATGCAAACATAACGCGCCCAAATCCAAAATCATGCCACTCATGCACTAGTGACAAGCATTAAGCATAACAACATTGCAGCAACAACAATTCATGAACATAAATAATCTGATCATAACGTGCCAATCCATCGGATCCCAACAAACACAACGCATATTACATCGGATTGATCTCGATCATGTAGGGCAGCTCACGAGAACATGGTATTGAACAACAAGGGGGGAGAGAGTACCATCTAGCTACTGCCACAAACCCGTAGTCCATGGGGGAACTACTCACAACTCATCCCGGAGGCCGCGGTGGAGGCGAAGACGGCTCCGGGGGCCAATCCCTGTCCCGGAAGGGTGCCGGAACAGGCAATCTGACCCCCGAAACATGTTGGCGATGGCGGTGGAGCTCTGTATTGTATTTGGGAAAATCCTTCGGGGGTTAGGGTTTTTTCGTCGGGGATGATTTTATAGGCGTCGGAGGTGGCCGAGGGGTGCCCCACAGGGCAGGGGCGGGTCCCACCCGCGGGTGGACCCTAGGCCGCGGCAGCAGGCCACAACTGGCCTGTGGGCTGCCCCTGGGTCGCCCTTCTGGCTCCGGTCCTCATTTGTCCAATAAAAAATCGTCCTAAATTTTCGTCGAATTCGTTCGAGATGTAACTTTCTGCAAAAAAAACAACACAAAAATGGGGAACTGGCACTGGGCATCTTGTCAATAGGTTAGTCCAATAAAATGCCTTGAAATGATATAATAATGTAGCATAAACATGTAATAATGATAGGAATTAAGCATGGCATGATCAAAAATTATAGATACGTTTGACACGTATCAGCATCCCCAAGCTTAATTCCTGCTCGTCCTCGAGTAGGTAAATGATAATCAAAATAATTTTTGAGCTTGACATGCCACCAACATAATCTTGATCAAGATAGTAATGTAAGAGCACATGAGCTGAGATGAAGTGATCCAAAACAATTGTCTATAGTTGATAGCAAGAAAGCAATGTATAACCAAGTTGAATCATTAAAGCAAAACCTTTCATAAATAGTATGTTAAAGACATGAAAGCAATGTGACCCACATATTTGACTAATTCTCAAAGGTAATGGTTCCACGACAAAAGTGTTTGAGAATCAACACAAAGGAAGATGTAAGTATTAGCAAAAATCTTCAACTTCCAATGGCTTATCTTATAGATAAAGTCAATATAAAGATTCATGTTTAATCTGACGATGCAATATGATCAATGATACCCAGTGTCAATGCTAGATGTTTGCTTTGGTGGAGATAGAAGGAAGAGGAAAACTGACTCAACATTAAAAGTAAAAGAATGGCCCTTCGCAGAAGGAAGCAGAGATTAGTCATGTGCTAGAGCTTTTTATTTTTATGAAACAGAAGTAAAACAATTTTGAGGCATGCATGCTTTCATCAACGACTTCACAACAGAGAAGCTATCTAGTCCCCCATAACAAGCAAGGCTTTTAGACTTGTGAGAGCAGCTGGTTTTTAGAGGAGCGAGTACGCTCCTCTTTCTCCTTGGTTTCACCACTGTCCAATGTTTAGAGCTGATTTCTCAGATTTTCATTACGCGGAGGAGAATGGTGAGTTATATTTATATTTTTGCTTAAGCTGCTCTCGGGTTGATTCAAGTGAAGATGTAAACCATCGACACCGGGTGAAAGGGAGGGGGGGAAATGACCTTGCTCGTCATGAGTTATATCTAGCTCTCCACTGCTCCCTCATGAGCTTAAAAACAGAGGCACAAAAAGGAGTATTTTGAATTTTTAAAGATAGCACATGACAAATTTACTTGGAATGGCAAGAAATACCATGCATAGGTAGATATGGTGGACTCAGCTGGAAAGATAGTTTGGCTTTGGGATTTGGATGCACGAGTGAACCATACACTCAGTACGAATTTTTAGGCTTAGCAAATAAGGTATTTGAAGCAAACATCTAACATTAACCGGTAACAGAGTAACATAGGACATCAGTCAATCTTAACCATAAACACTCCATACCGTCTCCCTTGTTGACCAAACAGTTCTTTTGATGGAAAGATTAGCTTTATGAATTAACAACTACGAAACACCACACAGTTTCAAGCTTTTAACTGTATTTCTTTACTAATCAATTTCCACTCAAATAACCATCAAGTTTGAGCATTCATCTTAATATCTCAAAACAATTGATAAGTATCAAATTATCCAACTAGTGATCTACAAGACTATGCAGGTTTTTCATCATACCATTACCCATATTCGGCATTCTACCGTTCTAACATATTAACCAAGCAACCAATTCAACTCTCTAGCAAATATAAGTGAAGCACAAGAGAGTTCAACTACAACAAACTAGCAGCTCTAAACAAGATAAAAGCTAAAAACGAGACCTTACTAGCAAAACAAACAATAGCTAAGAATACTCAACCAAGTATAAGTGAAGCACAAGAGTATTCCACGAAAAAGTGGAGCGTGTATCTCTCCCACACAAATAAAGCTAGGATCCAACAAGGATATGACCAGCAAACAAACAAAATAAAACTGAAAGCAAAAAGACGCTCCAAGCATAACACATAATATGTAAAGTGATAAAAACGTAGTTTCAACGAAACGACCTGATGGTTTTTGGTGAAGAGTGGGGATGCCTTGGGCATCCCCAAGCTTAGATGCTTGAATCTTCTTAAATATTCCAGGGGGATTCCATGGGGGCATCCCCAAGCTTGAGCTTTTCTCCATTCTCACATCACCGTGTCGTTCAAAACTTAAAAACTCCCTTCACACAAAACTTCTCATAAACTGATTAGAGGGGTTAGTACTCATTAAATAAAATCACTTGAGCTCCATTAAGAAAAATTGAAAATACTCAATTTAACATTATCTACTGTATACAAAGCCTCTGTGACGCCTTTCCATGAAAAGAAACCACAAAGAAAGCTCGTGTAAGAAGCAACGCAAATAAAGACAGAAATCTGTCAAAACAGAACAGTCTGTAAGATCGAATAAAAGAGGCACCTCTGTAGCTCAAATTAGAAAAATCAAAACTAATGAAAGATATATAAACATATCAGGTTTTCTGTCTAAAAATATCAGAAAAATATAAAATTCAGGGATTTTCTGGATTTTCGAACAGTGAAGGGAAGAAATCTGTTTCTGGACAGCAAAATAATACCTCGCACTTTCAATGCATTAGTGGCTAAACTGTGGGGACCCCGGACTAGCTGTCCGAAATACCCTTGTGCCTACAACAGCGATCCCATGATCAGTGTGTCGCTGAGCACAATCAAACTGGTAATCAAGGAACATCCATAATTACCGAAGGAATATACTTACTTGATTGAAGTCATACTCTTCAATAGGCACTTGCAGCGGAAATCACCATACAGCGTGGAGCCCAAGTCATTCGCCTTAACCCTACAGGCAACTGACTGGGAAGCGCCCTAGTTCGCATTGACGTCAGTTCCGTCTCCTTCTTCAAGCTGCTCTTCTTTAAAATCTGGCTAAGACAATAGCCAGGGACGAAACCATTATGAGTACAATGGGAATTGTACTCGCAAACTACCCCCGAAAGAGCATGCACTACCCTTTTCTTTTTTTGTTTATAGTTTGAGTAAAACTTTGTTTGCTTTGAAAACTCTAATCTTTATTGAAAAGAGAATGATAGACTTTTGTTCAATAAAACTTTGTCTGAAAACTCTATAACTTTGGTTGAAGTAAAATAAGAGAAATTTTATAACTTTTCATAAACCTTGTATATTTTTCAAAACATCTATAGCCTTTGTTAAAGAAAACGAAAAGAAGGCTTTAGATTTTTTTTTTTCCATAAAACTGTCTTTGTAAAGGGTTTTCTTTTAAAACATTTTTCCCGAAAAATAGCTGTTTGTTAAAATAAGAAGTCCCTTTTTAAAAACGTTTTACCCGGAAAAATCACCATTTTGTTTATTTATCCAAAACTCCTCCTTTTTCCCGACCATGTCTCATCATGGTCCAATTATTTCCAACAACTCATACCAGCACATTGGCATAGTTGCATAAAACATCCTTCACATCATTTTCTCTTTCAAATCTCAAACCTTTTTCCAAAACTTGCACATAGGCCTAGTACAGCCTCCCAACTGTCCATATCCGAGGACTCGGCTATTCGAATAGTTTTACCCTCTGCAGAGGTAGCACGCTTTTCCCACACCCATCCGGTAGCTCATCGTGTCTGCCACGTCCCGCCATACAAGGTGTATGCGAAGTTGAGCCACCGGCCATAGCCTTTCCTTTGCTCATGCTAGTATAGGACCCTGCCCTTACGATTTCACCATTCCTTCAACACCTAGTACAGGATCCCCGTCGAGGAACCTAGATGTAAGGACTCATAGTTTTGCCCGGCGGGCGCGAAGCTCTTCAATCCCTCAATCCCTCAGATTGCCGGGACCCAGGTCAGGGGGTAGGTCGCCATGACCATCCCCTCATGCATAACGGAGTCATCTCCGTCGATGAGGTATCCAGTACTAACACGAGCAAACTATATGACTACGCCCGTTCCCATATTTGGGTAGGTGTGGTCGCACAGGTTATCGGCTGGTCGTCATGGTACTAAGACACAATGTGCATTTTTCATAAACAACTCCCTTTATCACTTCTCCATTTTAACACCGATAACTCGGCATTTCACATTCTTCCAAGTACTTTGAAAAGGAGTTTTGGAATAAATCCTATTTTTCCATCCTATAGTTATACATATCTACTCTTGGCAAAATAGTTTTTCATATCTTTATAAAAAGGTTTTTAAAATCATCGCTACTTTTGAATACTTCAGGTGATCAAATAGATGAATATAAATGCAAGCTCAGTGAAGTAGCTTGCCTGTTTCCAGCATAATGTCTCTGGACTTGATACTCTTGATCAAAGAAATAAACTCCGGTGCTTATCCAATAAATCCTTTCCACGGTTTACTCCGATAGCGTTGGTATCTAACGTCGTAAAAAGGAAAGATCACAATCAACATATAGTAGAGCACTCCAACAACAATCATCAAACAATTACTAACAAACAACAATCATGATGGAAAACTATTAGTTAACAAACAAGTTTGGCAGTCACCTCACTACTCATGTTTATAAAAATATGGTTAAAGTTGTCATTAAGCATCTTTATTTAAACAGGAAATACTTCAGACAAAAGTTAATCCACCAACTCTTTTTTGTAATTCTAAATATCTTACCAAGCTATGGTAGAGATATTACTAGATACTCAACTTAAAGACCACCAAGTTTAACAATCAAGGTAGTCATATTAATTACACAAAATGATCTAACAAGAGAATAAACAAGAAATACCTACCATTACCAAACTACTCAATCAAGCATCACAACAACTCTCAAGCATCACACTGGGCTATTGCACTCACAAAGCAACACGATTTGATTTCGATTTAATTGAATTAACCATCATTTAATTGTGTCACAATTATGGCAGAAACTAGGGTTTCATGTTTAATTACATAACTTTTGTTCTGTTGGTCACAAAAATGTGAACTAAAATTCTGTGGATAGCTACTGATGTGTAGAAGCTAACCCAATTGGATTTAATTCAATTTGAGTTATTAAACTCCCTGTATAAATGTTTTAATCCAGAATGCTGGTTTTCTTGTTTTTGCTACAACTCAAATTAATTGTAATCAAAAATTAAATCCTTTTAGGGATAGCTAGTATTTCTTATATGTGATCTAACAAAATTGGTTTGACCTCATTTGGATTAGTAGAGCATCAGAAACAAACAAGTTTAGGTTTTATACCTTCTGTGGCATTTTGGATATCATTATTTATTTATTAATCTAAATGGGGTGAAACCACTTTAGTGAGTTAGATAATTTCATAGGCTTTCCAGAACATTTTCATTTTCTATTTTTAGATTCCTAGATCTCAAGATATTCCTTTTCAAAGTTCTAATCAAATTTCTGACAGAGAAATTTACCTATTTTAAGTTTATCAATTAGCACATTTGGCATTTTCATTTTAAATCAGGGATTTATCCAACATGGCCTGCATCTATGTGAAGATGGCATGTTGTACTTTCTACAAGATTTTAGTTTGCTATTTTTAGGCCTCTGGTTAAATAGGAATTTGCATGGGAAGGGGGCTATCTCTGTTATTTCATGTGGTGGGAATTATTGCTTAGCCATTTTTCATAGATGCTACTTTTTATACAGAAATTATTTTGGGGTTCACAACACTTGGTCATGAGAGTACACTAACTATACTAACATGACATACCAATACAAACATCTAAATAAATACAGAACATAGCTACTTTGCCTAATGTTTCCATCAACCTAGACTAATTATTTTTGAAAAATAAAACTTTCATTTGAATCTATGTAACTTGATCTTTCTAACCATGCAAGGATTTCAAATTTTGGTGGGGCAGATTTATCAGAAAATGCATGCCAAGCTGGCTACTCTAAACTATTTTTCAGCACTTAGCAGTTTTCAGAGATCTCAAACTGGGCGGGGAACTAGCCGGGACCGTTGATCTCGAGATCGACGGCCCACGGCCATCGTCTCCATCCCGATAGGCAGAGAACGTGGGAGAGAGGGAGAGCGGCCGGGGAGCTACCTGCCGGCAGCGAGGGGCGGCGGTGGAGCTTGGGGTCGACGGAGGATGGTCCGGGCTGCAGCTGGGAGGCGGTGGCGTCGTTGGAGAGGCACCACAGCGGCGGCACGGCGGCGGCGGCCGTGCAGCTCGAGTGGAGCTCGAGCTCCTCTTCTGCTGCCCTGCGGCTTCTAGGTGAGGGAGAGGGAGTGGTGGAGGTGGTGCTGGTGAGAAGTGAGGCCGAGGGGGCATTTTATAGCCGGGAGCGGCTCGGGCTCGTGGCCGGCAAGGGAGAGGCGCGTGCGTGCATGGGCTGCGTGCGGGCGAGCTTGGTCAGCGTCGTGCGGGGCAAGGGAGGCACGGGCGCGGCGCCAGGGGGTCAAGGGGAGTGTGGCGCGTGCCGTGGTGGTCGGGTGCGTCTCGGGCGGGTGTGTGTCGGCCGGGGTGGTCGCGGTAAAGTGCGCCCGCAAGGTGTTCGACGCCTGGTCGGCCGGCAGTCCACCGGCGAATGCGGCCAGGGGGAGGGGCCAGGAGCAAGGAGCTCGAGTTGGGGAGCATCTAGGGAGCAAGGGGCAGCTCCAGGACGTGCTGGCTTGGGGTTTTGGTGCCGGTTTGGAACAAGTGAGCATGGGGGTGGCCATCTCCATGCCATAGGTGTTCTAGGGTTAGGTTTAGGTCATGGGGATGCTTGGGCTTGTCCAGAAGGTGCAGGGGAGTGCTGGGTGGGTGCTGGACAAGGAGGGAACACGCATGGAGCTAGTTTGGGCTGCCATTTGAGTATAGGGGTATAGGGTACCATTTTGCACTATTTGCAACTATTAGGTACTTTAATGCTAAAGAAATAGATGAAGTGCAAGTGTGCAAAATGCTGTGGAAAATAAGAATAAGTGTTTGGAATTTTTGGTGCGATGATGGAATTTATTTGATAGGTGCATCATAGCACATTTTGTGATTTGGTAAAATTAAAGAAAGTAATAGAAATGTAAATTTAGATTTTTGAAATTATATTTTGAAGAGGGAAGAAATATTAGAGCAAAGTGGGAGTGAGCACTATGTCACCCCAATGGTTTTTGGTTTAAAAGAAAATATTAATTTCTCACTTAGAGAAATTTGTGTGGCACTTGTCCCATTATTTTATGTGTTGATGTTTTGATTCTGTTTCTTTTCCTTTCTTCATAATTTTATTTAGCAAACACACACATCAAAGGATAAATCACAAGCAATATTCACATCACAATCAAGACCACACAATTCAAACCACCTGAATTAATCACACCACCAATTCCATAATTCACAATACTATCTTATAAAAAAATGATCACACTCAATTATGACAAGATGAGGTTTAAGAAATATCTCAACTCATAATTTAATTGTTTTCAAAAAGGTTTGAGAAAGGAAATATGTGGGGTAATATATTTCCCACTAGAGTTGTTTTCAAAAGGAGTGGAAATCAGGGTTTATAAAATGGGAGTTGCATATACATGCAAAATATCAAGGTTGATAATTAAATAGGAGATAACATATAGGTCTCCATATTTTTGGGGAACACATAATTTTGGGAAATACTTTTACTTTCTCAACTAGAGAGTATTTTATTTTCTGCTGAAATCAAACCTCATTGAAATAGACTTTGGCCAAAATAAGATTGGAAAAGATATATGGAATATACTCTTGTCATAACATGAGCACCAAGTTTAATATATTTTACTTGGGCTGGATTCTTGGATTAATATTTACTAGTCAAACAATATAAACATCAAGTCACACAAGGTCAAACAGGACAATATACGGAGAAACACAATCATTAGTGAAGTAATTTCAAAAAGTTTTTGTTGGTTCTGAATTTTGGGTCTTGTTAATTCTTATTATAAATTTGGGGTGTTACAAATCCTTCCCCCCTTAAAATAAATCTCGTCCCGAGATTTTGCCCGGGGTATGGGGGAGTACGAGGGCACGGGTTTTGGGCTGGCTATACTTCCGAGATCGTTGCTTCTTCAGTGAGGTTGCCAGGTGAGATCTTGACAATTTGATGTTGCGAGGTCGTTCCTAGTCGATAATTTTCCCTGAGGTGTTCAGAGCCTGGATGATAGGGTTGACTTGACGATCGATGCTGATGGATAGTCTTGGTTAGCTATTTCCAGTTTCTACGAGGCTGGGGTGCAAGGAACTAATTATTACCACGTTCTGGTATACCTATTGCAGGTCTTCCCCCCTTAAAAAGGGGTTTTTAATCGGTCTTGCTGAAGTTTGCAGCTGGAGTTGACTTGGAGGCATTATTCTTCTTGATGATCTTCGTCTCGGTTGCCACTCCTTGGTGCTTGGTGTCGGTGCAGATATCATTTTGTACCCTTTTCACCTTACAGGGGTCGTAGATGGGGACGTGTGGTTTTCAGGTTGCGTCGAGTCTGCGTACTCAACTCTCTTCGGTTTTCTAGGTAGATGAAGGATGTTAACAACTGCTAAGGGCGTCTAAACTTGCTTGGTGGTTGACGTTGTCCACCGCAGGTGCTTACGTCGTTTGATTCTTCTGGGTATTCCATTGGTTATTTGTCTTCAGGCTTGTCCTTCTTCAGCTGAGTAAAGGAGGAACTTCATTGCTGACTTCCTTGGTTCTTGAGCTTCATGAATCGTTGGTAAGAATCTTAAGAAGTACAGTCTAGATTATCGAGCTTCCAGAGGAATCTAAAAGTCAGTTCGAGTGTCCTGAGTAGGTGGTTTGGTCTGCTGTTTTACGAGGGTGCAAGGGTCATGTTCTCAGTTAACCTTAAAAGTTAGAGAAAGAGCTTCATGTCAACAGTCGATGCTCGTGCTTTCTTGAATCCTCCTTCGGTGTGATTGGTCGAGGCCAGTTGAAAAGGATGATTGCTAGATAGGTGACGTTGATGGTGCTTGCTTCTGGGTTCAATGATGCGCAGATGGTCTTCAATGTTGATCGACTTCGGCCTTGATGATGGCGATCTTCTCACTACCGACTATAAGTGATTCTTTCTATATCACCTCTCTTTTGTCAAAACTTGTGGTTAGATAAGGCCAGTTAGTACCGTCATAAACTGGGTTGGATGTTAATCTAGAATTTGGTAAGTTTGTTCGAAAGTCACGACTTAATGGACCTTAGAAAAAGGTTAGTGAAGAATCTTCACACCAGTTGTTTTCCAAACAGGTACCTTTGTCTTTATTGTTTCGATTAGTTGAGCCGGGTTGAACTAAGATTGTTTTTCTGCAGATGACGTCGGGTGGCGTCCATTTCCTGGGGTAGCTTCATGTTGATGATCTTTGAAGTTGGTTTCCTTCGGGTTGGTTGGTGGCAATCTCCCTTGGATGGGTCTTGTGCTTGAGGCTTCATATAATCTTCAGAAAATCAGCGGCAGGCTAGGGTTCTCATCCATCTTTCCCAAGTTTGCGGTGATAGGTGGGAGTTAGTCTTATTTCACGGGACAAATTTGGGTGGGTCAAACCTAGCAAGGCTAGCGCAAGAGATTAAGGTGCTACTAACTGCTCGTCAAGCGGGTAGGTACATGATCCTCTTTGAAACCCATCATTACCGTCGGTCTCTGAACTCGAATCTTCATAGCAACTCTTATGCACTCCTTGAGTTCCTGTAATTACCAATTCTAAATGAGTCTCCTTATGTCCTCGTTTCATGTCAAGGTTTGCGGTCCTAGAGGACTAGTAGGTACTATCGTGGACTTGAGTTAGTTCTTAACCCAAAGTTAGATATGATAAGTTGGTGTGGTATTCTTGTAATTTCACAAGTTAATTTTGTGACGTGGGGCTCGTGTCTTCACGAGGTTGGCGTACAATTGCAGTTTCCTTCAAGATCTTGACGCACTTGCTCCAGATGGTGCATGAAGTCCATGGTCTGACTTGCCGGTTAGGTTACAAAACTTTTCGGCTATTTGGCTAAGGATCGGGGGTCTTTTGTATCTTGCGGAACTGTCAGATCTTGAGATGAGAGGGAAAATATTTTAGAAAGATTTCCCTTGGCGGGTTTACATCCGCAACAAGGTACAACTATGGCGAAGAGATCAAAATTGTTTTTTTTTTGTTAGGTGGCAAAAGGAAACTAAACTTTTCTTTTTATGAAAACTCCTTTTCCCATCTCACAAACAACACACAAGCAGAGTTCACACAAGCAAGGTGCACACAGGGTACGTCTAGTACCAACAGACGCCTAATACTCGTGGTAGTCGGGGGTAACCAAAGTTCCTATCATGAGTTTTTCCTAGGGGTCTTTGTCGAACATGGCTGGTGGAGTCTTCATTTTATCGCCTTAGTCTTCTGCTGGAGAAATTGAGATCGTCGATGTTGCAACATGAGTAGAATTGTTGATGTTGAGCTGAGGTCTTCGGAGGTCTCTTGCTTTGTTGACATTGACGATATTGGCATTTGTGAATCCACCGCCTTGATGTTAAATGTTGGGTATTTGTGATGGAAGCTTCTTCCTTATGGGTGCTAACTGATTAGGTCTCACTTGGGTTCATCATCAGGTATACTCTTGGTTTTGAAGGGGTAAGAGATAACAGAAGATTCCTTGAAAAATCTTAAAATAGAGGGGTAAGACGCTGAAATATTTGAGGAGATGAGAGCAGCGAAGCCATTTTCGGACTTCTCTAGATAAAAATATATTTTGGTAAAAATATATTTTTAACAAAAATATTTGCTTTCCTAACTAACGTCCATGCTAACTAAGGTCTCCTACAGTCAGGATTGCTCTGATACCAAGTCTGTGGGGACCCCGGACTAGCTGTCCGAAATACCCTTGTGCCTACATCAGCGATCCCATGATCAGTGTGTCGCTGAGCACAATCAAACTGGTAATCAAGGAACATCCATAATTACCGAAGGAATATACTTACTTGATTGAAGTCATACTCTTCAATAGGCACTTGCAGCGGAAATCACCATACAGCGTGGAGCCCAAGTCATTCGCCTTAACCCTATAGGCAACTGACTGGGAAGCGCCCTAGTTCGCATTGACGTCAGTTCCGTCTCCTTCTTCAAGCTGCTCTTCTTTAAAATCTGGCTAAGACAATAGCCAGGGACGAAACCATTATGAGTACAATGGGAATTGTACTCGCAAACTACCCTCGAAAGAGCATGCACTACCCTTTTCTTTTTTTGTTTATAGTTTGAGTAAAACTTTGTTTGCTTTGAAAACTCTAATCTTTATTGAAAAGAGAATGATAGACTTTTGTTCAATAAAACTTTGTCTGAAAACTCTATAACTTTGGTTGAAGTAAAATAAGAGAAATTTTATAACTTTTCATAAACCTTGTATATTTTTCAAAACATCTATAGCCTTTGTTAAAGAAAACGAAAAGAAGGCTTTAGATTCTTTTTTTTTTCATAAAACTGTCTTTGTAAAGAGTTTTCTTTTAAAACATTTTTCCCGAAAAATAGCTGTTTGTTAAAATAAGAAGTCCCTTTTTAAAAACGTTTTACCCGGAAAAATCACCATTTTGTTTATTTATCCAAAACTCCTCCTTTTTCCCGACCATGTCTCATCATGGTCCAATTATTTCCAACAACTCATACCAGCACATTGGCATAGTTGCATAAAACATCCTTCACATCATTTTCTCTTTCAAATCTCAAACCTTTTTCCAAAACTTGCACATAGGCCTAGTACAGCCTCCCAACTGTCCATATCCGAGGACTCGGCTATTCGAATAGTTTTACCCTCTGCAGAGGTAGCACGCTTTTCCCACACCCATCCGGTAGCTCATCGTGTCTGCCACGTCCCGCCATACAAGGTGTATGCGAAGTTGAGCCACTGGCCATAGCCTTTCCTTTGCTCATGCTAGTATAGGACCCTGCCCTTACGATTTCACCATTCCTTCAACACCTAGTACAGGATCCCCCGTCGAGGAACCTAGATGTAAGGACTCGTAGTTTTGCCCGGCGGGCGCGAAGCTCTTCAATCCCTCAATCCCTCAGATTGCCGGGACCCAGGTCAGGGGGTAGGTCGCCATGACCATCCCCTCATGCATAACGGAGTCATCTCCGTCGATGAGGTATCCAGTACTAACACGAGCAAACTATATGACTACACCCGTTCCCATATTTGGGTAGGTGTGGTCGCACAGGTTATCGGCTGGTCGTCATGGTACTAAGACACAATGTGCATTTTTCATAAACAACTCCCTTTATCACTTCTCCATTTTAACACCGATAACTCGGCATTTCACATTCTTCCAAGTACTTTGAAAAGGAGTTTTGGAATAAATCCTATTTTTCCATCCTATAGTTATACATATCTACTCTTGGCAAAATAGTTTTTCATATCTTTGTAAAAAGGTTTTTAAAATCATCGCTACTTTTGAATACTTCAGGTGATCAAATAGATGAATATAAATGCAAGCTCAGTGAAGTAGCTTGCCTGTTTCCAGCATAATGTCTCTGGACTTGATACTCTTGATCAAAGAAATAAACTCCGGTGCTTATCCAATAAATCCTTTCCAAGGTTCACTCCGATAGCGTTGGTATCTAACGTCGTAAAAAGGAAAGATCACAATCAACATACAGTAGAGCACTCCAACAACAATCATCAAACAATTACTAACAAACAACAATCATGATGGAAAACTTATTAGTTAACAAACAAGTTTGGCAGTCACCTCACTACTCATGTTTATAAAAATATGGTTAAAGTTGTGATTAAGCATCTTTATTTAAACAGGAAATACTTCAGACAAAAGTTAATCCACCAACTCTTTTTTGTAATTCTAAATATCTTACCAAGCTATGGTAGAGATATTACTAGATACTCAACTTAAAGACCACCAAGTTTAACAATCAAGGTAGTCATATTAATTACACAAAATGATCTAACAAGAGAATAAACAAGAAATACCTACCATTACCAAACTACTCAATCAAGCATCACAACAACTCTCAAGCATCACACAGGGCTATTGCACTCACAAAGCAACACGATTTGATTTCGATTTAATTGAATTAACCATCATTTAATTGTGTCACAATTATGGCAGAAACTAGGGTTTCATGTTTAATTACATAACTTTTGTTCTGTTGGTCACAAAAATGTGAACTAAAATTCTGTGGATAGCTACTGATGTTTAGAAGCTAACCCAATTGGATTTAATTCAATTTGAGTTATTAAACTCCCTCTATAAATGTTTTAATCCAGAATGCTGGTTTTCTTGTTTTTGCTACAACTCAAATTAATTGGAATAAAAAATTAAATCCTTTTAGGGATAGCTAGTATTTCTTATATGTGATCTAACAAAATTGGTTTGACCTCATTTGGATTAGTAGAGCATCAGAAACAAACAAGTTTAGGTTTTATACCTTCTGTGGCATTTTGGATATCATTATTTATTTATTAATCTAAATGGGGTGAAACCACTTTAGTGAGTTAGATAATTGCATAGGCTTTCCAGAACATTTTCATTTGCTATTTTTAGATTCCTAGATCTCAAGATATTCCTTTTCAAAGTTCTAATCAAATTTCTGACAGAGAAATTTACCTATTTTAAGTTTATCAATTAGCACATTTGGCATTTTCATTTTAAATCAGGGATTTATCCAACATGATCATGGCCTGCATTTATGTGAATATGGCATGTTGTACTTTCTACAAGATTTTAGTTTGCTATTTTTAGGCCTCTGGTTAAATAGGAATTTGCATGGGAAGGGGGCTATCTCTGTTATTTCATGTGGTGGGAATTATTGCTTAGCCATTTTTCATAGATGCTACTTTTTATACAGAAATTATTTTGGGGTTCACAACACTTGGTCATGAGAGTACACTAACTATACTAACATGACATACCAATACAAACATCTAAATAAATATAGATTAATTTCTATGATTGGATCAAAAGGCCTAAGCAGTAATCTGTTTTCAGAAGTTTCTGAAAACAGACAGAACATAGCTACTTTGCCTAATGTTTCCATCAAGCTAGACTAATTATTTTTGAAAACTAAAACTTTAATTTGAATCTATGTAACTTGATCTTTCTAACCATGCAAGGATTTCAAATTTTGGTGGGGCAGATTTATCAGAAAATGCATGCCAAGCTGGCTACTCTAAACTATTTATTCAGAGATCTCAAACTGGGCGGGAACTAGTCGGGACCGTTGATCTCGAGATCGACGGCCCACGGCCATCGTCTCCATCCCGATAGGCAGAGAACGTGGGAGAGAGGGAGAGCGGCCGGGGAGCTACCTGCCGGCGGCGAGGGGCGGCGGTGGAGCTTGGGGTCGACGGAGGATGGTCTGGGCTGCAGCTGGGAGGCGGTGGCGTCGTTGGAGAGGCACCACAGCGGCGGCACGGCGGCGGCGGCTGTGCAGCTCGAGTGGAGCTCGAGCTCCTCTTCTGCTGCCCTGCGGCTTCTAGGTGAGGGAGAGGGAGTGGTGGAGGTGGTGCTGGTGAGAAGTGAGGCCGAGGGGGCATTTTATAGCCGGGAGCGGCTCGGGCTCGTGGCCGGCAAGGGAGAGGCGCGTGCGTGCATGGGCTGCGTGCGGGCGAGCTTGGTCGGCGTCGTGCGGGGCAAGGGAGGCACGGGCGCGGCGCCAGGGGGTCAAGGGGAGTGTGGCGCGTGCCGTGGTGGTCGGGTGCGTCTCGGGCGGGTGTGTGTCGGCCGGGGTGGTCGCGGTAAAGTGCGCCCGCAAGGTGTTCGACGCCTGGTCGGCCGGCAATCCACCGGCGAATGCGGCCAGGGGGAGGGGCCAGGAGCAAGGAGCTCGAGTTGGGGAGCATCTAGGGAGCAAGGGGCAGCTCCAGGACGTGCTGGCTTGGGGTTTTGGTGCCGGTTTGGAACAAGTGAGCATGGGGGTGGCCATCTCCATGCCATAGGTTTTCTAGGGTTAGGTTTAGGTCATGGGGATGCTTGGGCTTGTCCAGAAGGTGCAGGGGAGTGCTGGGTGGGTGCTGGACAAGAAGGGAACACGCGTGGAGCTAGTTTGGGCTGCCATTTGAGTATAGGGGTATAGGGTACCATTTTGCACTATTTGCAACTATTAGGTACTTTAATGCTAAAGAAATAGATGAAGTGCAAGTGTGCAAAATGCTGTGGAAAATAAGAATAAGTGTTTGGAATTTTTGGTGCGATGATGGAATTTATTTGATAGGTGCATCATAGCACATTTTGTGATTTGGTAAAATTAAAGAAAGTAATAGAAATGTAAATTTAGATTTTTGAAATTATATTTTGAAGAGGGAAGAAATATTAGAGCAAAGTGGGAGTGAGCACTATGTCACCCCAATGGTTTTTGGTTTAAAAGAAAATATTAATTTCTCACTTAGAGAAATTTGTGTGGCACTTGTCCCATTATTTTATGTGTTGATGTTTTGATTCTGTTTCTTTTCCTTTCTTCATAATTTTATTTAGCAAACACACACATCAAAGGATAAATCACAAGCAATATTCACATCACAATCAAGACCACACAATTCAAACCACCTGAATTAATCACACCACCAATTCCATAATTCACAATACTATCTTATAAAAAAAATGATCACACTCAATTATGACAAGATGAGGTTTAAGAAATATCTCAACTCATAATTTAATTGTTTTCAAAAAGGTTTGAGAAAGGAAATATGTGGGGTAATATATTTCCCACTAGAGTTGTTTTCAAATGGAGTGGAAATCAGGGTTTATAAAATGGGAGTTGCATATACATGCAAAATATCATGGTTGATAATTAAATAGGAGATAACATATAGGTCTCCATGTTTTTGGGGGAACACATAATTTTTGGAAATACTTTTACTTTCTCAACTAAAGGGTATTTTATTTGCTGCTGAAATCAAACCTCATTGAAATAGACTTTGGCCAAAATAAGATTGGAAAAGATATATGGAATATACTCTTGTCATAACATGAGCACCAAGTTTAATATATTTTACTTGGGCTGGATTCTTGGATTAATACTTACTAGTCAAACAATATAAACATCAAGTCACACAAGGTCAAACAGAACAATATACAGAGAAACACAACCATTAGTGAAATAATTTCAAAAAGTTTTTGTTGGTTCTGAATTTTGGGTCTTGTTAATTCTTATTATAAATTTGGGGTGTTACATAAACTTGACACAAAAAACAAAAAAAAAGATACAATGAAGTTGCTACAGAGGAAACAACTCCATGACTCAAGAAAAGCAAAAAGAAACTGAAAGAAAAATAAAATGGGTTGTCTCCCAATAGCACTTTTCTTTAAAGCCTTTTAGCTAGGCCCAGTAATTTCAATGATGCTCACATAAGAATAAGAGTTGAAACACACAAGAGAGCATCATGAAGCAAATATAAAATACATTTAAGTCTAACCCTCTTCCTATGCATAGGCATCTTGTAAGAAAATAAATCAATGAAGCATAAAGCTTCTAGCATAGGAAGGTAAAACAATAGCAACATAGAGAGAGGTGTTTTAGTAAAATGAAAGCTCCTCCAACCATATTTTTCTCTCTCATAATAATTTTCAGTAGCATCATGAACAAACTCAAAAATATAATTGTCACATAAAACAGGCTTTTCATGATCTACAAGCACATAATTTAGATCCATCTCAAAAATAGTGGGATCAAACCCACTTTCAATAGCATTATAATTTTTATTATCAAGTAACATAGGACCATCATCAAGAGCTTTATCATATAGACTTTCTAAGCACAACTCTTCATTATCGTGCATCTCAATGGTTGGAGTAAATAAAGGATTATCATAAGATTTATCAATATAGCATGGGTTATCATATATAACAAGATCATTTTTATCAAAAAGGGATGTTTCAAATGAATCAATGGGATCATAGCATTCATCCTCCTTTTGTAAGGAAGGAGGACAATCAAATAATGTATGAGTTAGAGAGTTACTCTCATTAGAAGGTAGAGATGGGTAGCTACTCTATTCTTCCTCCTCTTGTTCGTCACTCTCCTCCTCGTTTTCATCCAATGAGCTTCCAGTTTCAACAATTTCTTCTTCCATAGGCTCCTGCACGGCATTAGTCTCTTCTTCTGGGGGGAGATAAACCCTTAAGAAATTCAGTAATATAAGAATTTCCATCTTTGTAATTATCCATGCAATATTTAAGTATAGCAAAACTTTCAGATTTATAAGGAGCATCATCATCATTTTCAATCAAAGAAGAAATTTCATAAGCACCCTTCCATGCAATAAATTCTTCAATAGGTTCCACATCATAAAAATCATAGTTTCCCTTAGCATAAGATGCTAAGGTTTCATTATCATTGCCAGTACATTGAAAAGGAAGGTGTTTAAAATTCATGCTACAACTAGACTCATCACAGCAATAAGATATATCATAATTTAAGCACAAGTCTCTAGCATAATTGTTCAGAGTATTAATTATTTTCCATAAGTGTATCCCTTTTTGTGATAAGCGGTATTCCTTATAATATTCTTGTTGATTGTAGCGCCCCGACCCCGGAATTATACAGTGAGGCTATGTAGTTGGCACAGCCATCAAGGTATAATACAAAGATCGAGACTTGTGGAACAGAACTGGCACAAAGCATGACTCTACGACACAAAACATTATATAGCAACTCATATAACGAGAAGAATACAAATATTACAAACAAAAGGATCGCAGATCCAACAATTCAACAAGCGGAAGCGAAGTAAGTAGCGTTGTCTAATACAACAAGAAGCAAATTATGGCCTAAGAGGCCTACAGATAAACATCACCCAAGCCAGCTTGTTCCACGGTCCCAAGCTGCCACCTGGGAACCCCAGACTAGTAGTCGACGTCAACGAAGAAAACCACCTAGTTGCTCGGTGTCGTCCTCCTCTGAAATACAAATCATATAGGCAGCAAAGAGAGACTGAGTACGATGTACTCGCAAGTTTAGTAGGGCGATATAGGCCCAATGACTGACGGAGGCTCTAAAGCTTTATATGTATTTCTTTTGCATAAAGCTAAATTTCATAAACCGAAACATAAAAGACCCATGGCATTCGTCTAATCAGAGTATTTTTATAAAGGGGTAAGAGAGTAACATTTTTCATCTTCGGTTCTCAACGAACCTACTCACAACCATCACCACTCATCTCACACAAAGGCACTCCCTCGACTCACCCTCGAGGAAATGAACCTTTATCTCATATTGGTTATGCAACCTTTAGCTGCCATATCAATTAGGTTATAAGTTATCTATGGTCTCGTATATCCGTTCCCAAGTCGTCCATAACCGCGGACACGGCTTTTCGAAAAGATTTAACCCTGCAGGGGTGTACTATTTGAAGTCGCCAGGTTCCGAGGGAATCCCAGCTCCTTATCCATTGGTACCGTCCGGCTCACCTAGTTGGCCCTCTTCCGGGGAAGGCCGGCGAGCGGGCGCGGTTAGACCTTTACAAAGCATGAGGCTTACTCAAGGATCATCAGTGTGCGGAAGGACAGGATCAGCGCTCTCAGCGCCCTGCCCCGCGGCCACATCCTAAACACCACCCTCCTCGTTCCTTTTTCCACTCGCACCACACACGCGCAAATGGAAATAGCAAACTAGAGGACCCTTGACAAGCCCCTCACAAATTATTCGGTCGGTAAGGCGCCCATACACCCACCAATGGCAGCACGCTCGATCTTGGTTCTAGAGACAAGAACTCGCACCTAGGGGCTAGAGTGAGGCAAAACACCATCCCGATGGCAACTCACCCGAACCGTCTTAGCATTTTAATTAAGCATCACCATTATCCACCGTGCCCGAATCATTCCATCAACATAAACAATTATGGAAATAATAACGGACATAAAGCATTTATATAAGCCTTGCTAAGCATAGCTAAGCATATGAATACAACAATTCTATTTGTATCTCGGCCAACACTTCAACCCTAGGTTTCATAGGTAGGGATACATGTGATTGGCTCGGGGAAGAACATGCATTCATAGGATATTCTAATAATTACCAAAGAGATATTTGAACCGCATGCAAATAATATGGTGGATAAAATAATTTGATAAAATCATAGGATGCTAGATGCCAAGAAGGTTAGGTTATCTCTTGCCTTGCTGCCCGGGCGCGTAGTATTGATCGTCGGGGTAGTTATCGGTAACCTCGACTCCGGAATCTATCGATACCCAAAAGAAAATACAAAGCACACATAAATCACACGAACTCAAAATGCAATGCTCAAACACATGATGACATGTCAAATTGATGCAAGGTTATCAACATTTAATTGATCTAACAATTTAAATGGAGTTCCAAATAATTGGTGCAATTATTTGAGAGCAACCCCATATTTATCTTAGTGACCACAATCTTATAAACTATTAATTTATTATAGAAGTGGCTTAATATGCATGATCATGACAAGAATGGTTAGGGTTGGTCATTCCAAAACAATTTGGTACTCATTTGTACTTTTCGGGATACCGATGAATAAATAACAAATTAAAATAATTAAGTGAGTTTAATTCCTTTGATCAAATTAAGAACAACATCAATTAAATATTTGTGTTCATGATGTGATAAGTGTATGGTTTGATAGCATTTGACATGTTGATCACATTGGTAATTGATTTGTAATTTTTGGACAATTATTTAATAAGTTATGAATTTTCCTAGGTTGGGATTATTTAACCCATTTTAGGAATTCTTAATTAATTTACAAAAATATGGTTTCAAATAAACATTTCAATTTGTCCAGTGCTTAGAGTTTGTCTTGCTGATCACAACGGTATTTTATTTGCAATTTTTGAATCAAAATTCGAAAAGATACAAAAGTTATATTTTCAGGTAAAATTAAAAAGGGAGGGCAAAAACCCTGGCAGGCCGGCCAGGCCGGGTGCAGGCTGGCCATCATGGCCGGGCCACACACCGAGGAGCCCCGGCCACTGGGCCGGCCCATATGGCCGGGCAGGGGCCCGAGAGGCCCCGGCCACAGAGCCGGCCAGGCCGGGGGGGCAGGCCGGGCGCGCGCGTGACCGCGTCGACCGGGGTTGACCGGCGGCGACGGTGACGAAAATGACGGCGAGAGGGAGAGGAAGAAGGGCGGGAAGCTGCCGAATATTGGTAGGGGAACTCACCCCGGGTCCTAAGGTACGGACGGCGATGGCCGGGAGGGGCTGACGGCGACGATTTGGAGCTCGACCGAGCTCGGCCGGCGGTGGTCAGATGCGGCGCTGTCGAGGACGCGGGCGACGATCAGAGCGCCCCCGGCTCGATCCCGGACACCAGAAGGGAGAGGGGGAGTGGGGAAGCTGGGGGCGCCGTTGGCTTGCCCCGGGGAGCCCCAGTTGCGGCGAAAACGACGGCGGCGGCGGCGGCTCCACGGCGGCAAGTCGAGCTCCAGGAGGGGGGAGGAGAAGGGAGCAGGTGGAGGGGGAACGGGGGGGGAATGGGTCGCCGGGCAAGTGGGGGGTCCGGGTGGGGTGACCACCATGTACACGGGGCAGGCACGCCGGCATGGGCTCGGGGGGGGGGGAGCCACGGCATGGCGCCAGTGAGAGAGGTGAGAGAAGAAAAGAGGATTCGCAAAGAGGTCCCTGGTACTTTTAAACAAACTGCAAATTGGTCCTTGGCAGGTTTTAGCAATTTATCTAGGGCACCAGGACAATTTTGTAAATTCCAGGAAAATTCATATAGGCTAGAATTAACCCTCAGCAACACTACAAAAATTGGTGAGGCCAAATAAAATGTTTTGCACCACATTTGTTCTTAGAGCTTAAATAGGGCATTTTTTTGATAAAATCCAAAATAGATATATTTGGGGCATTTAAACATTTCAATAAATTATGACGATATTTATGGAGTCTCATATTATAATAATGAAGCACCCCATATTTTATTTTGAATTTTGGGGAAGTTTATCTTGGTTCCAAAAGTAGAAAAGAATTAAGCCAATTTAAATTCTCAATTTTATTTATTTGCTTGTTAAGAAATTGGCCCTTACCAAAATAATTAAAATTGGTTGATTGAAACTTCCCAAACAATTTGGAAGTTCAAGTTAATTTGATTTGATCATTTTGGGCAAAGCCTTTAGTTTGGACATGTGAGGAAGGGTTTTGCTTCCCTAGCTTTTAAGTTCCACTTGTTGCTTTATTTTAGTTTAGCAAATTTTAGATGGATGCCATGATGCAATGCACAACAAAAAGTGGAAATTTGGCCCATATTTTAGAGTACCAAATCTGGGCTGTTACAATTCTACCCCCCTTACAGGAATCTCGTCCCGAGATTCTAGAGTAGAAGTAGGGATGAGGGAAACTCGACAACACACATCTTCATCGTTGCAGGAGATTGGGCTAACCAACAAGACATGCCAAAATGGCGGAAGGTCAGAAGGTAGCTTAAGGTGACAGACAAAAAGGAACTTTGCCCACAACCATAAGCCATTGGGGAAAACTAGAACGACTTGACCAAACAAAGGTCGAGCCGAGGGTAGGACAACCGACCACTTGTTCAAGGCCATAACAAAAACTTCAAACCACGCCGAGGCGTAGACCGTAGAGGTTTAAAGCACCGTGAGGAGAAGGGACACCTTATTTTGGACTCCGCGCTTATGACCTACCAGGAGTTTCCATAAGACTAGAAGCTCGGTCCTAACGTGACTGAAGAATTCACACACTGTCCGTGTGATGGAGAAGAGCTTGGGTTCACCTAGGAAGGAGAGATATAGCATTGATCCACCAAAGCTAGAGAGGTAAAACCTCATAACGAGATATTTCCACGAGATACAAGGAGTAGGAGGATTGACCGATAGATATTGGCAACTCCGTAGCGAGGTTCTCCCTGAGATACTAGACATCACACTCCGGCTTCAGAATAGCCTTCAATCAATCCTCAAGCGAAAATCATACTTGATGATAGAGGAAGGACCTTAGGGGAACTATTAGGATAAACTACCCATGATACTCATGGATAGTGGGTGACTTGAAAGAGCTAGGAGATTTAGTCAAAAGACCTTCCGGTGAGGTGCGTGAACCACAACACCGGACTCATCGGATTTACTAAAGGATCTAGCTCATGCTCTTGGTACACCACCAAGCATCAGTTCTGCTTGAGGTTCAGAGTTGGGATATGTGTGCAGATACTTCGGCCTAGCAGGTATGGAAGGAGTTTGCGGGAGTTAGCCGCAATGCAGGGTAACTAGATTTGCAAGACCTAGGCTATAGCGTCAAGCTCCAGAACTAACAAAACTGTAGCAAGAGGGTTGTTGATGCATAGCTCACCCATAAGGACGCTGGGGTCCTCTTTAGCTTCGTCAGCAGAGACGTTGGGGCACTCCCAGCAGTAGTGACCCATCTGGCCACAGGTGTAGCAGGCGTGTCTCCCGGGGTTGTCTACCCTCTGGCGCTTCTTCCTCGGGGCGTGGATGGCGTCCCGAGCGATTTTATCACGGGCATCCTTTAATGCGTCTACTACGACTTCCATAGGACACTCAGCTGGAGGATGATCATTCCCTTCGCATAGGTAGCAAGTGGCACTAACGGTTGGGCAACCGCCAAGTGGATGCTTGTTGAAACAGTGCGGGCAACTGCCGTGGCATTGACTCGCCTGATGTCCACCCCTTCCGCACTGACTGCACCCCTTGCCTCGTGGTGCTCCTCTCCTACCGGGGTACCGAAGGGGGCACTCCCTGCACGGATGACCGGGTTCCTTACAGATGTAGCACCTGCGTTTGTCTATCACATTTGCGTCCGGCTCTCTAAATCCGGTGAGGTGCTCACTACTTTTCTTGGGCAGATCTTTAGTTGTAAGGAATTTCTGCCGATCAACGGGTGTCCACTGATCCCATGGAGTGGCTTCGTTTTGGTAGAGCGGAGGATGTTGTGCCATTCTGTAGATTGGACAAGGACGCAGTTAGTAGCTAACTCCGATGGATAGGGTAGATCATTAGAGTGCTTCCGGATGTAGGTATTGAATTAACATCAGGGTTCAACAGAAAAGATCTTGGGTTAAAGACCAGCTTCATGTACTGGGACCCACAATAGCATAATGCCCACAAGGGTGACAACCCTCATGAAACATTACACCGGAGCCCTAGCACAATCCGGGACCTTCGGTTCAAGATCTTGGGCTAAGGCAAGAAATATCTTGACGAACCACTATACTTTCTTCCTTCATGTTTTAGATTTGGCAGACGAGTAGCTATAACTAGTAACTAGAGGTAGAAACCCAACCCCGTGATCCTAAAGATTTAGAACATTGCCGACGATCAGAAGAACCGTTAAGATCAAATAGAGGTAAGACAACACCAAGATCAGAGTGAATTGGATAAGGAGTAAAAAGAATCCTAGGAGGGTTTTCACAACTCATTTTTAGGTTAAAAATAATTTTCACGAACTAGACTCGACATCGACCAAAAGAAAGGGTTTCCTACAGGCAGTCCTGCTCTGATACCAACTTGTAGCGCCCCGACCCCGGAATTATACAGTGAGGCTATGTAGTTGGCACAGCCATCAAGGTATAATACAAAGATCGAGACTTGTGGAACAGAACTGGCACAAAGCATGACTCTACGACACAAAACATTTATATAGCAACTCATATAACGAGAAGAATACAAATATTACAAACAAAAGGATCGCAGATCCAACAATTCAACAAGCGGAAGCGAAGTAGCGTTGTCTAATACAACAAGAAGCAAATTATGGCCTAAGAGGCCTACAGATAAACATCACCCAAGCCAGCTTGTTCCACGGTCCCAAGCTGCCACCTGGGAACCCCAGACTAGTAGTCGACGTCAACGAAGAAACCACCTAGTTGCTCGGTGTCGTCCTCCTCTGAAATACAAAATCATATAGGCAGCAAAGAGAGACTGAGTACGATGTACTCGCAAGTTTAGTAGGGCGATATAGGCCCAATGACTGACGGAGGCTCTAAAGCTTTATATGTATTTCTTTTGCATAAAGCTAAATTTCATAAACCGAAACATAAAAGACCCATGGCATTCGTCTAATCAGAGTATTTTTATAAAGGGGTAAGAGAGTAACATTTTCATCTTCGGTTCTCGACGAACCTACTCACCACCATCACCACTCATCTCACACAAAGGCACTCCCTCGACTCACCCTCGAGGAAATGAACCTTTATCTCATATTGGTTATGCAACCTTTAGCTGCCATATCAATTAGGTTATAAGTTATCTATGGTCTCGTATATCCGTTCCCAAGTCGTCCATAACCGCGGACACGGCTTTTCGAAAAGATTTAACCCTGCAGGGGTGTACTATTTGAAGTCGCCAGGTTCCGAGGGAATCCCAGCTCCTTATCCATTGGTACCGTCCGGCTCACCTAGTTGGCCCTCTTCCGGGGAAGGCCGGCGAGCGGGCGCGGTTAGACCTTTACAAAGCATGAGGCTTACTCAAGGATCATCAGTGTGCGGAAGGACAGGATCAGCGCTCTCAGCGCCCTGCCCCGCGGCCACATCCTAAACACCACCCTCCTCGTTCCTTTTTCCACTCGCACCACACACGCGCAAATGGAAATAGCAAACTAGAGGACCCTTGACAAGCCCCTCACAAATTATTCGGTCGGTAAGGCGCCCATACACCCACCAATGGCAGCACGCTCGATCTTGGTTCTAGAGACAAGAACTCGCACCTAGGGGCTAGAGTGAGGCAAAACACCATCCCCGATGGCAACTCACCCGAACCGTCTTAGCATTTTAATTAAGCATCACCATTATCCACCGTGCCCGAATCATTCCATCAACATAAACAATTATGGACATAATAACGGACATAAAGCATTTATATAAGCCCTGCTAAGCATAGCTAAGCATATGAATACAACAATTCTATTTGTATCTCGGCCAACACTTCAACCCTAGGTTTCATAGGTAGGGATACATGTGATTGGCTCGGGGAAGAACATGCATTCATAGGATATTCTAATAATTACCAAAGAGATATTTGAACCGCATGCAAATAATATGGTGGATAAAATAATTTGATAAAATCATAGGATGCTAGATGCCAAGAAGGTTAGGTTATCTCTTGCCTTGCTGCCCGGGCGCGTAGTATTGATCGTCGGGGTAGTTATCGGTAACCTCGACTCCGGAATCTATCGATACCCAAAAGAAAATACAAAGCACACATAAATCACACGAACTCAAAATGCAATGCTCAAACACATGATGACATGTCAAATTGATGCAAGGTTATCAACATTTAATTGATCTAACAATTTAAATGGAGTTCCAAATAATTGGTGCAATTATTTGAGAGCAACCCCATATTTATCTTAGTGACCACAATCTTATAAACTATTAATTTATTATAGAAGTGGCTTAATATGCATGATCATGACAAGAATGGTTAGGGTTGGTCATTCCAAATCAATTTGGTACCTCATTTGTACTTTTCGGGATACCGATGAATAAATAACAAATTAAAATAATTAAGTGAGTTTAATTCCTTTGATCAAATTAAGAACAACATCAATTAAATATTTGTGTTCATGATGTGATAAGTGTATGGTTTGATAGCATTTGACATGTTGATCACATTGGTAATTGATTTGTAATTTTTGGACAATTATTTAATAAGTTATGAATTTTCCTAGGTTGGGATTATTTAACCCATTTTAGGAATTCTTAATTAATTTACAAAATATGGTTTCAAATAAACATTTCAATTTGTCCAGTGCTTAGAGTTTGTCTTGCTGATCACAACGGTATTTTATTTGCAATTTTTGAATCAAAATTCGAAAAGATACAAAAGTTATATTTTCAGGTAAAATTAGAAAGGGAGGGCAAAAACCCTGGCAGGCCGGCCAGGCCGGGTGCAGGCCGGCCATCATGGCCGGGCCACACACCGAGGAGCCCCGGCCACTGGGCCGGCCCATATGGCCGGGCAGGGGACCGAAAGGCCCCGGCCACAGAGCCGGCCAGGCCGGGGGGGCAGGCCGGGCGCGCGCGGTGACCGCGTCGACCGGGGTTGACCGGCGGCGACGGTGACGAAAATGACGGCGAGAGGGAGAGGAAGAAGGGCGGGAAGCTGCCGAATTGGTAGGGGAACTCACCCCGGGTCCTAAGGTACGGACGGCGATGGCCGGGAGGGGCTGACGGCGACGATTTGGAGCTCGACCGAGCTCGGCCGGCGGTGGTCGGATGCGGCGCTGTCGAGGACGCGGGCGACGATCAGAGCGCCCCCGGCTCGATCCCGGACACCAGAAGGGAGAGGGGGGAGTGGGGAAGCTGGGGGCGCCGTTGGCTTGCCCCGGGGAGCCCCAGTTGCGGCGAAAACGACGGCGGAGGCGGCGGCTCCACGGCGGCAAGTCGAGCTCCAGGAGGGGGAGGAGAAGGGAGCAGGTGGAGGGGAACGGGGGGGGGAATGGGTCGCCGGGCAAGTGGGGGTCCGGGTGGGGTGACCACCATGTACACGGGACAGGCACGCCGGCATGGGCTCGGGGGGGGGAGCCACGGCATGGCGCCAGTGAGAGAGGTGAGAGAAGAAAAGAGGATTCGCAAAGAGGTCCCTGGTACTTTTAAACAAACTGCAAATTGGTCCTTGGCAGGTTTTAGCAATTTATCTAGGGCACCAGGACAATTTTGTAAATTCCAGGAAAATTCATATAGGCTAGAATTAACCCTCAGCAACACTACAAAAATTGGTGAGGCCAAATAAAATGTTTTGCACCACATTTGTTCTTAGAGCTTAAATAGGGCATTTTTTTGATAAAATCCAAAATAGATTTATTTGGGGCATTTAAACATTTCAATAAATTATGACGATATTTATGGAGTCTCATATTATAATAATGAAGCACCCCATATTTTATTTTGAATTTTGGGGAAGTTTATCTTGGTTCCAAAAGTAGAAAAGAATTAAGCCAATTTAAATTCTCAATTTTATTTATTTGCTTGTTAAGAAATTGGCCCTTACCAAAATAATTAAAATTGGTTGATTGAAACTTCCCAAACAATTTGGAAGTTCAAGTTAATTTGATTTGATCATTTTGGGCAAAGCCTTTAGTTTGGACATGTGAGGAAGGGTTTTGCTTCCCTAGCTTTTAAGTTCCACTTGTTGCTTTATTTTAGTTTAGCAAATTTTAGATGGATGCCATGATGCAATGCACAACAAAAAGTGGAAATTTGGCCCATATTTTAGAGTACCAAATCTGGGCTGTTACATTGATCCTCCGTGAACCCGCCTTGCTAATAAGATCTAGTTTCAAAGAAGTTAACCATTGATAACAATAACAATAAAGAGAGTATACAAAAAGTGAGTACTTCCCAAGTGAACCAATAAGTAGAGCTATGGCTCCCCGGCAACGGCGCCAGAAAATAGTTGATGGCGTAGTCGACGGAGAGAGTGATGTCGGTTGTACCTTCCAAGTGAACTTCTAAGTATTATTATAGCTCCCCGGCAACGGTGCCAGAAAATAGTCTTGATGACCCACAAGTGTAGGGGATCGCAACAGTCTTCGCGGGTAGTATAACCCAATTTATTGATTCGACTCAAGGGGAGCCAAAAAATACTTAGAGGTCGCCTCGGCCCCCCTCGACGCCCATAAATACCTAATAACCCTAATTTAATCAGGGCGATGATTATTTTCCACGAACTCCACCCGAAGCCGCCGCCATCCCGAAACCTAATTCAGGGAGATTCTTCAGCTGTTCCCGACACACTGCCAGAGGGGAGATTGATCCCGGAGGGCTCTTCATCGCCATGCCTTCCGCCGGGATGATGTGTGAGTAGTTCCACATGGACTACGGGTCCATGGCGGTAGCTAGATTGTGGTCTATCTCCCTTGTGCTTCATGTTTATGATCTTGTGAGCTGCCCTACATGATCAAGATCGACTATTTGTAATTCTACATGATGTGTTTGTTGGGATCCGATGGATTATGAAGTGTCGTGGTATTGTCGAATCTGGCCGGGACAGGGGTGCCATCCGGCTAGGTAGAGAGGTGGGTGTCGGAGATGTAGGTAATTCCGGTGATGGGATGAGCCCAAATTTACCAGCTTCGGATCTCGCAACGGTGGTGAAACCCTACGTGCTGCTATAATTCACTATAAGGCTATATGCGCCGATTACAATGAAAGTTAGAGCGTCTGCCCTAAGGCGTCCCATAGGCCGGCTTATAAAGGTGGCCGGACCTAGGGCTTACAGGAAGCAACCTAACCGACTAAGTTATACAGTTCTACTCTAATCTGGCTTGGGCCTTGCCTTGAGAACTAAGTCAACTACAATGTAGGCCGCCTTCTGGAACCTTCCCTTAGCCGGATGGGCTTCCTGCGCTTTACCGTACGCTTTACCGTACTGGGCCGCCCGGTAAGCTGGATTTCGGCTTACCACCACTGTGGGCCACCCTGGTACGCTGGCTTTAGTCACTTCCATGTTGGTACCTGTTAGGCATATCCCCAACAGTAGCCCCCGGAAAGCTTTAAGTACTTCAGCGGTTGACTTTAGTCTTCCGGCAATGTGTTGTCCGAGAAATTCTTCATCTGTTGTAAGACTTGGAGCATCCCAGAAACTTGTAGTCTTCAAGTCATGCCAAACAACTTTGTCGATCTCTGCATGCCGGCTTATCATGTTGGAAAAACACTTGAGTGTGTATTAACACGTGTCCATCGATTTGATCGATTTGTCAGACCCGACAGAGTGAGTGGAGCGGCATCTTTGAATGCAGGGGCTAGTTTCCGTTTTTCCCGCGTAAGAACCAAGGCGTCGGAGGGAAGGATCTCCTCAAAACGGTGCGATCCCGTGACTCCTGGCGGCAATCTCGCTCCAGAGCCGTTGCACAGATCTCGGCACTTCCACTATAAAAGCGGGCCGCCTCGGCTTCGCCACGGTCATCACTCCATTCACAACCCTAGCGCCCTTCTCCTCCGGATCTCATCTCCTCCATCGCACTCCCGTGCTCCATGGCTTCCAGCGCTCCGAGCTCCCCCATCATTGATGTGACGCCGCTCGACACAGAGCCGCCGATGGGAGGTGCAGTTTCTACCGCCACCGCCGGCTCCGTCCTTTCCGCCGCTCCCTTGGCCTCTTCTTCCTCTGCTCCGGTGGACTCCTCATCTGCCGCAACCTCGAGCCGTGATGAGATTGCTCTCGCCAAAGTTGCAGCTGAAGCTACGGCTACGGTAGCTTCGGCTTCTGCAACCACCGCCGATGTGGCCGAGAAGGCTCGGGCCACCGAAGAAGAACAAGAGGAGGAAGCCGGTGACAACGAAGGCGCCGCCAACAACCCTACTCACAACTGGGCTTGCTCATGTGTGGATGATGGCGAGCTGATGGGAATACCGGCAGATGGAGCAATCCCTCCATCTTCCGAATCTGCGCCGTCTTGGCGATCCGCCTTTGGTGACCCGTCTCCGACTCCCGTCAAGGACGAGTGGGTACTTCTCTCTTCTCACATTGCCCGGGGGTTTTCTTTGCCGCCCTCGGCTTTTATGATTGAGATTCTAGACCATTATGGTCTCTAGCTCCACAACATCACTCCCAACAGCCTCTTGTACATATCCGGCTTCATAGTGACGAGTAGTGGACTCGGCAAATCCCAAGGTTGTGTACCCCGGGTTGATTGAGGGGGAGAGAGTATGAACGTTGGTGGTTAAGACGGCTAACAGGGGGCGAGTTTTACCCAGGTTCGGCCCCTCGAGGTGAGGTAAAGACCTACTCCTGCTTGTCTGGTATTATCGAGGTGGCTACAATGGCGAGATGCAATCTCGCTAGGGTTTGCGTGCTGCTTGCTTGACCTAGACGACGCACCCTCCTGGCCTTTATATCACAGGCCAGGTCTCGGGTGGACGGTGCGGATTGCACGTTACAGAATAAGGAAGATCATCACCGGCCTAACCAGCTACTTGGGCCACATGGTACACTTCATGGGCCTCTCCTGGCGTGACCCAGGTACTACCACCGTGGGGTACCCGAAAGGTAGCCCCACGACAGTAGCCCCCGAGTGCTTAGTCGAATCGCAGAGTCGAGTAAAGGACTCCTTCCTCCGGGCACGCCACCTGACTCCTTCGCGAGCCAAGCTTCGGCTGCTACTGTCTTGAATAATCGAGTGCGCTTCATGATCTTCTTGACTCGCCAGCTTTCGACTGTCGTTGTCCTTAGTCATCGGGTGCGCGAACAGCGCTCCCGATGGGAGTAGCCCCCGAGATTAAGCTGAATTGCTTGCAATTGAGGTTAAACTCAATTTTTCTTCAGTCGAAAAGCCCGCTCCCGATGGGAGTAAAAAGATGACTCGAAATGCCCAAGTCAAAACTGGCCTTGTTCGACTTACTTTGTACTCAGCCTTGATGGCCTACGGAATGGATTACCGAGTGTAAAGCTTTGTAAAGCTTACTATGTACTTGTCTCACCCGAATGGATTACCGAGTCGACTCAGCTCTCAGAGCTTACTGTTCCTTGTTGCACTCGAAAAAACTGTCCGGGTGCTCCATCAGCCCATTAGCTTACTTGACACGCCTCCGCTGATGACGTCAGGGCTGACGTTTTCGGCGTGCTCTGCATCCGATGGGACGTAACAGAGTGGTCCCGGTGTCAGTATTGACTGTTCTGACCGTTGGGCGCGAAATTTTCGTGGTATGATGATGGCGCCTCGATTCCCGCGCGTAGTGGGCGGCGTGGCCGGCGACGGTTGCTATCTCCGCGCAACACGTGGACGGCCGGATGTTGCCTCGAATTGCCGCATCGTGGAGGACGGCCAGGATGAACTGACCCCGCGGTACATAATCTTCACCGCGGTGGGGAATAGTTCACGCCTTCCTCATTTCGCCGCCATCTCCTCTGCTTTTTGCTTTTTCCTCCAGTGATGTTCCTCCATTGCTGCCCTTGCACCCCGTTCACCAGAAACTCTCTCCTCCCCCGCTAGCACCGTGGGCCAGAAGAGGGTGAAGGGAGCGGAAGGCTCCGCCGCCGGCGACGACGCCGGCATGAAGAAGTTGGAGGGCGACTGGGGGAAATCGTCCGTGAAGGCGGCGGAGCTGGACACCCTCCGCGAACAAGGATTGCTGCCGCCGACGAGCACGGCGACGACGCGCGCCCCCGGTAAGGATGTGATCCCCTCTCCTCGCGATGGGGAGCGCGTGTGCTTCGTGGAGTTCCTTCCACGCGGCTTCGGGTTCCCCATCCACGATTTTGTTCGTGGTCTTCTCTACGCCTATGGGATTCAGATGCATGATCTGAATCCCAACAGCGTATTGAACATCGCGAGTTTTATTGTGTTATGCGAGTGCTTTTTGGGGATCGCACCCAACTGGAACTTGTGGAAGTCGCTCTTCATGGTGCGACGGATGGTGGGGCGGTCGAAGCAGACGTTCCCCGTGGGCGGCTTCGGAATCCAGCTGCGCGGCGACACATGCTTCTTCCAGCTGAAGAAATCCGACTCCGTCCAGAACTGGCGGAAGAAATGGTTCTACATCAAGTGGGACCAAGAAGGCCTTCCCGAGTTCGCCGCTGATCGACCTCTGCGAAGGACCAAGGCCTGGTCGCACCCTCTGTCAAAGGAGGACAAGGAGTCGACCAAGCCACTGCTGGCGCTGCTCCGCGGGTTGCTGACGACGCTCGGACGCGAGACAGGTGGCATTCACCTTATCGCGACTTTCCACAAGCTGAAGGTGCAGCCGCTGCGTCGACGCGAGCAACCAATGTGGGAGCTCGCAGTCGACACCTCTCTTGATGATGCACAGATCGCGAGTAAGGTGAAGAACATCACCAGCCTTCGGGCCGCCGATCCGTGCAACGTTAACTGCCCGGTCGATCCATACGGGCCAAACAACCCCGTACCTGAGGTAAACACCTTGAACTCTCTTTGCTTTGCTTTAGTCGACTGTTTTTCTTGACTCGCTTTTCTTCTCGCTGCTCGTCAGGATCGAAGGGCTTATGTGAGCCTTCCTCCGCTGATGGAGAATGGACCTCACGACGAGGCCACAGTCGTCGAGCAGGACGACGATGAAGACGAACTCCCTTCTGCTCACTCGCCGATTGAGGAAGTGGAAGAGGATGATGAAGACGAAGAGCCGCTGCGGAAGCGGCTAAGACGAAAGAATGTCGACTCCGCCTCGGGGTCGTCACCTTTGAAGGTAGTGGTTGCGGAGGACAAGGAAGCCCGCGACTCATCCTCCGATGCGAGTGAGCCGGTGGATCCGCTGTCTGTGCCTCCACTGAATTCAGCGCCGCCCGTTGGATTTGGGGGGATGGCATCTCCTCCCATGAGCAGCGAGGATGAAGATGTCAGCAGGTAAGCCTCTGCGAGTACGCCTTTTTGTCTTTGTTCTTCTTTCGACTCCTCGGACGCTTTTCTGAAGTTTTGCTTTTTTACACAGCCATCACACTGGTGGAGATGGCTCTTCACCTCGAGAAGAGGAACATCAATCCGCGGCTGTCCCGGAGCGAACCACCGGGACACCCGAAGAGGCGCCTGAGGCCAATAATCCCTTGACGTTGAAGACGTCAATCTCCAAGGGGCCAGAAAGAGCTGCTGACACAACTGCAGTGGATGCTGAGCTACTTGGGCACGTAAGTATATTCTGTCTTAACCTTGCAGATTCTTGTGTCGGGTGCGCGAACAGCGCTCCCGATGGGAGTAGCCCCCGAAGATGTGCGTGACTAGGATAGTCGGGCGCAGATTGACACTTTTGCTCCTTTGCACAGCCTTTTTGTCGCCAGCTGCTGGAGGGAGCCAAGTCCTTCATGCGCATGGAGAAGGAGGAGGGTCGACTCCGCATTGCTCTGGAGCGAGCCAACAGTGAGTACCAACCCGTGCACTTAGGAGGTGTGTCGACTATCTTTGTTTTTGACTTTGATCCGGTGATTCACAGGCGAAAAGGAGAGTCTGGCGAGGCGGGTCGCCGAGCTGGAGAAGTCCCTGGGTGCAGCTCAAGAGCGTGAGCAAACCCGGGGTGAACTAGAGAAGACCCAGGTTGAACGCTTGCTCGGACTCGCCCATGTAATCGGAGGTAAGTATCTCGGCTCAGTGCCTACTTTGTCTTGTGTTGACTTCGGATGTGTCACAAGTGTATTCATCTTCGTTGTTCAGAGCCGTGCGGAGGCGCTCCTCCAGAGGATACTTCCAGTGAGAATATCGACCTGGAGACGGCTGTTGGCTTCGTTGACCGCGCCCATGCGTATGCTTCGACTGCACTGCAGCAATCTTCAGCGGCTCTGCAGAAGTCGAAAGATGCCTTGGCGAGTGTGCATCGGGGCATCTTCCCCAACCAGGCGTTGCCGGCCGATGTTGATGGACTTGCGGCCCCGTTTGAAGGCGAGGCGACCACCTTAGCGGACTACACGCGTGCTCAGACGGTACGCGGCTCAGAGTTCACTTTCCGGCTTTTGCTTGGTCATGAGGTTGCAGGCGACTTCGAGGCAGTTGTCAGCGACTTCCCTCGAAAGCCCGATGGCAAGACCAAGTCGCTAAACAGCGTCAAGGCGAAAGCGAGTCAGTTAGCTGTTAAGCTAATTGACACCTTTGAGAAGAAGCTTGCCAGGGCTGCAGAGTTAGCCTCCAAGAAGAGTCGCTCGCAGTCAGAGTCTGCAGTGTAGTCTGTGTAGTAGGGTTCCCTTTCAATTCGCCTTTTGTAGTGAACTTGATGAAGTCTTTTTAGCAATGCATTTCCTGATTCCTTCATGTGAATGTACCTCGTCGAGTCTTTTGCTATAATGAATACGGCTTCTGTTTGACACCACATAACTTGGCAGCCAGATGAAAATGCTGCTCCTGAAGTCGCCGAGGCCACCTGTGTGAATGAGGGTGAGGGTACCTCTTCTGCTGTGCCTGCTCGCCAACAGCGCCCAGCTGGTCCAACTTCCACACGAAGCGTGAACGACCAGCGGGTGTTTAACTATATGAGGAACAAGATCGTTGAACTTGAGTCGAAGCTGCGGATAGCTGAAGTGGAGCTTGAACGCCTCAGGGCGCGTTCCGCTGGGCCGTTCAATCAGCGCGAACGGTTCCTTCTTGACCAAATTGATCTGATATGTCGACAGCTGCAAGGTTGGACTCTAGCTGCTTCGCTTTGATTTCTTCATGCTTGTGTTGTTCTGCATCTTGACCCGTGAATTGCAGTTGTTAACCCCGACTGGCAAGCCGAAAACACTCGAGTGAACGAGCGCGTGGAGGTGGAAGCCACCGGTAGCTCGGTCGAAGCTCGTCAATTCTGGGTACATAAGGAAGAGGGCCGTGTACTCGCGCGGATGCTGGATCGCACCTGGCGGGCTGCGCTCATTCTGGAAGGTTGCAGGAAAGCACTCTGGCAAATCAACAGAGTGTTCTTCCCCCTTGATGAGCAGCCGACTGGGTTGCCCGCGCTGTTGGATAGGTTCCGCAGTAGCAGGGCGTTGAAGGGGGTCGTCTTCGGTCAGCTTGTTGCCGGGGCCAACACGGCGTTTGCCTATGTTCGACTGCATCGACCTCATGTTCCCTTGGACAGAATACTTGATGGCTTGCCTAGAGATGTTGATTATGCTGAATCCCTTGAGGCCGCACGTCAGGTGATGCAGCAGGTCCTGAATCATACAGAGCGACGTGTAGGGCCACTGGATGCGCCAAAGGAAGAGCTTGTCGACTAAGAATAGCAGTTTGTTGTATGATGTTAGCTTGTAACATAAATATGCATGTATGTATGCTCATGTGATGTATACTGTGTGATTTTGCACTCGTAGACCTGTATGGCGCGAGCCCCCGAGTGAATCGAGTGGCGGACCAGGGTTTTTGAGTTATGCCTGTGCGGCGCAGCCCCCGAGTGATTCGAGTGGCGGCCAAGGCTGTACTTTGACCTGTATGGCGCAAGCCCCCGAGTGGTTCGAGCAGCGGCCTAGGATTTTCGGGTTATGCCTGTGTGGCGCAGCCCCCGAGTGATTCGAGTGGCGGCCAAGGCTGGACTTAGACCTGTATGGCGCGAGCCCCCGAGTGGTTCGAGTGGCGGCCTAGGATTTGCGAGTTATGCCTGTGTGGCGCAGCCCCCGAGTGATTCGAGTGGCGGCCAAGGCTGTACTTTCACCTGTATGGCGCGAGCCCCCGAGTGGTTTGAGTGGCGGCCTAGGATTTTCGAGTTATGCCTGTGTGGCGCAGCCCCCGAGTGATTCGAGTGGCGGCCTAGGCTGGACTTAGACCTGTATGGCGCGAGCCCCCGAGTGGTTCGAGTGGCGGCCTAGGATTTTCGAGTTATGCCTGTGTGGCGCAGCCCCCGAGTGATTCGAGTGGCGGCCTAGGCTGGACTTAGACCTGTATGGCGCGAGCCCCCGAGTGGTTCGAGTGGCGGCCTAGGATTTTCGAGTTATGCCTGTGTGGCGCAGCCCCCGAGTGATTCGAGTGGCGGCCTAGGCTGGACTTAGACCTGTATGGCGCGAGCCCCCGAGTGGTTCGAGTGGCGGCCTAGGATTTTCGAGTTATGCCTGTGTGGCGCAGCCCCCGAGTGATTCGAGTGGCGGCCTAGGCTGGACTTAGACCTGTATGGCGCGAGCCCCCGAGTGGTTCGAGTGGCGGCCTAGGATTTTCGAGTTATGCCTGTGTGGCGCAGCCCCCGAGTGATTCGAGTGGCGGCCTAGGCTGGACTTAGACCTGTATGGCGCGAGCCCCCGAGTGGTTCGGGTGGCGGCCTAGGATTTTCGAGTTATGCCTGTGTGGCGCAGCCCCCGAGTGATTCGAGTGGCGGCCTAGGCTAGACTTAGACCTGTATGGCGCGAGCCACCGAGTGGTTCGAGTGGCGGCCTAGGATTTAGGTTGGTTGCTCGCAAAGGAAGAAATGACAAGTCTTTTCCTTCAGATATCTTTATTGATTCTCGCAAACAGGCCGCCTCGTTAAAACCCTTCCAGTCCCCTTAGGTACCCTGGCGAGGGAAAGAGTGCGTAAGAAACCTACTGCTACTTAACAAGGTGAAGCTTACAAGCTGGGGTTGATCAGGCGTAGAAGCGGCGTAACTGTGCCACGTTCCACAGATTGTTGCAGACTGTCCCTGTCTTCGAGTCCTTCAGGCGGTAAGCTCCGTTGCCGATTGACTCTGTCACAATGTATGGCCCCTCCCATGGGGAGGCGAGTTTGTGCACCTTCTTCTGCTTGAGCCGGAGAACCAGGTCCCCTGGGACGAATGCTCTAGGCCGCAGTCGCCGACCATGGTAGTTGCGCAGGTCTTGCTGGTACACGGCTGTGCGGCTGAGGGCGATGTCGCGTGCCTCATCCAGGACATCCACATCATCTTCAAGTGCTTCTTCAGCATCAGACTCGTCGTATGCCACCACTCGTGGAGCGTCAAATTTGATGTCGCAGGGCAGGACTGCTTCGGCACCGTACACCATGAAGAATGGTGTATACTGGGTAGATCTGTTTGGCGTGGTGCGTAGGCTCCACAGCACGCTTGGTAACTCCTCCACCCAGGCTCCTGCGGCTCGCTTCAATGGTACTCGCAGGCGCTTCTTGATGCCTTTGCTGACTAGGCCGTTGGCTTTCTCGACTTGCCCATTGGACTGCGGGTGCGAGACGGATGCATAGCTGAGCTTGACACCTTGTTCAGAGCAGAAATCCCTGAATTCTTCGGCTGTGAAGTTCGTCCCGTTGTCGGTGATGATGCCGTGTGGCACACCGAACCTGAAGATGATTGACCTGATGAAGTTGACCGCTGAGGTTGCGGTTGAGCTTGTGATTGGGACCGCCTCAATCCACTTCGTGAACTTGTCGACTGCCACCAGGAGGTGAGTGTGCCCGCCTGGGGAGGATTTCTTGAAGGGACCTACCATGTCGAGTCCCCATTGCGCAAAGGGCCACGCGAGTGGTATTGTCTTCAGTGCCGACGCTGGTGCATGCGGCTTGTTGGCGAACTCCTGACAGCCAACGCATTTTTTGACCAATTCTTCTGCATCTTGCATTGCGGTGGGCCAGTAGAACCCTGCTCGCAAGGCCTTGGCCACCAGTGCTCGACTGCTTGCGTGGTGCCCGCATATGCCGGCGTGTATGTCGAGTAAGATTGCTTGGCCGTCGGTTGGATCGATGCACCTTTGGAGGACTCCTGAGATGCTTCTCTTGTAGAGCTCGCCATTGATGATGGTGAAGCCTTTGGAACGGCGGACGATGCGCTTGGCTTCGACTGGGTTTTCCGGCAGCCGCTGGTGCAGCATGTAGGCCAGATACGGGCTTGTCCACGTGGGCTCGACTAGCATTATCTCCATGACCTCCTTCTCCGTGCTTGGCGGGTTGGCGGTGCTTGTTGTCGATGTAGAGGGTCCTGGCGGGGGCCGGACCTTGATTGAGTGCTGTGTGATGCACTCGAGGAAGACTCCGGGTGGCACCGGAGCTCGATCCGATCCTAGGTTGGCCAGGACGTCAGCTTCCTCGTTGCTTTCGCGGCCGATGTGTCGCAGTTCACAGCCGTCGAAGAGGCCTTCCAGTTGATTGTACAACTCCCTGTAGGCTATCATGTTGTCAGCGATGGCATCACACTGCTTCATGGTTTGCTGCACAACCAGATAGGAGTCGCCGTAGATCATGAGGCGAGTGGCGCCGCAGTTCTGGGCCATCCGTATGCCGTGGATCAGGGCTTCGTACTCTGCTTCGTTGTTGGAAGGAGTTGGGAACTTCATCTGCAGCACGTACTTCAGCTTGTCGCCTTTAGGTGAAATGAGCACGACTCCTGCTCCGGCTGAGTTGAATTTCTTTGATCCATCAAAATACATTGTCCATGCATTGGACAAGTCGGGCTCGTCGGGCAGTTGTGCTTCTATCCACTCTGTGGTGAACTCTGGGAGGACCTGGGCTTTGATTGCCTTCGGGTGTGCGTACTTCAGCCCCCACGGCCCTAACTCGACAACCCACTTGGCGACTCTTCCTGTCGCGGCTAGGTTAGTGAGGATGTCGGATAGGGCGGAGGAGCTTACCACCGTGATCGGGTGCTCGGAGAAATAGTGGACCACCTTCCTGGACGTCATGAAGACTCCGTATGCCAGCTTCTGGTAGTGCGGGTATCGCTGCTTGGAATCAGTTAGCACCTCGCTGAGGTAATACACAGGTCGCTGAATAGGGTGACTCTTTCCTTCTTCCTCCCGCTCGACTACGAGTACGGTACTGACCACCCTGTTCGTGGCTGCCACATATAGGTACAGTGGCTCGTTCTCATGTGGTGCCACCAGCACTGGAGGGGTTGTGAGGGTCTGCTTCAGTTTGTCGAATGCTTCTTGTGCCTCCTCTGTCCACTCGAACTTGTCTGCCTTTTTCATCAGTTGGTAGAAGGGCAGGGCCTTTTCTCCCAACTTACTAATAAACCGACTGAGTGATGCGACTCTGCCGGCTAGGCGTTGTACTTCATGAAGTTTGGTCGGTGCAGGCATGTCGAGTATGTTCTGCACCTTCTCAGGGTTGGCTTCGATTCCTCTCGCAGAGACAAGATACCCCAGTAGTTCTCCGGCTGGGACGCCGAAGACGCACTTTTCTGGGTTTAACTTGATCTGGTACTCGTTAAGCGCGTCGAAGACCTTGCGGAGGTCGTCGATGAGACTGTCCTCTGTGCGGGTGGTGACGACTATGTCATCGACGTAGACCTGGACGATCTGTCCTATGAGCTCCTTCAAGCAGGCCTGCATCGTGCGCTGGTATGTGGCTCCAGCGTTCTTCAACCCGAAGGGCATCATCTGGTAACAGAATACACCGTGTGGTGTGATGAACGCCGTCTTCTCCTGGTCCTCGACTTTCATCCTGATCTGCTGGTACCCAGAGTAGGCATCCAGGAAGGATAGGCGTGCGCAGCCTGCAGTCGAATCGACGATCTGATCAATCCGCGGGAGCGGAAAGTGATCCTTGGGGCAGCATTTGTTGATGGCGGTGAAGTCGACGCACATGCGGAGTTTCTTCGTCTTCTTCTTTTCCACCAGTACCGGGTTTGCTACCCACTCTGAATCCTTTATTTCCCGAATAAATCCGGCGTGAAGCAGCCGGTCGATCTCCTTGCTGATAGCATCTCTCTTAGGACCCGAAGCGTCTCAAGGTCTGCTTGACAGGTCTAGCGTCTTTACGGACGCGTAAGGAATGCTCGGCGATTTCCCTTGGTATACCTGGCATGTCAGAAGGTTGCCAGGCGAATATCTTCCAGTTCTCGCGCAGGAACTCGACGAGCGCGCTTTCCTATGCGCTAGTCAGGCTTGATGACACCCTGACCGTCTTGTCGGCGTCCGTCGGGTGTACCTGATGGGCCCTTGTGTCGTCGCTTGCGTTGAATGCAGATTCCTTGGATGATTTCTTCCGTGGTGGAAACAGAGTCCTGTCGTTGTCGACTGCCATCATCTCCAGGTGCTCGTCCATCCCGAAGAACTCAGAAATCCTGCTGAACTCGCGGTCGCAGCTGTCAGACCGGTCGAAGTCGCCTTTCACCGTGATGACACCCTTTGGTCCCGGCATCTTGAGCAGGAGGTAGGCGTAATGGGGCACTGCCATGAATCTGGCGAAGGCCGGACGACCCAGTATGGCATGATATTGTGACTTCCAGTCGACTACCTCGAAGTCGATCGCCTCTCGCTGGAAGTTTTCGGGTGTGCCGAATATGACGTCGAGTGTAACTGTTCCCATGGGCGTGACTGCTTGCCCTGGTACAATACCGTGGAAGGTATTTGCTGATGGCGTTAGGTTGGATGTTGACCTGTTCATCCTTCTTAGGGTGTCGGCGAAGATGATATTTATACCGCTGCCTCCATCCATGAATACCTTCTTCAAGGTGTACTCCCCGATCTGAGCTTCGACTACCAGAGCAGCGTGTGTGGGGACCCCGGACTAGCTGTCCGAAATACCCGATTATGGTTCACACAACGATCCCATGATCAGTCTGTCGTTGCCCATAATCCGAATTGGATACCAAAGTTTACATCCATTTCAGTACCGCATTAAAGTCTTACATAGTAGGTCACTTAGACCAAGTCTTACATAGGTGCCTTCAAGGGCCAAATCAAAAGCATTCAGCGGAAGCTACGTAGTAGAAGTCCAACGCGTCCTAGCGACGACCGACAGGCAGTTGACTCACGAAGATCCCTAGTTCGCATAGAAGTCTCCATACTCCGCTTCAGCGTAGTTTTCCTCGGGATCTGGCTAAGACAATAGCCAGAGACGAAACCAGTATGAGTACAATTTGTACTCGCAAACTACTCCTCTACTGAGTATGCACCAGTTTTTAAGTTGTTCTCTGCAGCACTTTTAGTTGTTACTCTATCTCTATATCCTTGTTGAAAAAGAACTCTATATCTTTGTTGAAAAAGGTAAGAAGAGATTTACTACTATCTTTAGAGAGAATCACAATTTTATTATTAATCCAAAACTCCTCCTTTTTCCCGACCACGACTCATCATGGTCTCTTTTCCTTCACAACTCATACCACTCCATTTGGTATAGTTGGGAAACATCAGCAACACCTTTGTTTCTTTAAAATTACCTCCTTTTGTAAAACTTGCACATAGTCTAGTACAGCCTCCCAACTGTCCATATCCGAGGACTCGGCTATTCGAATAGTTTTTACCCTCTGCAGAGGTAGCACGCTTTTCCCACACCCATCCGGTAGCTCATCGTGTCTGCCACGTCCCGCCATACAAGGTGTATGCGAAGTTGAGCCACCGGCCATAGCCTTTCCTTTGCTCATGCTAGTATAGGACCCTGCCCTTACGATTTCACCATTCCTTCAACACCTAGTACAGGATCCCCCGTCGAGGAACCTAGATGTAAGGACTCGTAGTTTTGCCCGGCGGGCGCGAAGCTCTTCAATCCCTCAATCCCTCAGATTGCCGGGACCCAGGTCAGGGGGTAGGTCGCCATGACCATCCCCTCATGCATAACGGAGTCATCTCCGTCGATGAGGTATCCAGTACTAACACAAGCAAACTATATGACTACGCCCGTTCCCATATTTGGGTAGGTGTGGTCGCACAGGTTATCGGCTGGTCGTCATGGTACTAAGACACAATGTGCATTTTTCATAAACAACTCCCTTTATCACTTCTCCATTTTAACACCGATAACTCGGCATTTCATCATCAACTAGGTACTTTAAAAAGGAGTTTGGAATAAATCATATTTTTCCCATCCTATAATTTTAAGTATCTACTCTACATTTTTCATAGGGTGATAAAGCAGTTTTCATATCCTTTGTGAAAAGGTTTTTCAGAAAATCAATACCACTACTTTAGGAACTTGCATGTGATTAAATTAGAGGTATGTAAATGCAAGCTCAGCGAAGTAGCTTGCCTTGCTCAACAAAGTGCTCGGGTTCCTGCTGCTCGAAGAAATCTCCTTCCTCGTAGTCTCCGGCAACGTTCGCGTCTAATCGATAAACAAACAATACAAGCAAACAATCACTAAACTAGACAAGCAAACATCACATCACAAGCAACATAACATCACAATTAGCTACTGAACACACAAGATAACACAATTTGGTTTCAAATTAATTTAATTAACAATTATTCATTTGCATCACAATTATGGCAGAAACTAGGGTTTCATGTTTAATTGCATAACTTGAGTTCTATTGGTCACAAAAATATGAATTAAAATTCTACAGATAGCCACTGATTTATAGGAAACAACCCAATTGGATTTATTTCAATTTGAGTTATTAAACTCCCTGTATAAATGTTTTAATCCAGAATGTTGGTTTTCTTGTTTTTGCTACAACTCAAGTTAATTGTATTCAAAAATTAAATCCTTTTAGGGGTAACTAGTATTGCTTAAATGTGAGCTAACAAAATTGGTTTGACCTCATTTGGATTAGTAGAGTATCAGAAACAAACAAGTTTAGGTTTTATACCTTCTGTGGCATTTTGATTATCATTATTTATTTATTAACCTAAATGGGGTGAAACCACTTTAGTTAGTTAGATAATTTCATAAGCTTTCCAGAACATTTTCACTTGCTATTTTTAGATTCCTAGATCTCAAGATATTGAATTTCAAAGTTCTAATCAAATTTCTGACAGAGAATTCTACCCATTTTAAGTTTATCAATTAGCACATTTGGCATTTTCATTTTAAATCAGGGAATTACTCTTAATGATCATGTCTTGCATCACTGTGAAGATTACATGTTTTATTTGCTACAAGATTTTAGTTTGCTATTTTTAGGCCTCTGGTTCAATAGCAATTTGCATGGGAAGTGGGCTATGTTCTGTTATTGCAGTGTTGAGCTAACTGATTAGCTATATTGTCCAATTTAAATCTTTTAGCCAGATTTTATTTTGGGATTACCAAGTCTTGATCAAAGCAGTACACTAATCATACTAACATGTCATGCCAAGAATTACTCCTAAATAAAATTAGGTGATTTAAGATCAATAGCTAAAAACAGAATAAATATCTGTTTCAGAAACTTTTCTGAAACAGATAGGACATAGCTACTTTGTCCATTTATTCGAGGATGCTAGACTAAACATTTTGGACATACAAGACATGCATCAGAATCTATGGATCTAGATCTTTCCAACCATATAAAGTTTGTAAATTTTGGTTCAGTGGATTTTTCATAATTTGATTGCAAAGTGAGCTAATCAACTCGGTTATTTCCAGACTTAGCCGTTTTCAGAATCTAATCGAACCGGTACGCTGCCGTTGGATCTGGATCCAACGGCCCACGTTCAAATCAACGGGGGTGACCCAAAATCGGCGGCGCCACCGCGCCGGCGGCACGGTGGTGGACGGTGGGCTCACCTAGAGGGCTCGGCTGACGGCGGTGAGGGTGCAGATCGACGGCGGAGGCTCTGTAACGGCTACGGGCGGAGTTTCGGGTGCTGGGGTGGTCGGGTTCGTCGGCGTCGAGCTCCGCGTCGCGTCCGTGTCCTTGGCGCAACTCCGGCGAGCTCCCGTCGGCGTTCCTGGGCACAAGACAGAGAGGGGAGAGGGGCACGTGAGTGCTGCGGCCATGGGGAGTGCAATGAAGGGCAGAGAGGGAGAGGGAAGCAATGGCACGACGAGTTCGTGCCCGACATCCACCTCGGCTCCGGCGGAGAAATTGCAGGGCAGCAGCGGCTCAGCGGCCGTGATTCCGCCCTCCTGGCGGTGCACGGTGGGGGTGAAGTGGAGGGGAGTGGAATGGCGAGGCGGGGTGGAGTGGTGTGGTGGAATCGGAGCTCGGGGCGGCTGCTTTTATAGCCGGAGCTCCGGTTCATGGTGGGCAGGGTGCAGGGGTGGTGCAACGGGCGGCCGGGCATGTCCGTAGGGTTGGCGCGAGGCCGGCTACGGTGCTGGGCTATGGAGGGGCACGGTTGGCGGCGTGGAGGCAAGCTGGGCGTGGTCGATGGTGGGGGACGGCCATGCGCGCGCTCGGGTGGCGCACGGGCACGCACGGGTGCCGCGTCTCTGGCGGAATTGGGTTGCTGCTGGGCACGGTGCAGGCAAGAGAGGGGGCAGGAGAGGTGTAGGGTGCGGCGCTAGGGCTAGGTGGCCGGTGGGGGACGGTTTCCTCCACGGCGCGGCACGGCGGCATGGCCACAGGAGCGCTGCTCCCTGGCGATGATGAACGGCGATCAATGCGGCGGCTAGAGTGTTTCCCGCGTGCAATTGAGGTGCTGGGCAGGTTCGTGGGATGGAGAGTGGGGTTGGGGTGCAAGGAATCGACGAACAAACGCACAAATCCGTGGATTTGATCTCGGGTTTAAGCATTTGGGGAAGAACAGGGGTGGTGCTCACCACCTGTTCGACCAAATGCCTCAACAGAATTTAAATTTGAATTTTTGAATTTGGTTTCCACATCTGGTCTCATATAGATTAATAGTGAGTTGTGGTGCTATGATGGTATTTTTTTGATAAGTGCATCATAGCACATTTTGTGGTTTAAGATGATTAAAGAAAGAAATAGAATTTTATATTTTGGAATTTGAAAATATATTTTGAAGAGGGAAAAGTTATTAGAGCTAAGTGGGAGTGAGCACTATGTCACCCCACTGGTTTTTGATTTAAAGAAATTATTTATTTCTCATTTAGAGAAAGTTGTGTGGCACTTGTCCCATTATTTCATGTGGTGGGGTTGCTTTCATTTTCTTTCTTTTTATTCATACCTTTGCTTAGCAATCACACACATCAAGCAACAAAATGCAAGCAAACACACATAAGATAATAAAAAAATTTGTTGGCCCACATTTTTGGAATTAATAATACTTATATTAATTCTGGGATGTTACAAATCCTCCCCCCCTTAAAATAAATCTCGTCCCGAGATTTGCTAGGCTTAGGAGCTAAGGAAGTCTGGGAATTCGCGTCTAAGATAATCCTCACGTTCCCAGGTTGCTTCTTCTTCAGAATGGTTAGTCCACTGGACTTTGTAGAACTTGATCGCACGTCTTCGGGTAAGACGAACATCTTCTTCGAGAATCTTAAGGGGTCTATCACGATAGGTCAGGTCATTATTCAGGTCGATGGAGTGGTGATCAATGTGCTTGAAAACATCTGGCTGATCAGGAACTTCAAGACACTTCCGCAGTAGTGAAATGTGGAAGACATCATGAAATTCAGACAGCTCTGGGGGTAACTCTAGCTGATAGGATACTTCTCCTCGGCGGCTAATGATCTTGAAAGGTCCAATATACCTTGGTGCTAACTTTCCTTTGACATGGAAACGTTGCATTCCCTTAAGAGGTGTCACTCGGAGATACACAAAATCTCCGATGTCAAAAGTGAGGTCACGGCGCTTAGGATCGGCATAACTCTTCTGGCGGGATTGGGCAGTTTTGAGACGCTCGCGAATAAGCTGGACTTGCTCTTCGGCTTCACGAAGGGTGTCGGGTCCGAATAATTTACCTTCTCCAGTGTCGGACCAATTCAGGGGTGTACGACACTTCCTGCCATACAGTGCTTCAAACGGGGCCATTTGCAAACTAGACTGGTAGCTATTGTTGTAGGAGAACTCTGCAAATGGGAGACAATCTTCCCACTTGGAACCATAAGATAGAACACACGCACGAAGCATGTCCTCCAAAATCTGGTTCACTCTCTCGGTTTGACCGTCAGTCTGGGGATGATAAGCTGTGCTAAAGGTTAACTTGGTTCCGAGGGTTTCATGAAGTGCTTTCCAGAATCTCGAGGTGAATTGCGTGCCTCTATCAGACACAATCTTCTTGGGTACTCCGTGCAGGCTTACTATTCTGGACATGTATAGGTCTGCTAACTGGGCTCCATTGTAAGTGGTCTTGACCGGAATAAAATGAGCAACTTTGGTCAGTCGGTCAACGACGACCCAGATTGAATCATGACCTCGGTTGGACCTGGGCAGTCCGGTAATGAAGTCCATTCCAATCTCGTCCCATTTCCATTCAGGAATTTTCAAGGGTTGAAGCAATCCAGCGGGTCGCTGATGTTCAGCTTTGACTCGCTGACAGATATCACACTTGGCTACGAATGAACCAATCTCTCGTTTCATTCCATGCCACCAAAATCTCTCACGAAGGTCTTGGTACATTTTGGTTCCTCCAGGGTGGATTGAGTAGGGGGTTTCATGGGCTTCTTTCAGGATCAACTCCTTTAGTTCACTATTGTTGGGCACACAAATACGACCATTGAATCTCAACACTCCTTCAGCGTCTTCGGCAAAACCAGGGGCTTTGTCGAGAGACATTTTCTTTTTAATCCCTTCGATGCTCTCATGACCTCTCTGGGCTTCTTTGATTTGATCCATTAGGGTTGGGGCTAACTCAATATTGGCGAGATACCCATGGCTAACGAGTTCGAGTCCAAAATCTTCAAACTCCTTGAACAAGGTTGGTTGTTCGACTCGAATCAAGGCATTCAGGGTACAGGGCTTGCGACTAAGGGCATCGGCAACAACATTAGCCTTTCCCGGGTGATAATGGATTCCAACATCGTAATCCTTTATCAGCTCCATCCATCTCCTCTGTCGCAGGTTCAACTCTTTCTGGGTAAAGATATACTTCAAACTCTTATGATCTGTATAGATCTCACAGCGATGTCCCACAAGATAGGAACGCCATGTTTTAAGAGCAAAAACAACGGCTGCTAACTCCAGGTCATGGGTTGGGTAATTCTCTTCATGCGGTCGCAACTGTCGAGACAGATACGACACCACCTTGCCTTCTTGCATCAGAACGCAACCAAGTCCAAGACGTGATGCATCGCAATACACATCAAAACTCTTGGTGACGTCTGGCATTACTAGGACTGGGGCTGTGGTTAACTTCTTCTTCAACTCCTGGAAACTATCTTCACACTTCTGGGTCCATTCAAATTTCTGATCCTTCCTCAATAATTGGGTTATGGCTTTGGCTATCCGAGAAAATCCTTCAACGAACTTGCGGTAATAACCCGCTAGTCCGAGAAAGCTACGAATCTCGGTCACATTGGTAGGGGTCTTCCAATCAAGAATGGCTTTAATCTTCTCCGGGTCAACAGAAATTCCTCCGGCAGATATGACATGTCCGAGAAATGCCACCTCCTTAAGCCAAAACTCACACTTGCTAAGTTTGGCATAAAGTTGGTGCTCTCGGAGTGTCTCCAAAACTAGGCGTAGGTGAACAGCATGCTCCTCTTCGGTTTTGGAATAAACAAGAATATCGTCAATGAAGACTACCACGAACTTGTCGAGGTACTCCATGAAGATCTTGTTCATCAGGTTCATGAAATAGGCTGGGGCATTGGTCAGACCAAAGGACATTACGGTGTACTCAAACAATCCGTAACGGGTAGTGAAGGCAGTCTTGGGAATGTCTGATTCTCGGATTTTCAACTGGTGATATCCTGTCCGTAGATCGATCTTTGAAAAGACTCGGGCTCCGTTCATTTGATCGAACAGATCCTCGATCTTGGGAAGAGGATACTTGTTTTTGATGGTCACCTCATTAAGCTTACGATAATCCACACACAGTCGTGTGGTACCGTCTCTCTTGTCCACAAAAATGATAGGTGATCCCCAAGGTGAAGCGCTTGGGCGAATAAGACCTTTGCTGAGCATATCAGCCAACTGCTTCTTCAACTCCACTAATTCTTCCGGATTCATCCGGTAGGGTCTCTGGGATATAGGAGAGGTTCCAGGGATAAGTTCAATCACGAACTCAATATCCCTGTCTGGCGGCATACCAGGCAATTCTTCCGGAAAAACATCTCGGAATAGGTGAACAACACGGATCTCATCAAGGGTGGGTCGAGCTATGCCCTCATGGCATCCTGGTCTGGTTTGGCTGGTCTCAGATACATACTTCACTTCAACTCCATTATCAGAAGTGAGGGTAATGGCTCTCCTCGCACAATCAATTCGGCCGTGATACTTGGCTAACCAATCCATTCCAAGGATCACATCTATGCCTTGGGTTCCTAAAATGATTAGGTTGGCTGCAAACCTTTCTCCTCCAATCTCTATGAGGGTTTCAGAACACATCTGGTTGGTCGTGGCTAACAAGCCTGGGGTTTGTATCAACATGGATCTGGGTAAAAGACTTCCGACTAGACCTCCCTTGGTAACAAACTCTTGGGTAACAAATGAATGGGTAGCACCAGAATCAAATAGAACAGTTGCAGGTACTGAGTTGACAAGGAACGTACCCAGCACAACATCTGGCGCCTCCTCAGCTTCCTCAGCATTGATGTGGTGCAGACGGCCCTTGACAACAGCAGCATTCCCACGGGGTGCGGCATTCTTGCCATTCCCATTTCCATTTCCATTTCCATTGCGGTTCTGACCCTGGTTCGGTGCAGGCTTCTTGGGATTGGGGCATTCTCTGGAGTAGTGACCTTTGGTGCCGCATTCAAAGCAGACAACATTGGCCTTGGGATTGAGGTTGTTGGGGTTTCCTCCTGGACGATTGTTGTCAGTAGGACGGTTGGGGTTGTTTGGGCGGTTTGGAAAGGTAGGACGTGGGGGTTGAGGTGGCCTATAAGCAGGCTTGGGTGCTGGTGGGAAGGTACGAGGCTTCTGGTTGCTAGAACCTTCTGAAGCAATCATCCTTCTCTTGCGGCCTTCAAACATGGACTTGCGCTTGGTCTCCAGCTGGATAGCCTTGTCCACAAGTGACTCCAGATCAACGAAGTCATGGATCACCAAGGCGCACTGAAGCTCATCATGCAGTCCACTCATGAAGCGCTCAATCTTCCTCTTCTCTGAGTCCACATCATCAGGAGCATACCGAGATAAATCGGTAAACTCATCAAGATAGCCAACCACGTCTTTGCTTCCCTGTCTCAGCTTACGGAACTCATCCTTCTTCCTTTCAATAAGTCCACGAGGAATGTGCTTCTTGCGGAACTTCTCCTGGAACTCAGCCCAATTGATCACATAACCAACCTGCTGGAGAGCCTTGGTAGTGTCCCACCAAGCTCGTGCAGGTCCAGCAAGATAGTGGGTTGCATAAAGAACCTTCTCATTTTCTCCCACTGCGGCAACTTCCAAATTGTTGTTAATGGTGCGAAGCCAGTCATCGGCCTCTAAAGGGTGAAGTCCCTTGGAATAGGTGGGTGGGTTGGTCTTCTGGAAATCGCTCAAAGTGGACCTCAAGTGTCCATCTTCATTGCCATTGCCATTGCCATTGTGGTTGTTCTGATTGGGGTTCTGGGCATTAGCGGCGAGTTGCTGGAGAACAGCAAGGTGTGCCTGACGCTCCTGGCGAACAGCCTCGCGGTCCTCCATGATGATCCTAAGAAGTTGGGCCGGGGTAGGTTCAGGTGGTGGTGGTGGATCATTGCGACTGTGGCTTCCTCCTCGGGTGTCAACCATCCTGAGATTAGACGGGCGCAAAAGTCAAGAGCAGACTAAGGATGTGCCTTACTCTAACAGGGTAGAAGAGTAGGATTTTTGAATGGTTGGGGTGAGAGTCTTTACTACTTATAAGTTTTCGAAAAGACTTTGCAAACTTAGAGAACTTCAAAGCACACAACAATATCAAACAAAAGCATCACAACATAGCTTCACACATCATACATAGTTGCTACAAGCATATGGTTTCATAGGAACCATTACACTACTCAAAAGTGGCTACAACTGGGTGGTCCTAATCCCTACGATAACTCGAGAACGACTAAGTGATCCAACTACTGTGGTGGAACACTCAGCACAACGTCGTCAGTGTCGGACTCGAAGGCACGCTCCTCTGGGTCCTCCTCGTCCTCGTCAAGAAGGGGCTCAGTCGGCTCCTCCTCGTCGTCGACGATCTCCTCCTCGTCGTCATCCTCCTCGTAGTCCATCTCCTCCAAGTAATCCTCATCATCACTAATGAAGGCGCTGTTCTCCCTGCGGAGATCCTCGCCCTCCTCCTCCATCTCATCGGCTCGACGCTCAAGGTCCTCTATCATCTCGTCCTGCTCCGCCACTCTCTTGCGAAGCTTGGCGATGGTCTTCTTCAGGCGGATCCCCTTCTGGTGAAGGTTGGCCTTGTCCTGCTGCAGGTGCGCAACTCGGTCACGGCTCGCCTTGAGCGCGCTGCGCTCAAAGTGGGACCGGTACCTCAAGCTGCGTAGGTCCTCCTGGGTACGGTAAAGTAAGACCTCCATATCCACAAGGTGCTCACCAAAGGTAGGGTGGCGAACAGTGGAAGTAGGACGTCCCTCGGTGTCACGCCTCCCGTAAAACCTGAAAGGCGAGTTCACTAACTCCTCCTTGTGCTCCTCACAAAGTCGGGCCAGCAGCCTCTGCATGGCACGACACAGTCCATCGTCCCAACTGGCGTCCATCGTGGTGAAAGACAGTGTCCTGGAATGGGAAGACTTGATGTTCCCCCGGACAGACGACTCGATGAGCCAACACAGGTTGTCCTTGTCGTGGGCATCAACCTGCGCTCCACGGAACTCAGGAGCTGGGCGACCCAAGATGTCGCTCAACTTGTACAGGTCTTCTCGAACATGAGGTTGCCCTTCTCCTTAACTTGCAGAAACTCGGTGAAGTGTAGCGCCATCTACAAATTTTAAGCCAAATTTTAAGTTAGTTAAGTGACTTGGGCGCAAACTTTAAATTTTTAAGTGAGGCAACAAGTGAGTCAAAATTTTAAACTTTGTGGAATTATGACTGTGTAAAATTTTAAGGATGCCGAAAAATTTGTAATATTAGTGAATAGAATTTTGCAAATATGAGAGGGTTGGGAGATAAGAAGTTTTCGAAAATATTTTCACTTCTTTGTTTTAGAAATTACTTTTGTAACTCCTATCTAACGGCCATGCTAACTAAGGTCTCCTATGGTCAAGATGCGCTCTGATACCAACTCTGTGGGGACCCCGGACTAGCTGTCCGAAATACCCGATTATGGTTCACACAACGATCCCATGATCAGTCTGTCGTTGCCCATAATCCGAATTGGATACCAAAGTTTACATCCATTTCAGTACCGCATTAAAGTCTTACATAGTAGGTCACTTAGACCAAGTCTTACATAGGTGCCTTCAAGGGCCAAATCAAAAGCATTCAGCGGAAGCTACGTAGTAGAAGTCCAACGCGTCCTAGCGACGACCGACAGGCAGTTGACTCACGAAGATCCCTAGTTTGCATAGAAGTCTCCATACTCCGCTTCAGCGTAGTTTTCCTCGGGATCTGGCTAAGACAATAGCCAGAGACGAAACCAGTATGAGTACAATTTGTACTCGCAAACTACTCCTCTACTGAGTATGCACCAGTTTTTAAGTTGTTCTCTGCAGCACTTTTAGTTGTTACTCTATCTCTATATCCTTGTTGAAAAAGAACTCTATATCTTTGTTGAAAAAGGTAAGAAGAGATTTACTACTATCTTTAGAGAGAATCACAATTTTATTATTAATCCAAAACTCCTCCTTTTTCCCGACCACGACTCATCATGGTCTCTTTTCCTTCACAACTCATACCACTCCATTTGGTATAGTTGGGAAACATCAGCAACACCTTTGTTTCTTTAAAATTACCTCCTTTTGTAAAACTTGCACATAGTCTAGTACAGCCTCCCAACTGTCCATATCCGAGGACTCGGCTATTCGAATAGTTTTTACCCTCTGCAGAGGTAGCACGCTTTTCCCACACCCATCCGGTAGCTCATCGTGTCTGCCACGTCCCGCCATACAAGGTGTATGCGAAGTTGAGCCACCGGCCATAGCCTTTCCTTTGCTCATGCTAGTATAGGACCCTGCCCTTACGATTTCACCATTCCTTCAACACCTAGTACAGGATCCCCCGTCGAGGAACCTAGATGTAAGGACTCGTAGTTTTGCCCGGCGGGCGCGAAGCTCTTCAATCCCTCAATCCCTCAGATTGCCGGGACCCAGGTCAGGGGGTAGGTCGCCATGACCATCCCCTCATGCATAACGGAGTCATCTCCGTCGGTGAGGTATCCAGTACTAACACGAGCAAACTATATGACTACGCCCGTTCCCATATTTGGGTAGGTGTGGTCGCACAGGTTATCGGCTGGTCGTCATGGTACTAAGACACAATGTGCATTTTTCATAAACAACTCCCTTTATCACTTCTCCATTTTAACACCGATAACTCGGCATTTCATCATCAACTAGGTACTTTAAAAAGGAGTTTGGAATAAATCATATTTTTCCCATCCTATAATTTTAAGTATCTACTCTACATTTTTCATAGGGTGATAAAGCAGTTTTCATATCCTTTGTGAAAAGGTTTTTCAGAAAATCAATACCACTACTTTAGGAACTTGCATGTGATTAAATTAGAGGTATGTAAATGCAAGCTCAGCGAAGTAGCTTGCCTTGCTCAACAAAGTGCTCGGGTTCCTGCTGCTCGAAGTAATCTCCTTCCTCGTAGTCTCCGGCAACGTTCGCGTCTAATCGATAAACAAACAATACAAGCAAACAATCACTAAACTAGACAAGCAACCATCACATCACAAGCAACATAACATCACAATTAGCTACTGAACACACAAGATAACACAATTTGGTTTCAAAATGATTTAATTAACAATTATTCATTTGCATCACAATTATGGCAGAAACTAGGGTTTCATGTTTAATTGCATAACTTGAGTTCTATTGGTCACAAAAATATGAATTAAAATTCTACAGATAGCCACTGATTTATAGGAAACAACCCAATTGGATTTAATTCAATTTGAGTTATTAAACTCCCTGTATAAATGTTTTAATACAGAATGTTGGTTTTCTTGTTTTTGCTACAACTCAAGTTAATTGTATTCAAAAATTAAATCCTTTTAGGGGTAACTAGTATTGCTTAAATGTGAGCTAACAAAATTGGTTTGACCTCATTTGGATTAGTAGAGTATCAGAAACAAACAAGTTTAGGTTTTATACCTTCTGTGGCATTTTGATTATCATTATTTATTTATTAACCTAAATGGGGTGAAACCACTTTAGTTAGTTAGATAATTTCATAATCTTTCCAGAACATTTTCACTTGCTATTTTTAGATTCCTAGATCTCAAGATATTGAATTTCAAAGTTCTAATCAAATTTCTGACAGAGAATTCTACCCATTTTAAGTTTATCACTTAGCACATTTGGCATTTTCATTTTAAATCAGGGAATTACTCTTAATGATCATGTCTTGCATCACTGTGAAGATTACATGTTTTATTTGCTACAAGATTTTAGTTTGCTATTTTTAGGCCTCTGGTTCAATAGCAATTTGCATGGGAAGTGGGCTATGTTCTGTTATTGCAGTGTTGAGCTAACTGATTAGCTATATTGTCCAATTTAAATCTTTTAGCCAGATTTTATTTTGGGATTACCAAGTCTTGATCAAAGCAGTACACTAATCATACTAACATGTCATGCCAAGAATTACTCCTAAATAAAATTAGGTGATTTAAGATCAATAGCTAAAAACAGGAATAAATATCTGTTTCAGAAACTTTTCTGAAACAGATAGGACATAGCTACTTTGTCCATTTATTCGAGGATGCTAGACTAAACATTTTGGACATACAAGACATGCATCAGAATCTATGGATCTAGATCTTTCCAACCATATAAAGTTTGTAAATTTTGGTTCAGTGGATTTTTCATAATTTGATTGCAAAGTGAGCTAATCAACTCGGTTATTTCCAGACTTAGCCGTTTTCAGAATCTAATCGAACCGGTACGCTGCCGTTGGATCTGGATCCAACGGCCCACGTTCAAATCAACGGGGGTGACCCAAAATCGGCGGCGCCACCGCGCCGGCGGCACGGTGGTGGACGGTGGGCTCACCTAGAGGGCTCGGCTGACGGCGGTGAGGGTGCAGATCGACGGCGGAGGCTCTGTAACGGCTACGGGCGGAGTTTCGGGTGCTGGGGTGGTCGGGTTCGTCGGCGTCGAGCTCCGCGTCGCGTCCGTGTCCTTGGCGCAACTCCGGCGAGCTCCCGTCGACGTTCCTGGGCACAAGATAGAGAGGGGAGAGGGGCACGTGAGTGCTGCGGCCATGGGGAGTGCAATGAAGGGCAGAGAGGGAGAGGGAAGCAATGGCACGACGAGTTCGTGCCCGACATCCACCTCGGCTCCGGCGGAGAAATTGCAGGGCAGCAGCGGCTCAGCGGCCGCGATTCCGCCCTCCTGGCGGTGCACGGTGAGGGTGAAGTGGAGGGGAGTGGAATGGCGAGGCGGGGTGGAGTGGTGTGGTGGAATCGGAGCTCGGGGCGGCTGCTTTTATAGCCGGAGCTCCGGTTCATGGTGGGCAGGGTGCAGGGGTGGTGCAACGGGCGGCCGGGCATGTCCGTAGGGTTGGCGCGAGGCCGGCTACGGTGCTGGGCTATGGAGGGGCACGGTTGGCGGCGTGGAGGCAAGCTGGGCGTGGTCGATGGTGGGGGACGGCCGTGTGCGCGCTCGGGCGGCGCACGGGCACGCACGGGTGCCGCGTCTCCGGCGGAATTGGGTTGCTGCTGGGCACGGTGCAGGCGAGAGAGGGGGCAGGAGAGGGGTAGGGTGCGGCGTTAGGGCTAGGTGGCCGGTGGGGGACGGTTTCCTCCACGGCGCGGCACGGCGGCATGGCCACAGGAGCGCTGCTCCCTGGCGATGATGAACGGCGATCAATGCGGCGGCTAGGGTGTCTCCCGCGTGCAATTGAGGTGCTGGGCAGGTTCGTGGGATGGAGAGTGGGGTTGGGGTGCAAGGAATCGACGAACAAACGCACAAATCCACCGATTTGATTTCGGATTCAAGCATTTGGGGAAGAACAGGGGTGGTGCTCACCACCTGTTCGACCAAATGCCTCAACAGAATTTAAATTTGAATTTTTGAATTTGGTTTCCACATCTGGTCTCATATAGATTAATAGTGAGTTGTGGTGCTATGATGGTATTTTTTTGATAAGTGCATCATAGCACATTTTGTGGTTTAAGATGATTAAAGAAAGAAATAGAATTTTATATTTTGGAATTTGAAAATATATTTTGAAGAGGGAAAAGTTATTAGAGCTAAGTGGGAGTGAGCACTATGTCACCCCACTGGTTTTTGATTTAAAGGAAATTATTTATTTCTCATTTAGAGAAAGTTGTGTGGCACTTGTCCCATTATTTCATGTGGTGGGGTTGCTTTCATTTTCTTTCTTTTTATTCCCTTTTGCTTAGCAATCACACACATCAAGCAACAAAATGCAAGCAAACACACATAAGATAATAAAAAATTTTGTTGGCCCACATTTTTGGAATTAATAATACTCATATAAATTCTGGGATGTTACACTAAGTCTCCACTCTAAGCCATGGAATCTTCGGCTTGTCCGGAGACTCCGGTGTGCTTAGTATGAACGTATAGCTAGGGAAAGAGTTTGAGGGAAGACGCCTGATGCATATAAAATGCATACATGAACTTTGCACCATAATACTTATATTCCATTCATATTTGCATCATATAAGGGGTATATTACTGTTATTTAATGATTTTTGGTAATTAATAATGATTTCCCCTTTTTATGGAATTAATCCTGCGCAGGCAGAAAACCCCTATTTCTTTCCTTATTTATTTCAGGGCCTTAACGACATCATAATGAGCTGCAAATTTACGGGGATCATTATTTTGGAAGGAGGAAGACCTAGGAGCGAAGGAAGCAAGCAAACGGAGGCCGGGGGGGCAAAAGAGGGTGCCCCATGCGGCCCCTATACCTGGCCGCGTGGGCCCACCTCTTTTGGCCCTCGTGGCCCCGTTTGCGTCGATCCTTCTTCCTGAAGCTTCCTCGTGACCTAAAAACGACTATAAAAATAGTCCCCCGACGTTTTCCAGGAGGAGGCGGTGGAGAAACACAAAACCAGAAACAGAGAGACAGAAGGCTTCCACCGGAGAAGATCGGAGGGGGGAAATGCCGCCGGAATCCACCTCCGGAGGGCTCCACCCCCCTCCGGCAGCTCTGAACAAGAAGATAAACATTTTGAATTTCAATGTTGGTTCCATGAAGAATGTGTTATCGCATCTTACCATACTGGTGATTATGCTTATTTAGGAATGGAACAAGTAGAGGAATTTGTTACTTTCAAGGCATCTTTTGAATTGCAAACCTTCATTCATGAAAATAAAAGTTGCCCTATAGCTAACAAATTTGAAAGAGAGATAGATTTTATTCTTGAATATTGCATAGACAACTTCTCTCAAAATATTTATGTTGTTGAATATAATGAGGCTCCCCAAGAGAGCTCTATTGTTTTGTAGGAAGAAGATGATGAAAACATAAGCTTGGAAGAGGAAGTATGTGAAGAAGAAAATAAAAGCCTAAGCTTGGGGATCTCCATGCAGCCCCAAGAAGAGGACAATGAAGAGCAAAAGGATGTAGAAAATGATGAACAACTAGAGAATGAAGAGAGGAAACATCAACCTTCACCACCTATGGATGAGGGTAACACTCAAGATTTTGCTGATGATAAACTTTGTTTTTATGATTCTAAAAATGATGAAGAACATGGTTTGGACATGCTATATGATAATGCTTTAGATGATGGTCCTATGCTTACTGATAATCCTCCATGTTTAGTTGTTACTACTTTTTGTGAGGATAAAAATGATATACTTGCTACTTGTGATAATACTCTCACTCATGAGAGTCCTACTTTATTTCTGAACTCCCCTATTCACACCATGGAAGAGAAATTTGCTTATGTTGAGAAATACTTATGTGGTTTGCAATTATCTTTAGTTCCAAATATTTGTTGCAACCATGATATTAAACTTTATATTGATCTTAATAATTATTTTGAAAGTGGGAAGCATGCTAATGAATTATAAAATAAATTTAATGATCCTCTTTATGTGCCTATATTATCTAAGTTGAATGATTCTTGTGATTCTATGGTTGAATTTATTTCTTCTACTTGCAACTATTATAAAAGAGGAGGTATTAAGAACCCTCTTTATGCTTATAATAAATATATGCTGCAAGTTACTACTGTTAATATGCATTGTGAAATTTCTATTTATTGTGATTCATTCATATATAAAATGCCAATGCATAGGAAAAGAGTTAGACTTAAAAGTTAATGGTTTAATGTTTTGTGGTGTGTTCCTTATGCTTTAACTTCCAATTATGTTTGGGCACACCTTTATATCTTGAGAACTTGCAAAATAACTTTACCTACTGTTTACTAACAATTATTTTAAGATTTTCATTTTATATAAAATTTGGGAAAGTAAATGAGAAGGATGAGTAATGGAGATGTTGGGGTCGACCTTGAACATGTGTTGTTCATGCCAATGGAACCATGGCAAAGTCCCTATCATTAAAACTTTTCCCAAAGCTAAAACCAAATAAAACGAGTGACATCACCTTTGTATCTTGTTTTCCATCTTAAAAGGCAAGAATAACCACTTTTGAGAGGCAGGATTAAACAATAGTGATTTGTTGTCCAGAAAACAGATTCCTGAGCTTCACTGCGAAAAATGTTAAAAATCACAGAAGAGGAATATTGACTTGATATTTTGCGACAGCAATCTTCAGTTATTAATACAGAATTCATTAGTTCAAAATTTTTTGGTTTGAGCAACGTAAGTGCCTCTGAAAATTCACTCTTTACGGGCTGTCCAGTTTTTGACAGATTCTGTCTTTATTTCGCATTGCTCTCATTACTTGTGTTTTGTGCGGTTCTTTTGATCAAGGAGCATTACACAACCATAGTAACAGTAGCTAATGTTTATAATCAATTCATGATATGTCTTTGCTGTACCTATGTGGATTTAATTTATGGAGACACTAACCCCTCTAATCAAGTTTTATGATGAGTTTTGTGTGAAAAGAACTTTCAAGTGGAAGAGTTGAGGGTGATGAACAAGATCAAGAAGGAAAAAAACTCAAGCTTGGGGATGTAACCCCTAAGCTAACCCTACATACAAGAATTTAAGCTTGGGGATGCCAAGTCACCTCACTCTAACCATCTTGATACCAAGTAAGTAAGCCTAGCTATATCGCTATAAAGAAAGCGCTTTACGGGAGGCAACCCGGTTGTTTTTACTTTTGATTTTCTTTGTGTCCTCTTGCTGTAACAAGAGAATGTTTTCTTAGCTTAGTTTCTGGAATTCTTAATAAAGTGCCAAGTTTTACCCATTTTGGTTTGACAAAGTTGTTATTTCTATTCGGAGATTTTATTCCTGCACGAAGCCTATACACGGTTTGATTTTTAATTTTTATTCTGTAGCTCCTAATGAGCTGATATTTTAAATGTAACTGCAACTTTTCATCCTCTGTATGCCTGAATTTGTTTCATAATTTTTCGACGAGTTTAAGTAGGACAGAAAAATACGTTTTGCTGCTGCTGTTTTTCTGGACAGATTCTGTCCCGTATTGTTTTATGCTTGTTTTGAACTTTTAAGTTGAATCTTTTTGATCCAATTGAGTTTATGAGTAGGCATACAACATTATAAACTTTCTGGACATTCATATGTATTTTATTCCATGGATTATATGCAGCAAGAAACCTATTTATTTATCTCTACTAACGTCACCCCACAGAAAAGAAATGGGAGAAACGGTGTTTTGAAGTTTTTTCACAGGGATTGGAAGAGATGCACCATGAGTTATCCAAGGATGGTGAAAACCATAAGCTTGGGGATGTGAGAACATCCCACTGGACCTACACACTCTTGGTTTGCACACGTCTAACTTCTGTTTTTTGATCAATACACTTTATCGCATAAACTTGGAGCGTCTTTTTGTTTGTTTTTGCTTTGATTTTTATTTTGTGAGACCACCACACTATCATTTATATATGAAAGAGCTACTGGAAATATGGGTTTAAATATCTTGCATGCTTTTATTTTATTGGGAAAAGGGATGTCTAAGTTGATTTTTAATGACACATATAGTAGCATGATTCATGACCTTCTTTATGACCAATAATTTGCAAAAGCTTTATCATGAGCTATCTTTTATTCATGTTTTGATGATGTATGTTATTTCACCTTGTTTGACATGAATTAGTTAGTTCTATGGACACTCATGCATGCATCTAGATGGTCATCTTTCTCCCTTTTGCTAGCCCAAAAATTGCAACAAGTAAAAAATTGTTTTCAACACCTTCAACCAAATTTTTCCAGTGAGTCCACGATATCTACCTATTAGCTTTATGCTATTCCAAGTATGTTTATCATGTTATTTGTGTTATCTATGCCTCTAAATGAAAATTATTATGTTATTTATTGTAATGGGAAAAGTTGGTTAAAAAGCTCTCGCGAACTTGATGCACACTTTACTTTTATTGCATTTAATAAACATGAACCATTGTGATTAATATTATGATGATAGTGGCTTGATAAATGTTTAAGGTTGGGAGTTAGCCCATATGTGATGTCACATGCAAAGCTTTCAACATGTTCCATCATTTATTTAGTTGATATCATCTACTTTTGTTTATGGATGCCTATCATGGTGAAATAATGTGGAAATAGAGTAAGTTTAAATGAGTTTGTATAAATGGTTAGAGAGAAACCTGGGCCGCTAATCTAAGCCATGCATCATTCATGGTGGAAATTTACTTACATGCTATTTTGAACTTTCTGTGATACACCCTACAATAAAAAGCTATAACAAGTGGTAAATAAAAAGGGTGTTGAGATTGTTCATTATGTTTGTTTGTCTTGTTGTTTTGATGTGGGCTTGATCCATATCATGGGACAAGAGGTACCCCAGCTGAGGCTCTTGATAATACCATTATTACTCACAATGACAGATAACTTAAACTTTCTTTGTTTCCCAAGTTGAGTAATCATGGTGTAGGTACTTGTATTCAAGGGGCATGAGACATCTAACCTTTACTTTATCAAGGCCACTACTCATATTTACTTTCACATTAAACTTTAATCATTTAAGATGCTATGATACGGGAATGAGAGCTTGACACCAAGTATTACCATTGCATTCAATAACTTAAGTAGAATAGTTTGGAGGATAGATGAAACTTATGCATGTTTTACCTCTACTCATTTATATATCTTTTCCAAAGTATCCACCTTTTATATTAAGATTTTCATCTTCACTCTATGACCTATGTAGGATGTTATTACTTATCATATTGCATACATGTGGTCCCTATTACTATCTTTTATGTTACACTTTGTGAACTATCATTGAACATCCTTGCATAGAATACTTGATATCACTTTATAAACTGTTTGCATATTGCTACTTCTTTTGAATAATGAATCATTTGACTTTATGTAGCAGTAGCAATCATCTTTTATATCCATGTTGTTATTATATTGCAAAGTTCATGTTAGTTTTATCACTTCCATACTCGAGGACGAGCATGAGTTAAGCTTGGGGATGTTGATGCATATAAATTACATACATGAACTTTACACTATAATACTTATATTCCATTCATATTTGCATCATATAAGGGGTATATTACTGTTATTTAATGATTTTTGGTAATTAATAATGATGTCTCCTTTTTATGGAATTAATCCTGCGCAGGCAGAAAACCCCTATTTCTTTTCTTATTTATTTCAGGGCCTTAACGACGTCGTAATGAGCTGCAAATTTACGGGGATCATTATTTTGGAAGGAGGAAGACCTAGGAGCGAAGGAAGCAAGCAAATGGAGGCCGGAGGGGCAAAAGAGGGTGCCCCACGCGGCCCCTGTACCTGGCCATGTGTGCCCACCTCTTTTGGCCCTCGTGGCCCCGTTTGCGTCGATCCTTCTTCCCGAAGCTTCCTCGTGACCTAAAAATGACTATAAAAATAGTCCCCCGACGTTTTCCAGGAGGAGGCGGTAGAGAAACACAAAACCAGAAACAGAGAGACAGAAGGCTGCCACCGGAGAAGATCGGAGGGGGGAAACACCGCCGGAATCCACCTCCGGAGGGCTCCACCCCCCTCCGGCGTGATCATCATCAACATCTACAGCAAGATCATCTCCATCTCTCCACTGTAAACTCTTGGCAAACATGATGTATGATGCAATATACTTTTCCCGTGATCTATTGTGTCTCTCCATCTATGTTTGAGAAGTGATTTGTTCATGGCATTAGTGAAATAGTTTGTTGATTGGTTGCATACAAGTTTTGTTATCTTTTATGATTGTCTTGATGTACAATGTATGAGTGCACGCATATGTTGGGGAATGCATGTAAGGTGATCACCGGTAAGGTAATGGAATGAGGAGGACTTGGGAGGACAAGTAAACCCGAGATCGAATCATGAAGTTACTCTATTGGGGGATATATGGGAGACCCTAGAACTTAAGGCTATGGTGGGACAATTATGTCTTAATAATTCTTGTGCTGCACATTTAATTGGCCATGAGATCCATCATAAGAGTTGTGTAATTTGCTCATTTACTTGGCTACAACTATTTATGGCTCCCCCTAAAAGAAATAATTAAGACTAAAACATGTGCTTCACTAATTGTGACAACCACACGAATGAAATAACAATTGCCAGAACATTCGCTCCCTTGAGATATTTGCTACTTGAGATCCTTGCTACGTACTGCTCTTAGAAACTTGCATTAGAAAACTTGCTCTTAGAAACTTGTTGCTAGATAAACCTACTCCACATCACTTGCTTCCATTAGTTAGTTCCTTTCATACTCAAATTTATTGCTTCGCATAAAAGGCCATATAAGAGGGTTATAGGGCTTTAGAGAATAGATAGTTTACCTTCAGCTCCTCGTGGGTTCGACACTCAAATACTTATCGAATTGTGCTACAGTGATTCCTTGCTCTTGGGGATTATCAATGCCTCACAACAGGGGTGATCAGCTCATATATATATGCGGTTACAAAGGCTTGGAAGCCAAGAAACAATCTACACGTATCAAACTAGGACACGGTAGTTACAAGACGTATCCATCTATACAACAAGATCTACATACGTTAACATCCCCCCGCAGTCATTGCGTCGGTGGAGCGAATGCAAAGACTGTATCGAAAGTCCAAGAACAGTTGGGACGGAAGACCTTTCATCATAATATCTGCAAACTGCTGCGAGGATGGCACATGAAGAACCTGAATCTGACCAAGGGACACCTTTTCCCGAACAAAATGAATATCAATCTCGATATGCTTCGTACGACGATGCTGAACCGGGTTGCAAGCCATGTAGACAGCGCTGACATTATCACAAAAAACAACTGTCGTGGTATGGAGAGGACGGTGAAGCTCATGAAGGAGCTGACGGAGCCAACAACATTCGGCCACAACATGAGCCACGACACGATACTCGGCCTCAGCACCGGAGCGAGAAACCGTGGCCTGGCGTTTGGAAGACCAGGACACAAGGTTGTCGCCGAGATAGACACAGTAGCCTGAAGTAGACCGGCGAGTATCGGGACAACCTGCCCAGTCGGCGTCCGAGTATGTAGTGAGAGACGTAGCAGGCGTGGAGTGTAACCAAAGACCCAAATCCAGTGTACCTTGGAGATACCGAAGAATCCGCTTGACCAAGTTGAGATGAGGTTCCCGAGGAGCATGCATGTAGAGGCAGGCTTGCTGTACGGCATGAGCAATATCGGGACGCGTCAGTGTCAGATACTGAAGGGCGCCGGCGAAACTGCGGTACTCTGTGGGGTCGGCGACGAGCGGACCATCTTCAGCAGAAAGCTTGCAACGAGTGTCTATGGGAGTAGGACACGGGTTGCAGTTTTGCATGCCGGCGCGCTGGAGAAGATCAATGGCATACTGGCGCTGTGACAGCAACATCCCAGACGAGGAGCGAGTGACCGATATACCAAGGAAATATGAAAGATCCCCGAGATCGGTCATAGAGAACTCGCGATGAAGAAGGTCGGTGACGTGCTGAAGAAGACCGGCTTTGGAGGCGGTGAGGATGATGTCATCCACGTACAGGAGAAGGTAGGCTAGCTCGTCGCCCCGTTGGAGAACAAACAGGGAGACATCGCTCTGAGACGCCACGAAGCCGAGACGATGAGCGTAGTGGGCGAAGCGCTGGTACCAAGCTCGAGGGGCCTGCTTGAGGCCGTAGAGAGACTTGTGGAGCCGACAAACATGTTGAGGATGAGCAGGGTCGATGAAGCCAGGTGGTTGCTCACAGTAGACCACCTCATCAAGATTGCCATGAAGGAAGGCGTTCTTTACATCGAGTTGATGAATCGGCCAAGCACGGGAGACGGCGATGCTTAGGACGACGCGGATCATGGCGGGCTTGACGACGGGGCTGAAGGTCTCGTCGAAATCAACTCCCGGCTGTTGAGAGAACCCACGAACAACCCAACGTGCCTTGTAGCGAGCAAGTCCACCATCGGAGGCAAATTTGTGCTTGAAGATCCACTTTCCTGAAACAACATTAGCACCAACTGGACGAGGCACAAGAGACCACGTACGGTTGTGAATTAGAGCATCATACTCGTCAGTCATAGCAGCGCGCCAGTGCAAATCCTGGAGGGCACCCCGGTATGTTTTTGGGATAGGGGAAATCGAGGTGTGGATAGCCGAGAGATTCAGCTTGTCAATCGGCTGAACGATGCCATGTTTAGCACGAGTGAGCATATGGTGCGTGTTGACGGCCGGAACGGAAGGGGCACGAGTGCGAGTACGAGGCGGAGGGGGTGGTGGTGGTGGGTTTGGTGCCGTAGCAGAAGGTGGAGGTGAGCTAGGCGGAGACGCGCTGGGCGAAGGCGAGCTAGGCGAAGACGCGCGCGCGGACTCGCGAACGATCGGATCGAGCGAGCGGCCATGCAGCTGGGACGTGGGTGCATGCACATGCATGCTGGGCTGGGCCGGTGCATGCACAGCCGGTATGGATTGAGTGGCTGCTAGGTCCAGCAGAAAATCAAGGGAATCAACTGGTTGAGTTGATTGTGTGGTGGCGAACGGGAAGGTATTTTCATCAAATATTACGTGACGAGACATGATGACACGCCGAGAAGTGAGATCGAGGCATCTATAGCCACGATGGGAGGATGGATATCCGAGAAACACGTAGGCAGTGGATCGAGGTGCGAGCTTGTGTGGGGCTGTGGCGGACTGATTCGGATAACACAAGCAACCGAAAACTCTAAGATCAGAGTAAGAGGCTGGTTTTTTATAGAGTAAGGTGTAGGGGATGCGAAACTCTATGGCTTGGCATGGGCAATGATTAATGAGGTAGGTGGCGGCAGCGAGGGCCTCGGCCCAATACGGGGGTGGCATATGTGCTTGGAAGAGAAGACTGCGGGTGATGTCATTGATAGTACGCAAGGCGCGCTCAGCTTTTCCGTTTTGGGGGAAAGTGTAAGGACAAGACATGCGAAGGTGGATTCCGTGGCGAGCTAATAACTCGACAAGAGTGGAGTTAACGAACTCAGTGCCGTTGTCAGTTTGTAGAGAAATGATGGGAAGGTTGAACTGGGTGCGAGCATAAGCAACGAAATTAATAAGGATGTCGCAAGTGTCAGATTTGTGCCGTAGGGGGAAGGTCCAAATAAAGTGGGAGAAATCGTCGACTATGACAAGGTAGTATTTTAAACCAGAATTGCTTGAAGTAGGGGAGGTCCATAAATCACAATGAATTAACTGAAAGGGAACACTGCAAATTGTTTGAGACCTAGAAAAAGGTAGACGTACGTGCTTGCCAAGTTGACACGCATGACACACCATAGTAGCTTTATTACATGGAATAGCAAATTGTTTAGATAAATGTGACATAGCGTCACGACCAGGATGTCCTAAACGGCGATGCCACAGCTCGGTGGAGGTGGTGGAGGCAATGAGTCCGAAAGGCGATGGAGAGCTGGTGCTTGTGGAGAACTCATAGAGGGGTCCGAGGCTACTGCAGCGTATGATCTCGCGTCGAGTTTGAAAATCCTTAATGGAAAAACCAAAGGGGTCATATTCCACAGAACAAGAATTATAAATAGTGAATTGACGAGTAGAAAGCAGATTTTAATGATGTCAGGAACTACTAAGACGTTATTTAGCAAAAACGTGCGGTGAGGTGTGGAGAGAGTAGTATGACCAGAGGTGGAGATGGGTAAAGAAACACCATTGCCGATAGTGACACAGGAAGGATTAGAAAAGTGAGATGGAGAAGGGAGTATACCGGGGTCCGAAACCATGTGAAATGTGGCGCTGGAGTCCATGACCCATGTTCCTGGGGTGGAGGAGCTGGCAGCGGAGGCGCCGAAGGTGTTGTTCAGGGCTGCGATGAGGGCGGAGGAGTCCCATGTTGGTGCGCCGTTTCCTTGAATGCCAAGTCCAGCAGGGACATACGGCGTCGCTGGAGGTGGAGGGTTGCTGCCGAAGGCTTGACCGTGAAGAGGGGCGAGCTGGGTCGTGTAGGCCTGTTGGCCAGGAGGAACCCAGGTAGAGGGACGCTGCTGCGGTGCGGTGGGCCGTGGCCCAAGGAGACCTGGTCCGCCAGGAGGGAGAGCCTGGCCGCCGATTGGACGCCAGGTGGGCTGCATCTGCTGCGCCTGGCCCGTGAAGGGGTTGAAGCAGATCCACGGGCCGGGCGAGGTGGAGACGTTGCTGCGCGGATCGATCGGGGCAGGAGCGTTCTTCTTCTTCTTCTGCCAACGACCGCCGCCGCCACCGCCACCGCCGCCGCCGCCGGAGTTGCCACCGGACGAGGAGCCAAAGCCGGCGGTGTTTCCGTAGAGGGCGATCTGGGACGAGGATGAGGACGGCGTGCCCGGGGCGGGGTGGGCGAGCTGGTTCTCACGAAGGAGCAGGAGGGACTGGGTCTGCAAGAACGTCGGTGCAGGGACCTGCATGGTGACCAAGGTGGTGATGTCGGCGAAGCGGGGATTGAGTCCGCGAAGGCAGGTGAGGAGTAGGGTCTGGTCGGACACCGGCTGTCCGACGTCACGAAGAGCGTCAGAGAGGGACTTGAGCCGGTGGCAGTAGGCGGTGATGGTCAGGTCACCCTGGACGATGGCGCGGAACTCCGCCTCGAGGTAGACGGCGCGTGTGAGCTGGTTGTCGAGGAAGAGGTTGCGGATGAGCGCGTAGGCCTCGTACGCGGTCTGATCCTGAGACATGATTATGTCGAGGATCTCGTCGCTGATGGAGCCGTAGAGCCACGAGCGGACGACGTAGTCGAGGCGAGACCACTCAGCGGTGCGCTCCGCAGTGGGGGTGTTGATGGAGATGTGGTCGGTGAGCTCGTACTTGCCGAGGAGAACGCCCATCAACATACGCCACTTCGAGTAGTTGGAGGCTTGGAGGTCGAGGACGACGGTGACATGCGTCTTGACACTGGCGACGTTGACAGCGAGAGAGGCCGGCGACGAGGCTGGAACCACGGTAGTGGAGAGGGCGCCGGGGGAGGTCTGGGTACCCATGGCGGAGGAGGTCTGGGCTGGAGACGTCATGGTGGCGGCGGAAGCTAGATTATATCAGAAGGGCTGATACCATATGAACGTATAGCTAGGGAAAGAGTTTGAGGGAAGACGCCTCACAACAGGGGCGATCAGCTCATATATATATGCGGTTACAAAGGCTTGCAAGCCAAGAAACAATCTGCACGTATCAAACTAGGACATGGTAGTTACAAGACATATCCATCTATACAACAAGATCTACATACGTTAACACTTAGGCCGGAGACTCCGGTCTCGGCAGTTTTCCAGGGGTCCTAAAGGGGATCGGGGTGAGGGGTTGATTCATAACTCCCTCTCCACCCCCGACCCCAAACCACCCCATGCCGCCGCCCCTGCTTGGAGGTGCTCCTCCGGCCGCCCCCAGCCGCCAGAATCCGCCGTGTCGCCGGCCTCCCCCACCTCTCCAGCGTCGGGGACCTTCCTCCCCTTTGTTTGGACTCCATCATGAAGGGCAAGGGTACATCTCTCTCTCTATCACCATAGGGTTTCATCCTAGTTGTTGGTTTGAGGCCTGTACTAGTGATCTTTGTGGTGTAGAACTTTTTTGCTGGCAATGCACTATCTAGGAGCAATTGTAGAATGCTTTGCAACAATTTATGACCTAGATCAAAGTTTCCAGCCTCAGGGCCGGAGACTCCGGTCTTTCACATACCGGAGACTTCGGTGTGGCCGGAATCTCCGGGCCCTGAGAACGGAAGCTCCGGTGTAGATCATGTTTTGGTGCCCATAATTCTATAATTGTTTCTACTCTGGCTCTCCTGGACATGTATGCTTATCTCCATGCTATCTTCTACTCTTTTATTCACAGAAGAGAACAAGAGGTACAAGTCCATCACCCCCAATCCCAATAAAAAGTCAAAGAGGTCCACTTGTCTTGCTTATTTGGAGTATGATGAGGAGACTGGCCGTAAGGTGCAGAAGGACCGTGGTGCTCGTGCTAGGGAGCAGAAAGCAGCAGCTACCGAGGCTGAATTCTTAGCCAATGAAAGGGCAAAGAAAGCGAGATATGAGCAGTTAACCACAATGAAGGGTATGAGCAAGACTGAATTTCGCAGCATGAGAGAGCAGCCTCTATTCAATATGCCTCAAACATCCACGGATCCTCACTTTTGGAGGAAAGAACAAGAGCTTGTGATGAAGGAGGTGTATGCCAAGTTGTCGTCCAACAATGCCGTGTGTGAGCAAAAGGTACTCAATCTCACCTCTTTGAACTCCAAGGAATACTTTCAAGAGGCCGTGTGGGTGGTTCGGAAGCTTGGACTTGAGAAGCTCATCACCACGCATCAAAACTATGATATCAAGTTGGTGCAACAATTCTTTGCCACCATTCAGTTTGGGGATGACGAAGCCATCAGCTTGACTTGGATGACTAGACCAATCCAGTGTGTATCCTCTATGGTGAGGTTTTGTGAGCTGCTAGGATATGAGTTCCGCACTGACGGGGAACCAAGTGGAAGAATCATGCATGTGGAAGGAATCAACTATGACAAGCGTCGCTTGGCACCCTTGTATTCTAACAAGGTCTCCATGGGAACCAACAAAGATCTCCTCCCCACCTTCAACATCCTTCTCCGGATGTTCCACTACAATATTGCACCTCAAGCCGGGAATGTGGATGCTATTTGAGGTGACTTGTCAACCTGCTTCGCCACTCTTATGAGACTCGCAATGCGGGTGTCAATTGCCAAGGAAATGGAATTGATGTGATAGATTTCATTAAGTGTGAGTTGCATTGGGCTGTGCATGAGAAGAAGAATCCGATGTATGCTCCCTATGTGATGAAGCTTATTCTTGGCAGACATTGACCAAACTCATCTCACCGTTCACAAGGTCGGCACCCTTCAAGTTCTCAAGCATGACAAGCCATGTTCCTCTTCTCGGGTTCCATTCCAATCAAGTGACGAGGAGGAAGCTTCTGAGGCTCCAATGCCTAGGAGGAGGAGTAAGAATGCCGACCCCCTCACGGGATGTTGGCAAGGAGGTGGTACAAAGAGAGACGAAGAAGCTCTCATGGTGGAAGAGAACAATGTTGTGCATGAACATTGCTATTCATAAGGAGAACCATGAGGCTTACAAGGAGAGAAAGATGATCATTTCCAATCAAAACAAGCTTTTCAAGGAGTTAGAGAAGAAGAAGGATGGGACTCCTCCCCCCTATGTTGAAGAAAACCCTCCAGTTGTCTCGTCTGAAAGTGAGAAGACCGTGAGCTATGACAAGTGGAATTCTAAGATGTTCCTGTGGGATGATTTTGAGGATGTGTCTTTGGTGCCCTCGTCTTCTCACAACACAGGCAAGGCTCCCATGGTTGAGAAGCAAGTTGTTGATGATGATGATGAGGAAGAGTCCAAGTATGATGATGAGGATGAAGATGGAGATGATGATGAGGATGATGCCACCAAGGACTCCGAGTGATCCATTGGGTTCCGTTAGCATCGCCTTTTCCCTTTTTGGTGTCTCGATGCCAAAGGGGGAGAAGAGTTCTATTAGGTCATCCGTGGGAGTTGCATAGGTCGGGCACACGCATTTTCTTTTATCATTTCTTTAGATCTTATGTCCATTTTTATCTTAGGTTGTTGATCTTATGTGCTTGCTACTTCTATGCGTGCTATGTGGACCTTGTCGGTTAAATCATGTGTGCGACATATGGTTTTCGGATTTATCTATGGTTGAGACTTTTATTATGTGTGACATGCATTGGAATTCTTATATACAATCTTTATGCATAAGGTACGGTTTCAATCAAGTCTCAACTTACCTCTTGATATGTCTCATCTCTTTGCAAATGAAATTGTTGTATATCATGTTATTATCCTTGTGTGGTAGATCTTTCCTATATGTTGTGCTTTTATATCACTATGCAACTTATGTATATATGCACACATTTAGGGGGAGCTATTTTCCTTTCTCAACATGACATTATCTATTGTGCTTTCTCGTAAATCCTAGTGTTGTCATCTAACACCAAAACGGGGGAGATTGAAAGAGCATTTCCCGTCCTAAGTGGTTTTGTGTGTTAGTTAACAGATTCCCCAACTCGTACGTTGCATGCTACTATGTGAGCGAGCACTCCGACGAAGTAAAATCTGAGGAGTGTATAGAAAAGTATTACTACCTCCGTTTTAAAATATAAGATGTTTTGGTAGGCTATTTTTGCCTATCAAAATGACTTATATTTTGGAAGGAGAGGCCAAGGCGCCAATTACAACGCATTAGGCAGCGCCGAGAATGCAACCCAACCCACCGACACAAAAAACTTAGAAAATTACTCGTGAACCCTCCACCTCTCCACATGTGCTAGGCTAGCTCTAAAGAGTCCTACCTCTTTGAAAGAGCATTTCCCATCCTAAGTGGTTTTGTGTGTTAATTAACAACACTAGTGATTATCTAATATGAAGTCGAGTGATGCAGGTGTTTATGTAATTAATTCATATAAGCATTGATCCCCAAAAAGAGAGAAAAAGGCAAAGGTTTTAAGGCAGCAGGAAGTTCCAGGCCGGAGTCTCCGGTCTGCCTGGACCGAAGTCTCCGGTCTCAGGATTTTTCTGCCAAGTGACAAAGGGTGGTGCGCCTCTGGTGCCAGTCCGGAGGAAGACTGAATGTTGGGGTGCATATTGATGTGGTAATCGGATATTCTTAGAAATTGATAGTGCTTTGAAAATCCAAGGACTTGGATGGCACTCTTAGCATGATTGGTAATCAGATCATCAAGCCGAGTTGTCTATGCTGCCAAGTCCACTTGTCTAGGTGCACATCTTCGGTCAACGAGTTAGATTCGTGTCTAAACTCTCAAGACCACATCTTTTCCTTGAAAAGCATGTTTCCTCTCGCAACCAGTGACATGCGGTGGTTCGTGATATTCTGGAGGTCTTCCCAGAAGTATTGCCAGGTTTTCACCTGACCGTGATGTCGAGTTCATGAATATGTTGGTTCTCCGAATAACTTCCTTCTCCAAGAAACTGTGCTGGATACTCCTGAACTAATTGACTGAGCTTAAGAAACTACTTGGAGAGTTGAAAGACAAATGCTCTATCTGAATTGGTTCGTTCTCAAAAGGAATGTCTAGTTTTGTACATGCCAAAGGGAGATAGTATTTCCTTTATGGAATCTGCTACTTCTCCCCGACTCTTCATTTGAGTTGGGCTATCATCAAATCAAACTCAGAACCAAGGACTATTGTGGTGGTGTTCTACTATGCTGTTTTGGTTCTCTCCATGTCATTGTTATGGCCGATACAATTGCTCCGTTCATGCAACCTACGAGTTCATATTCCTGGAGTATCGTAATAAGCTTGTTATCGAGCCCATCGATAGCATTCTTATTCCTCCATGTTGAAAAGATTCATTTGGACGGTTGGCAGTAATGTTGGGAGTGTTCTTCTCTGGTCCATGTGAAATGGTTGAGATATGTCGCCATGGGTTCGAGTGAAGTTCTCCTTGTCTCCCCGGGAATAATCACAAGTTGGTCATGCGGGTGTTAATTATTATTGAGATGGTAGGTTGTTACCTCCAATACTCTAAATAAGTCATGTATGCGCACCAAGCCCCTGGCCGATTTGTTCTCGAATAAGAAGTTGTCAAACCTCATCATCTTACTGGTGTTTCCCAATCAGGACTCGATTGTGTTTCATTGCTTTGAGTTCATGTTCGTTCAATCTTCCTCTGTGTAGTCGTGACCGCATGGAACCCGCAATCTAGCTCGTGCTCTGGAGCTTGACACTGTAGCCCATGTCTTGAGAAACTAGTGACCCTACCTTCCGTTAACTTCCGGATACTCCCCTTCAGACCTGCTAAGACTGAAGTATATGTACGCCTAACCAACTCGGAACCTCAAGCAGAAATGATGGTTGGGGTTTATCAAGAGTATGACCTAGGCCTACTTGTAACCCCGACAAGTTCGGTGTTGTTGTTCCCGCACCTCAACGGAAGGTCTATTGACGAAATCTCTTAAATCTTTAAAATCAACCACTATCCATGAGGATCATGTGTAACCTATTCTAGTAGTTTCTCCCTTATGGTCTTTTCTCTATCTTCAAGTACGACCTTCGCTTGATGATCGATTGAAGGCTATTCAGAAGCCTGAGTGTGATATCTAGAACCTCAAGGAGAACATTACAACGGAGTTGCTAAATGTCTATCGGTCGATCCTCCTGCTCCTTGTATCGTGGCAATAGCTCATTTATGAGGTTTTATCTCTCTATCTAAATGTGGATCAGTGCATCTTTCCCTCCTATGTGAACCCGAAGTTTTAATCAATCACACGTACTTTCCGTGAATTCATCAGTCACGTTACGGCCAAGCTTTTAACCTTATGGAAGCGTCTGTTATGTAAAAAGTGTGGAGTCCGGAAGATGTCCTTTCTCCTCACGGTGCTTCAAATCTCTACGGTCTACACATCGGGGTGGTGTGAAGTGCTGTCATGGTCTTGGACAAGGATCCTGATAAATTCGGGTGAACAAAGTGATCGGTTGTCCTATCCTCTACTCGACCTTTGTTTGGTCAAGTTGTTCCTAGTTTCCCCAATGGCTTATGCTCTTGTGCAAAGTTCATATCTGCAACCCTTGGAGAAAACTTGTCTATCACCTTGAGCTATCTTCTGTTCTTTCCGCCCCATTGGCATGTCATGCTTGTTAGCTTATGCTCTATCCCAAGGAAGATCACCGTGTGATCAAGAAGGTCGTGGAAGACACGTGTTGTCATGTTTCCCTCCTCTCTCTTTCTACTCTAGGAATCTCGGGACGAGATTCTTGTAAGGGGGGTAGATTTGTAACAGCCCCAGTTTGGTACCTTAAAATATGAGCCAAATTTTCACTTTTTGCATTGTCATCTTACATCATAGCATCCATTTAAATTGCTAAAAATAATTGAAGCAAACATGAAAAATATTGACACGAGGCAAACCTCTACTCAAAATTTCAACTTCCATGCAAATGTTAAAAATTGGCAAAACAAATTATTCTTGAGTTTCCAATTTGTCCAGGAAGTTCCAAGAATACATTTTATAAATATTTGTCAAAGGCAAAGACTTGCCAAGCAAAGAAATAAAAATTGAGAATTCAAAATTGGTGCAAATCAATTCCTATTTTGAAACCATGTTAAACAGTTCAAAAATTCAAACTAAAAATATGGGGAGCTTCTTTATAATATTATGAGCCTCCCTGAATTTTTCTATAATTTTTGGGCTTATGTAAATGCCCCAATTAATTAGCCAAGGTCTGCTGGGCCAAATTGCAATTTAAACTTTAAAACAGTGCAGGGGGTTATGTGTAAAAACTCCTTCTTCCCTGACGCCACAGTGGAAGCACTGTGCCGCCATGCCTCCATGCCGTCGTGCCCTGTGCCGTGCTGCCTGCTCCCTTGGAGGATAAGGACGCCACCGAGACGCTCTCTCGCTCCCCTCACTCGTTCCCTCCCCGTTTTTCCCGTGAAACAAACCCTAGCTCTGCTGCCATGGACGCCGTCGACCCGCCACCGTACCTTGCGCGTCGCCGCCGCTAGGAGCACCATAGAGCAGATCGAAGACCACAAAAAGCTCCGCCTCATTGTCGTCTACCTCCCTGCCGAAGGAATCGAGCCGGGGAGCCCGTAATCGCCGTCGCCATCCGTCCTTCTCCGCCTCCGGCCGCCGGCCACCGAGCACCATTGCCGCCGTTTCTGGCCTCCCCCTTCACCACCGCGAGCAACTACGCGTCGAGGATAAGCTTGCGAGTCTCCTAGACCTCCTCATTCTCCCCCTCTCTTTCTAGTTCGTCGGGTCATTGTATCTCGCCGTCGGCCGCCGCTCGGCGCCGTCGTTCGCGTTGCTCCGGCGAACCATTAGGTAGCGGCGCCGCCGTAGATTAGTTCCCCATAGACAGGCTCGTCGAATGCGCCCTTTAACTCATCCCCGCGTGCGCCCCGTCGACGGATCCGTGCGCGACGCCGCCGGTGGTCACCGCGCGCGCGCGTCGGTCGTGGCCTCGGCCCAGTCAAAACGCTTCGTTGGTACTACCTGGCTGTTAGCCGGAAGTACCGACCGTAGGTTGATTCGGTACTGGATACTTCTGTTAATTTCCGGAAGTAGCTCGGAAGTTGCCCCGGAAGTACCGACTTGACCGGTACTACCGGGCAGTTCACCGGAAGTACCGACCGTAGGTTGTTTCGGTACTGGATACCTTCTGTTAATTTCCGGAAGTAGCTCGGAAGTTGCCCCGGAAGTACCGACTTGACCGGTACTACCGGGCAGTTAGCCGGAAGTACCGACCATGAGTCTATTCGGTACTGGATACCTCCTGTTCTATTCCGGAAGTGGCTCGGAAGTAGCGCCGGAAGTACCGACCTGTCCGGTACTACCGGGCCGTTTTCCGGTAGTACCGACTCAACTAATTAAAATTTGGGAAAATCATAACTTAATAAATATTGATTCAAATTTTGCAAATGATATACCAAAATGATCAGCAAATCAAAAGCTATCTAGTTATAACCCTAAAAAAAGCTATCTAGTTATGATAATTTCACAGCATGACAACAACTTTTCCTTTGATGTTATTCTCGAAATGGTTAAAAGAATTAAATTTGAATAGCCGTTTAATTCACCATTTATTCATCGTTACTCGGAAAATTGGAAACAAGGTACCAAAATTATCAGGAGAACAATACCTATCTAATAATGTCATTTTCATGCATATTTAAACCATATTTTAGTACTGTAATAGTTCATAAGAAATGTGGTCATTAAGTTAAACATGGGGTTGTTTACAAATAATTGCACAAATTATTTTGGCACTCCATTTAAATTGTTAGCTAACTTGACATGTCATAATGATTGTGCATTGCACCTTTTGTATTCCTGTTATTTATTTGTTCTTCTGTTATTGTTTGTGTATCGGTAGATTCAGGAGTCGAGGTTCCCCCAACATACCTCGACGATCCGTGCTTTCAGCCCCGTCAGCAAGGCAAGAGATAACCTAACCTTCTGTGCATATCTCATCCTATTGTTTTACACAAGTATTTTCTCCACCATAATATTGCATTCGATTCCAATGTCAATTTTGTTCGATGGTTAGAGTATCCTATTAATTGCATAGTTCCCTACACCATTACATGTTTTCCCGCCTATTATCCATAGGTTTGATGTGTTGGCCTGAGTTAATTCAATTCTGCTGAATATATGCTTAGCTATGCTTAGCCATGCTTAGTCGTCCGGTGATTATTTCCATGCTTGTGAAGTTGATGGAATGTTCGGACAAGGTGGAAACTTGTGGTACTTAATAAAATGCTTAAAGGCTTGGATGAGTTGCCATCGGGGTTGGTGGTGTTTTGTCTCATTCTTGCCGCCTAGGTGCGAGTTCTTTACCTCTTGAACCAAGACCGAGCATGCTTCCATCGGTGGGACATATGGAATCCTTACTAACCGAATAAATTGTGCGGGCGTATCCAAGGGCCCTCTAGCTTGCGCTTTCCATTTGCGTGTGAGTTGCACGTCGGATGAAGGCGCGATGAGGACGGTGGTGTTTAGGATGTGGACATGGGGGCAAGGTGTTGAAATAGGCACTGAACTTGTCCTGTCGTCACGATGACCCTTGGATAGTCTCATGCAAGGTAAAGGTTTAACCGCGCCCGCCCTGCCGACTTTCCCAGGAAGAGGGCTAATTGTACAGGCAAGGGGTCGGACGGTACCGGTGGTAAAAACAGTACACCCCTGCAGAGTTTAATCTTTTCGAAAATCCGTGTCCACGATTATGGACGACTTGGGAATAGACGATAAGATCATAGAAAACCTGAACTTAACTAAAATTTGGCAACATGTGTTAAAAGGTTCATTTCCTCGAGGGTGATTCGAGGGAGTGCCTTGGTGGAGATGAGTGCTGGATTCTGGATACTGTTGGTTCAATGTGAACTAACGAATGAAAGTTTACTATCTTATCCCCTTGTGAAAAACCTTCTGAGTAGTCGATGCCATGAGTCAGGTCTTTAAAAAGGAAAACTAGCTTTATGCAAAACAACTACTATACAGCTTTGAAGCCAATCATCATTGGGCCTATATCGCCCTAGTAACCTTGCGAGTACGTCGTACTCAGCCTTTCTTTGTTGATTATTATTTGTTTCAGAGGAGGACGTCACCGACTAGGAAGGTGGGTTCTTTGTTGACATCGACGAGTAGTCTGTGGTTCCCAGGTGGCAGCTTGGGACGTCACGGAACAGGCCGGCTGGGATTTGTTATTGTAGGCCTCTTAGGCCATAATTTGGATCTTGTTGTTTAGATAACTAAATTTGCTTCCGCATGATGTAATGTTGGGTCTGTGACCTCTGATGTGTATTTTGCTATCTTTCTCATTATATGAGTTGAACTATGATCTCTTTGTGCCGTAGAGTCTATGATGTGTCAGATGTTCCGCAGTCTTGATCTCTCTATTATGCATTGATAGCTATGCTAGTGATCATGGCATGATCGAGGTGTTGCGTTGTCGATGATCCATTCCGAGCACGCCTGCCAAAGGTTTTGGCCTGGGAGTGGTAACCCCAGTAACCTTCGATTGTGTAGCATGGCCCATGGGTTACATAGCATCTCTGTATAATTCCGGGGTCGGGGCGCTGCATTCTCCTACCTTGGAGAGTGTTAGCTCAACCAGAATTGAAGAACCCTAATCTCTTGCAAGCTCAAATCTCTAAATCTCCCAATCCCTCCACCCAAACTCATTGATCTTTGGAGGATTGAAGGAGAAGGCCAAGATCTACATCTTCACCAAGCCGTTTTTCATTTCCCCCTCATTCACTTGAGGGATTCGTGGTTAGGGTTTCCACTAGGAAAACCTAGCTCATTGTTCTTACTTGTTGTATTGTTTGAACAGATTTTTTGGTGATTTGGGAGCCCCTGATTCAGTTGTGGGTGTGTGCCCCAAGAACCTTGTAAAGGCTCCGGATTCCGCCTCGAAGGATTTCGATAGTGGAAGGTGAACCAAACCTTTGTGGTGCGGTTCATTGGAGAATAGGGTGAGGCCTTTGTGGTGTTGAATTGGCCTTTGTGGCGTGCTCACACCCCTCCAAACGAGACGTACTCCCCTCAAAACGAGGAACTCGAAAATACATCCTTGTCTCCGCGTGCTTCACTTTCGGTTACTTCTATCCTTACTACCTTTACTTGTATCTTGCGTAATTCTTGTGCTTGCTTGTCATATAGGTAAATTCACGGTAGTTGCATATCTAGAGAATTTACCTTTTGTGTCAAGCCTAAATTGAAAAATAATTAAAATTCGGTGTAGCACCTATTCATCCCCCCCCCTGTTGGTGCCCATACAATCCTTTCACTCTTCCGCTTCAACCTCCACCATTTGGGTCACTCCCTCTACCGAAGGTCAGCGGCCTTCGAACACCACCCTATTATGGTGTCTCCAAAGGCACCAACAGATAAGGTTGATGGGCGTCCACCAATCTCTCTCATCGGCCCCTCCCAACACTCTAGCCAGGAGCCAGTCCATAATCTTGGGGTGGAGATCCAAGTCACCATGCCCCATCTGCCAAGGAACTTCGACCCCACCTCTCTGGCTAGAACGCAACCCAGTAGCAGGTGATCAATGTCCTCTATGAGATGGGTGTGTCTCTAGTAGGGAGGGGCCTACTTCCTGAACATGTATGAGTTATCAGCCGCAAAGAGCCAAGTTTTCTTCATGGCGCCAACTCGGTAGCCGTTTCTGTAGGTGTAGGGAGAGATCAACGGTGACCTGCCCGCCCGCCCGCGCATAAACCGGTCGATCGATCCTAGAAGAGTACAAGAATAATCGGTGATCACCGGCTTGCTGGTTTTCACGAGTATGATACTTAATTAACAAAATTATCCCTTAGAAAATCAACATGATTGTTTAGGATGACACAACAGACACATGTATATCTTGGTAGCGGTGGGAAATAATGAATTATTCAAAATAAATCATACATAGAATTTAGAAAGAAAAGGGGCGAAAATCCCATAAGTATCACAATATAAAACAAACTGAAAACATTAGAAAAATTCAAAAAGAGAAGTTTTTTATAAAATGTACCAAAAGGTTGGGAACATTTTTTTAAATAAGTTGTAGAAATCATAAGTATTATAAAAAATTAAGAAAATCGACAAAGATAATTATGAACATTCATGAGAAATCAAGAAGTGTGGTAAAATGGGATTAACAATCAATATCACCAATTTATCATTGATGTGGATGTATAAATGCCTCTAGATGCATGACTCAATGTATGAATGTAAACTAACACGAAATCACAATATAGAGGATAAACTAGAAAAAAAGTGAAGGAACACGATTCCAAACAAAAGTGATAACTTCTACTTTTATGTGCACTTTAAAACATTCCATATATGTGATGCATTATACTAGTAAGTGTATTTTAAAACGTTCCATCATTTATCATGAAATGTTAAAATACTACCCGAGTACTAAATCGGCGTCACTTAATTTGGAACGCAAGGAGTATATGTTTTCTTTTTTTCTCTTTTATATTCTATTTTTATTGACTTTATTTTTTTGAAATTTCTATATGATCCTTTCCTTTTATGATTATGGTACTATCTATTTGTGGTTGGGCCTAAACATGAGCAAAATTGATGGTTGGGCCTAAACATGACAAAAATTGGTGCCATGCCATCCAAAATGGCATTGTTATAAGACAATTAACATTGTTGTGGTATGAGCGACTAAGATTGCACCATTTTTACAATCAAAAGTCAAGTTTTTTTCTAAGAGTTCAAGAATGATTTAGATTCGAGCAATGACCGAGGGCCCAAGAATTGTATTCCTTATTAAAAAAATACTCGATTAACACTACGTTGTAGATGATTGTGTGTCTATTTGTGCTCGTCTGACATTGTTGAAGATCTCTACTTCTCTCTATTCAGTGGGAGAGTGTGGCAGTTGTCCTTCGGCATCTCTCACAAGCTCCTCGGAGCCATGAACTCTCAACTAGACCAAGACTTGAGAACTCGAATACGTATTTCGACTGGATGTGTGGATAATGAGCCCATCTTTCGAACCTTCTCCCGGTCCAAGAACACAAAGGTTACTTGCCAACCGGGGGGGGGGGGGGGGGGGGGGGGGGGGGGGGGAGGGAGGGAGGACTGCCTACTATCATTGTTGAACTATGTTTCTGTTGGGATTCTATTACAATTGAAGCTAACATATGCATCTGGTGCCCCTAGTGGGTTTCGATGATTAATAACCTTGCCGCTACGATGGACATCCACGACTGGGAGAACCTCGTGAAGAACTCCGATGATGGGGAGGGGACATCCATTGTCGCATGTCCATCAACACTACAGCGGCGGGCAGAATGTGCTGCGCCGGTATTAGTTTAATTTTTATTAAGCAATTTACAGTTTAGTCTAATATTTTAGGCTACAATGTGTTTTTCACTTCAGTTTTTTCGCTTGTGTATGAGGTTTCCGTTAAATTTCATCTCTTGCTGGTTTACTGTTTTACTGGCCTATCTTAACGTGCATCTTTGCCTGTTGATGCGCCACCCGAGGTGACGAGTGTGCACCCAGATGCGCAACCTGAGACTCGTGTATGTTGTTTTCAGATACTTTTTTAGATTTCAGAATGAAAATTTTGCTTGAGTTTAGACGGTACAATTGAGTGGTAGCACAAAGCAATGAATGAGCCAGCTACCCCCTCTCAAAAGGGCCCAGCTCTTCTAGGCTAGGAGGAACTTGGCCCTGGGACCCAAATCATTTACCAGCTGGGGCTCCCAGATCTGATCATCACCAGCGAGCTAGACAGAGAGAGTTTTGTGCTCATCATGGCTTTAACACGTACACTGTATACCCTAGAGAGAGAAAACAAAGGAGGGGGCAACAAAGAGGAAAAAAGTCTCTTCTTTCTCTCACTCCTAAGCACATTGGGAGATGTGCTGTGTTACTGCCTCCGGTTACCCACACCGGCCAGTTATTACCTACTGTATCGAGTATATATACACACGCACACAGAGCCAAACCAGAGGACCAGTGCTGATGTTGCCATGCCAGCTGGTTGCCCTTAGCTCATAGCAACATAAACACGAGCCTGCTGAATCAGCAGCAACCTCTTATGCTAATAGTGGCAAACAAGTACTACAGTACTGCATTTGTAGAATCCCAGAACAAGCTACAATTAGTGCAATATAAGAGGCTCATCGTCGACACGATCAACATCACAAGCAGAGTAGAGAAATGGCCAAGAGCTGAGTAAAAGAATGTTAATTGTTTTATTCATGAAAATGGTAGCTTATGATGTATCGGCACCAGCAGAAGCAACAAAATGGCATCAATTAACACCAACCGTTCCCCTCTCTGCACCAATTACCAATTGATTTTCCGTCTTTATCTCTAAAATGACAACAACTAGCTCTGTACCCTCATCCCCACCTGCACCAAAAATTTCCATTTCTCCAGTGAACCAATCTTCCAATGGATTCTGATGTTTTGCTATATGGTATATACACGTAATAATTCCCTCTCTACCACCCCCTCCCCTCTCCCTCTCTCTATGATATTCTAATCTAAACAACATTACAAGCATTGCCCTCCATGGGTGCTGGTCTATGGACTAACATGTAAAGCAAAATGTATCAAAATACACCAAGTGAATGAGCCTGAATGGTGAAAGAATTGAGATGGGGTCGGCATATGAACGGTACGGCAAGAAAGATGGGTAATGAGGGAAAGGGGAAAACTGGGGGAGGCTCTTCCACGACCAATCTCAGATCATTATGCTCGTGCTCGAAGGGGAATTATTATGCAGCTGGTGAAATGTTGTGGAGGGCTGGAGGCTGGTATTTCGCAAGTTTGGCATGGCAGGAAAAGGCTGGAAGGGGAAAGGGGAGCCGTAAGAACTGGATATGCATAAAGGGGAGGCATATATGCATCAACGAAATCAGGAAATCCATTGGGTTCCGGTACCAAAAGCTTGTCACGAACTGGATACAGCATAGTGTCTCACTGAGTAGCGCAGGACATGCAAGGCAGGGCAGATCATCTCCTTCACTCTCACCCCATCTTTGTATATCTTGAATGTAGGGACTATGCGCACGTTCTCTGTCTTTGCTACCATAGGGCTATCTTCAACATTTACCTGTTGGGTCGTGCCGTCTGTTAGTGATTAGGATATGCTTGACTGAATGTCACTAATTACTAGAGTAGGAAGGAGAGACATGTCGGGTAGTTTACCTTTAGGAAATTCACCGAGGGGCACTCACTGCAAAGAGAGTCCACCGCAGGTGTAATTTGTATGCATTGTTGATTCATCGTCGCCATGAAGTAGACAACAGATACCCCTGAAGAAACAGTATATTGAATATGACAGGCAACCAAAATCGTAATACAGGCATCTCTGATACACTATTTACTCTATTCAAATGCATCAGTAATGATTTATTATGTTATGCATAAACAATGTAGCAGCTCTCATTATTAATGATAGTACACAGATATACACATGAATTCATCTGTGGGTATCAGAACTATAATAGAAAAAAGCGAAGGGCGATCTGATAGAAGAATAAGTACTTCAGCAAAACTCACCAGGCGAACGTATGGCAGCACAGAATTGTTCGATGCTGGTTACCATCTCAACCTCTCCTCCAAACTTCATGTTTGATACATCCTCACCACGAGATGTCTTCAAGGCAACTTGAGCATGAAACAATTTTTCCGCAACGTCGGTATCAGTGGGAAGCTCTCTCCGGAGCACCTCGTAGTCCCTCACACAATCAGCCCAACGCTCGAGCTAAAAAATAACAAGATCGATACAGCAGTGAGTGAAATGCCAAAAATATCAGAATGCAAGCAATATAGCTGTTGCTTACCTTGGAATAAGACACTGCTCGCCTTAAGAGAGCCTTTGTGTAATTAGGTTGTATCCTCAATGCCTCATTACAGTCATCAACAGCTTTCTCCCACCGATCCAGCTTCCACCAGCAAGCTGCTCGATTGCAATGAAGTACTGGATTAGAAGGATCATACTTGAGCCCTTCACCATAGGCTATTGATGCATCAGCAAACTTGGCTGCCTTAAAGAGCTCATTTCCTTGGGCTCGAGCTCTTGCAACTAGTCTCACATTATTTAGAATCATCCCAACCTCAGCGTTCCCAGGGTCAATAAGTCTAGCATTTTCGGCTGCTGCCACAGCAGCATCAAACCTGCAGGAACCATCCCCAACTTTAATACTAAAGTATTTTTGCTCCAATGTAGAAAATCAAGCATTGTTGCAGGTTAGGTCATACCTTCCCAATGCCATGTCAACCTGGGCTCGCACAATATTTACATAAGATTCAACTAGCATGCCCGAGAGTTTGACTGTCGTCGAAGATAGTAATGCATTATCTAATTTCAGCAAGCTTGCAAGAGTCGAATCAGCCTCCTCCAGCTTGTGGAGACGGAGAAGTGCTTCTGATCTCAAGGCACGAAGCTACGTGAAAAAGAAGAAGCCAGTATAAATTCTACCATGCATCCAGAGTGTAGTACTATTTCCATTTTCCAACACAATCAAAGTGAGAAAACACGAGCGAGGGAGGAGGGTCTTACCAACTGAGAGGAGTCAGCTCCAGCCGCAATAGCCGCATCCGCTTCCCTCAGTGCGCTCTTCCAATCTCCAATTTTCCTGGCATCTGTGCTTCTTGCTAGATGCATCTCCACATCCTGCAGCTTCTCCCAATCCACAGGGTCGGACTCGTGAAGATGCCTGGCCTGTGTTAAGTGCCTCCTCGCCTTTTCAATCATTCCCAGCCTACAAGAATGGAAACAACCGTCATTTCAGTAACAATTCAAGCAAATACAGCACACTGATTATCTGAAAGTAACACTGAAATGCTCTTGAATCAGGACAGTGGCCTGCTTGAACGGAATTAGGATTAAAATTCAGTATCCATCAGCATTGTGTGGTCTAAATCCATTGTACCCACAGAAATTGGCACCAAGCAAGCTTACAAAACAATACAGCTAAGCAACCCCTTTCATCAGCTTTGTGTGATGGGAACCACTTTAGCATCCAATTTGCTTTGAAGACAAGATCCTGGTTTTCCTCACTCCAAGATCAACTTGGCACAAATCAGTGTGCTCATTGTGTAACCCAAAGATCGTAGTCTTTTTTTCCTAATCGAACACGCACTGAAAAGGAAAATAGTTACAGACAGCGACGATCAAGCAGACCACACCAAGCAGCAACAATCCCGAATCAAATCGGACAGCATAAACAAAAAGGAAAAGGAAGAGCGCAACAATCATGTTGCTTTCCTCTTGGAGTTGGACTTGCTAACGGGAAAAGCTGGCAGCCACAGAAAAGAAAGCAACACAACATGCAGGCGTGAAAGCGTGAACACTTGAGGGAAATCAAAGCAAGAAGTAGGGATCTACGCATCGAACTGAAATCTGACGCAGAGCGGCGCAATGCTGGTTGCGGAGACACACAGAGACGCGCACGCGAAGCTCACCGGAGGCAGAGACCGGCGAGGCGGCTGTGGGCGCGGCCGCTGGCTGGGTCAAGCCGGACGGCCTCCTCGGATTCGCGGAGCGCGTCGGCGTGCCTGCCGAGGCCGATGAGCGCGGCGGCGCGGTTTCCGCGGCAGGCGGCGCTTTCGGGGCACAGGGACACCGCACGGTCGTAGTAGCGCAGCGCCTCCCCGTGCCTCCCCTTCTTGTACCACTCGTTGCCTAAGCGAGTCATCTCCTGAAGACTTCCGCCGCTCCCTGGCGCCACCGGGTAGCTCGCCGGAGATCTCGAGAGAAAGGACGGCGCGTCAATGCTGCTTCTCGCGGGGGGCCGCGCCGGCGCCGCGCATGATGCTCCCGTGGCCGTAGTGGCCGGAGCCGGATCCGAGCACGTCCGGACGGGAGCGCGGCGGGGGCGGCGCGGCCGCCGCCCCCGGAACGCGCCCGGAGGGGCAGATGTTCCCGGCGGGGAGCGCATTGGCCATCGGCGAGCTCGCGGTGCTCCCACGGTCTCCCCCAACTCCGCCGCTCCCTCCGCTACTGCTGCCGCCGGAGAATATCAACGGGCCAGATCCGCACCGGCGGTGCCCCAGCAGCCGCGGCGGGTTGCTCTCCACCGCCAGCTCACCGGAGTGGCTCCTCCCGCCTGCCAGTCCCGCCGGCCCAGCATTTGATTGCGCCGGCGACTTGGCCGAGCCGGACGAGGAGGAGGAGGACGTGGTGACGCTGGCCCGCGCCCGCAGCGGCGAGACCGGGGAGCCGAGATCGAAGACGTTGGCCTTGGAGTCCGGCTTGTCCCGCACGGCGCCGCTGTCAAGCGCGAGCGCCGCCGCGCGGAGGCGCAAGCGGTCGGCCTCCGACATGGCTGGATCTCAGCGCAAAACCTCAGCAATGCCGGCACCCGCACCCCTCAACTCTTCCTCCTCCTCTCCTAACCAAACAAGCAGGCATGGAACCACGGAACACAATAACAGCTCGTCCTTGCGCGCGCGCGGCGGGGTGGTTGCGCAGTCGGCGAGAACCCTGGGCAATAAATCGCGGAGCAAAGGCGCGTGTGGATTTCTCGTGAGGCGTGGAAATGGAGGGAGGTAGCGAGCACCGACCGAAGAAAGAGGGGAGAAGAAGGAAGAAGAAGAAAGGGGAAGACTGTGGGCATGAGGGGAAGAAATAGAGAGTGTGGAGACAACGAGACAGGAGCTGTTCGAGCGCCCGCGAGTGTTTCGGGGGCCAAAATACAAAACGGTTTCTCCCCTTTTCAGTGGAGTTATTTGGGTTTCCGCTTACAGGGTGGTTTTGCGGTTTGGGGTCTTGGAGTTTTGGGGTTTTGTATTTTTATACTTTTCTGGGTTTTGGTTTTGGGACGCCGAGGTTTTACAGATTTTACTTCACCCGAGATTTACAGATTTTATTTAAGATCTTTGTAGATTACATTAGGTGTTTGGCTCACTGATGCTGAAAATGTGCTTTTAATTGCACTGTTTAAAAGCCAGCAAAAAAAATAGGCTTGGATCTACAAAGATGGATGTAATCTCTCGTGATCTCTCAGGTAGAACATGGCTTATCACTTTGCTAAGACATACTTACGAGTTGTGGTTGCACAATTCTATCAGATATGTCATAAACAAGAATGATACTTTCAATGATCAACAATATACTCCGTGCAAAATACAACATGTTTTAATTAGTCTGATTTTGGTAGCGATGTAGAAATTGTTATGTATTCTCATATTTAATAATGCCAACACCTTTGACTATCCCCAAGGCTTCAGTATCCTACAAATGATACAGCATCAACACCTAGATTTATTGCTTTTAGATATACAAAGTGTTAAGATAGATTTAAATATCTAAAGTATCTAAGAGCAAACTTTTTTTGCTCCAGATTTTATTTGAAATTTTAGTAGAATTAAAGTCAAATAAATGGGTAGGCCCCGCCTAGTTAAGTATGTACTTAACTATTCTTTCAAATCGTTCATGTAATATTTAGGGCTATATGAAGCCTCAAAAAAATATTTAGGGATATATGATTGGCTAGCACATTTCATCCTATTTTTCACATAATGTGCATGACACGTGCTTTTTTTTAACTAAATTAATTTCCACAATGTTCTAAGAACTAGCTAAAAAGGCCAAGCATTACTTCCTCTGTTCCTATTTTGTAGGGTTGAGTATGTTTGCTAAGACAAATTTGACTAATATTTACTTCCTCCGTCCCATAACGAAGATGTTAGTACAAGATGTGTTTTTATACATTAAACGGTATCACTGGTTTTGTTTTCAAAGTTCTGACTGATTAGTATGATTTTGTACCATGAAATCCGAGTATTAGAGCACCTCCATCGGGAGTGCCTAAATTGTGTCCGACACCCCTCAATCGGGGTGCTCTTTGAGTGTGCCGGACACATGTCCTGCACTTTTTTTTTGTGCCTCCCATACCGGTACCCCCTAAACAGGCCGGATAAGTGCCGAATCATCGGATTTTCTATGCAATTTATTTTTGTAGCCGCTAAAAAATGGGCACACTTAGCCACAGAAAATCCCGTGAGTGGATCCGTTTTGAATAGGCAGCCCAAACATGGCACACGAGTGTGCATAGTCGTGCAGAATCCCGTGAGTGGATCGCTTGTAAATATAGGCAGCCCACTGGATGCACTCACTGGATGCACTCACTGACCATTGTAATACATAGAAAATATAACGCCGTGGTGGCTAGGCATAGAAAGCCGGATCGCTCCTCCGCCTCCGCTTCGCGTAGAGTGTGTGACATGTGGGCCAGCCCGAGCTCTTGTCCGGCACAATTCGTGTCCGGCACCGCCAAGAGACCCCCAAGGTTGGGGGCTGGCTTGGCGGTGCCGGATACGATTTGGGCCCGACGAGAGCTTTAGGACGACCTCCCCCCCCCCCCCCCCCCCCGCGGTGTGGCAGTTTTTGGTGTTCGACACCCCATAGGGGTTTTAGGGCTTCTTTAGGACCCCCGGTGGAATTGCTCTTAATGGAGTACATAATTCCTTGTCAAAGCCATGTATTAATAAGACCTAATACACCTACAAATAGGAGTGGAGGGAGTATTGTTAACTAGACGAAGTTATGAATTAGGACAATTTGACTATAAAATGGTCTTTGAGTTCTTTTAGAATTATAATTGGCCCTTGAAGGAATCTTTAACTATCTCATATCCAAGTCTCTATAACACCTCGAGATATCATATCTACACTACAACACAATGTGTGCAAGCCTATAGATGTTGTAATCTTAATAATACTGCAACTACACTACAACACAATGTGTGCAAGCCTATAGATGTTGTAATCTTAATAATACTGCATAGGATGATTTTTTAGTTGAAAAAGAGATAGACGAGAAAGCATAAATACCCGTTCGCAGCTAAGAGATGATCCCTTAATAATATAAATATATGCTATTGTTATCTATTGTACGAGTTCTCTTTCTTAACCACACATTTTCCTGATTCGTGGCGCGCGTGCGCTTCTAGCTTTTCCTGACGCACGCGTCCTGTCGGAACGGTGGCCAGCGAGCATGTTTCTCTCATTTCTGCATGTATGCAAACGTCTGCGACCCACAGACACTGACGAGTGGGACCACACCGTGAGGACAGATGAGCATGCCGAATGGGTGCCCGTATGTTTGAATCTCGATAGACGCACCATCAACAGTCAACTTTTGTTTCGTACAGGATCCCATGCAAGCCTAGTCTAAAATTTAAAAAATACATGACTTTCAAACCAAGCGTCCAAATCAAAATCGGTTTTTATCGTAGTGTTCCTCGCGACAAGATCTACAAAACTAGATCCCCCATGGATACATTCCGATAATTATTTTTCAAAAAGCAACTTTCTATCACGGTAAAGCAAGTTCATGGTAAAAACATGTTTTTCTATCTAGAAGTTGCTTTTAGAAAATATTTATAAGAATATATCAGTATAAGATATTGTTTTGAATGTCTAATGCAAAGGAGCATAATTTTCTCTTACAAACCAATTTGGCCATTGCTTGGATTGAAAACATGTCCCCCACTCATCCTCACAATTTTTTCTTGTTTGTAAGGGAACAGGCAAATTTATCATACATACTTGCTTTTTTGTCATAAAAGTTGATTTTAAAAATTAGAACATGTGGTAGTACTATGCATGCAGATAGACAATATATTTTTTGTCATAAAAGCAACTTTGTGTATAAATCTATAGGAAAAGAAACTTTGTACTATAAAATTGCTTTTTCAAAAAAGAAAATTTGTACTATAAAACTTTTTTCTATACAAAATCAACTTTGTAATATAAATTTTCCAAAAATGATTTATCGACTATAGACTTGCTTTTCTACCACACACACCAGGATGAGGGGGCTTGTTTTTAATCCACTTAATGGCCGACTGTCGATATTATGTCAGAAAACCATGTTTGTCTTGCAATTTTTTAGTCTATCTACATACATAGTTGCTATTTTAAAAAAGCAACATTTTGGATGAAAAAGCAAGTTTTCACCTTAAACTTGCTTTCGCGATAGAAAAGCAAGTTTATAACATAATGTTGCTTTTCAAAAATAATTATCGGAACATGTTCATGTGGGATCTAGTTTCGAAGATCTCGTCACAAGGAGTACTACGGTGAAACCTTATTATAATTTGGACGTCCAGTTTGAAAGTTATGTATTTTTAAAAAAAAAATACAGTAGGTTTGCATATGGCTGGTGTATTGGGGCTGCATGCAGAAACCGACAAAGAAAGAACCTTGTACATGGGCACCAACTAGCCTGTCAAAGACGGATCACTTGTTCCGACATCCCGCGTGTGTCGTGCGCTCAGGAAACTTTCAATGGCGCGCGAGTGCCACCAAGTCGCGTCCCACATTTTCTACTGCAATTCTTTCCTTTTAGGAGAGTGGCAGAGAGAAGAGAACACTGAGAGACACTACTAAGTTGTACATAAACATATTTATTTACTTAGTGTAATAACATGATTTTGAGGCTCAAAGGGAGGGAGGCTCGAAGAAAGAGGGATGGGCGAAGAAGGGCAGCAGGGTAAATGCGCTCCCTGAGAATTCAGAAAACATGGTGAGCTCAGAAACAGCTGGCGTGCCGTTCCTTCCAGCTGGACGGCGAGGGAACCCGAAGCTCCGCCAGCTAAGCGCGCGCCCACTGCGTGTCCTGACCCAGTCCACGTAACCCGCGGAGAATCTTCCGGGAAATTCTTTTTCGTGGCTGTTTCCCTGGCTTCAATGCACTAGAGCAGCCGCTCTCCTCACTCGCTTGGGATACTCTGGGTTTACGTACGTCACCGTCGAAATGGAAGGATTCCTTGGTTGGAATGGTAAAGGGATTCTCAGGGCAGGTGAACTACCGGTGCTTTCGCGGCAGGCAGAGGCAGGGCTGGCCGGCCGGAGCAAACCAAACCGGCGACGATGCTGAGGTAACTTGCTTCTTTAGTTTTTGACAAGGGCAGGGAATATTGAAAAGTACTCCAGACGGTGATCGGTGCTTGCTGGAGGAGTGTAGTGGCGTTGTTTGACCAGTATGGAGTGTTTATTTCGGTTGACCTGACGCATACATCACATATGCATCCCTTCCCTTGATGCCAGCTCTTGGTCGGGTACTGCACTTACCTGTCTTGAAGAAAAAAACTCAGCACTTACTCGTTTTTTAACGTACGACCAGTCAAACTGTTCATAAAAAACTCGTGCATCTGAAATTTTTCGCCAAAAAACAAGGTTGGGTGGCTGCACGCTTGCACAAGTGACTTTAATTTCATTTAAGCACATACTCAAGAAAATGCATACACATCACACGTACCTGGTATATTTACCACTTACAATTGATGAAAAAAATCATCTCACCAATGTCATGAATCACAAGCCCACGTGTGGTGATTTTCTCGGGGATCTGTTGCATTCATTTTTTTTTTTGGCGCATACGCTATTTTTGAAATGTGGTGATGTTTTTGCATGATTTTACACACTGTGGGAAGAAATGCCACGTCATCATTGCAAATGTAAAAAAAGTGTTATGCGTGTGGGGTTATGCTGCAATAATCCAACGGTTCAAAACTCACTCTTAAGTGAGATCGGACGGCGGGAGAGGTGACCGATCAGGCGTTTCCTTCCCCTGGTTGATGCCTAGAGCTGGCATTTTTTGTGAAAAGTTAAGAAAATGTGTATTTTAGGATATATAATATATCTACTACTCCCTCCATATCACAAATAAATGATGTTTTGGATATAGACATGGTCTTTGGGATGCAATTTTGAGCACCGGTTTCTATTAAATACATGTATAAAACTTAAAATATATAATATCCTAGAATTTTTTTTTAATATAAATCAATACATTTTTTCTTCAAAATTTCAGTCTTAATATTTAAAATGTTATTTGCAATAAAAGTTTAGAATTTTGACTAGAGGTATATCTGAGTAGCATATAAATGGTTTTATCTTCAAATTTAGATTAAGAGAAACAAAAATCAGTCCAACTACGAATAGTTTCAAATTTAAATCTGGTTTCGAATTGTACTTCCGGTTTCTATCAATTTGTGATTTGTATTATTTTGTTTCTTAACGCGTCAATCAAATTTGAAGTTAATTTTTTTACATATATAATAGATGGAGTTTATACGAATCCACTCAATTTTGTATGTTTATATTCTTCTGTATGCGCTACCGTGACTTGAGAATACACCACCTCCGTTCTATAATATAAGCGTTTTTAGCAAGCTAGTTTAGCTTTCTAAAAATGCTTACATTATGGAACAGAGTGAGTATATCACTAGATATGTTCTCATTAGCTCACACCATTGTGCTTATCCCGACATGGACGCGTAAGTCGGTGGACACGCACGCTAGCTTGAAGATATGCTGACATTGCAAGCAAAGACAAAACGAATAATAAATAAAAACAAATCGATAAACATCTGCATGACTGCATATGATGTCCACCAACGGTTTATCATGGCCTCACTCACGATGGTTTAACATGCATGAATGCGTGGGTGATGGCTGCTGTGTACCAACACATGCATCCTCGATCCACCACGCAATGATGAGTTGCAAAAGACCGACGACCATAATGTACACTATTCCCCACTGCAGTGGATCGGAGGTGCAATTTCTTTTAAACCTAGCTAGCTAGCTACTACAACCGTCTTGCTTCCATTCCACAACACTTTTTTTCCTTCTGTTTTCCATTCACTACCACTATGATCGATCCAAAGAAGCAAAGTGTCGAGCGGTTGGCTTCATTCATGGGCGCTAGCTAGCTAGCTTGATCCGTTCAACAAGGACGACGTGGACACACTGACATAACCGGCCGGAGACCACTCTAGCCAACCAGCCTTTTCCCTCCGATACAAACATACTAGTCTGGTCACTCACTCACTCACTGACCAACAACTATTGGATCCTAATTAAAAAGCATCTGCCTGCCCATGCCATTGCCATGTAATCATATATATACTGTAGTTGTATATGACAGTTGGTCGTCGTCAGTGGCAAAAGTGTATTCGATCGATCGTGTACTAGGTGCGATTCATGGATGGTCGATAGAGACGTGGAAACGAATGGCATTAGGCCACATACATACGCAGCAAATTAGCTCGTCGAAACAGAATAAGAATCGTCGTACTACCTGTCTGAGAAATATATTTATGCTGTGTTCGATCTGGCGACGGAGAGCTAGCTGAGACCAAACCAAATGAAGAATGGCGCGTGTATTAGTGTAGATTCGAAAGGGATCAGGCACCTAGCTACCTGCCTTTGCTTACTAAAATCGTTCGTTCAAATGGTATAGGTTTTGTGCGTGCATGTGTAATCTGTGTTCTGCTGGTCTGGCGCACGCTGATTAATTGCAGTTTGAGGTTTTCTTTTCTTTGAGTGGCTATAATAGCAGAGAAATAATATATAGGAAACTAGTGGAGGCAAGTTTATAGAAACCGCGGCAATAATACGTGCTCTTCTGCTTTAGGGCCCACTTGGATGGTCGTTCTTTTTTTTTTTACCAAAACGATCGGAAAATATCACGGACCTCCTTAGGTCCGTAAATTTCGGAGATATAGACGGATGTAGAAATACGGAGCGGAAAAATCTACCACGTTCCCAAGCGGGGCCTTGATGGTTTTAGCAGCTCCGACACGTTATTCCACGGCGAGGTAAACGGACAAAGATTTGTGCACCAAAATAAGCAAGTGAGCTGGTAGCTAGAGATAGGGTTGGCTTTAACCAAAACAAACTTTTTTTTTGGAAATACCAAAACAAGCTGTTGGTTTCTTCACTATGCATGGCATGGCATTTTGACTGGCAAGACGCGATCGCTTTGATTACGCACCCTGTTGTCTTTGCACTTGTCACCCTGGTCAGTCTGAGTTCTCCGCCATCCTCGGCCCCTGTCCTCCTCTCCTCCGGCGGCCATGCCGGCCGGAGTGGGAACGAGAGGGAGGGGGGGGGGGGGGGGCTCCTCTGTGCATATTAGGGGTATTGTTGCTTGCAGTTTTTATCCTATGTGGTGAATGGCGTCATGCCGTCGGGGAGAAAGGTGCAGAAGCAGGCGAGCGGCTCCTTGTAGTGGGTGATGCACTGGTGGAGGTGAAGGAGAAGGGTGAGCTCCCTGTTGCCGATCACCTAAATAAACTCTTGTTAGCCCCAGATCTAGTGTGGTTTTCTGCCTTTTGGCGTCTCCTCTTCCACCTCCGAGGTGGAGGCGAGGGTGAGGCGACCATGGTGTTGAAGCTACATGGATCTGCTGGCCAGGGTGATGCTGCTGCGACTTTGGAGATTTCCGGGAGCCAATCATCAGCAGACCTTGTGCGACAGCGGCTGACCATCTTGTTGCTGAATCTAATGGCCGTTGGGCGGCCGCTCCGAGCTCTGGTTCTAGCCCTTGGCCGGATCCATCTCATCTTCTCCCTCCCGGCCGATGTGCCAAAGGGGAGGCTCTTCCGTCAACACCGGTGGAGAAGGACCCGATCACGTTCTACATCTGTGCCCGAGGATCCTTTGTGTAAATGCTTGAGGATCAAGTTGCAATTTTTATTTCTGTGTAGGTCCTCCTTGTAACTTGTATGCCCACCGCTCTGAAGTAATGCTGTTCATGGACCCTTCAGGGTCCTACCCTTGTTCAAAAAAAGTAAAAAAAAAATGACAGATTCCTCTCCGTCAATGTGATGCCATCATCATCATCATCATCTCGATCGCACGGCCGGAAAACGCTTGGGCTACACACAAAGGCTAATGAAGGCTAGCTGATCCTTTCGGACTCCACCGCTCAATTTCCTTTTTGCTAATAATGAAGCACCATGTCATTAGATGCCTACTCCTACCGTACTTTGCCGACGCCTGCCAACGAGACATGAAAATAAAACGGAAATCTTTTGTTTTCCGTTTTCAGGCAATGATTGGTTCATGTAAATTTTGAAGTTGTACATACATCTGCGCCAACTGCCTTAACAGATGGCGATGGTCCAGGATACGAATGAGCAGTTGAGAAGGCGGGCCGTCTGGATCGAGTTGTGGACCGTGTGCCGAGCGAGATTGCAAGATAATTTGAGCTCGTACTACGTGTCTACATGGAGTGGGAGTCGCACTGTGTATGTGTAGTCCCCACCAGAATGGCAATTACCACAACCGCTTGCATTACATGACATGAAGTTTTTTTTTTACCTGATCGCATGAAGGTTTTGTTGGAGAAAGAAGAGGAGGCGATGACTTTCTCCAACGTGCCGACTCCGGCGCGCTCCGTTTCCGTTCATTTGGGTGGAAACCACGACCCAACGCGCCGGCACAAACGGACGGTGGTTCCTTTTTCGTCCGTCTCACATCCGGTCAAACTCATTTCCGGTTCAAATCTGAGTCAGGTTTGCGTCCATACGGTGCCTAGGCTAGGGTCAGTTCTCATCCCACTTCTGCTCCCTCGCCATCGGCACCAAACCCTAGCCCACCGTCCAGGCCGCAATGATGTTCTTCAAGAAGATCCTAGGCAAGGGGGCGCACGACGCCGAGGCCGGGTCCTCGTCGGGGGCAGCGACGCCGCGCGACCCCTCCGTCGGGTCCGTTCCAGGTCGCCCCTCCGGCGGCGGCCAACGTGCCGCGGCACCGACGGAGGACGTACCTGGGCACCAAACGCTACCAGTGGTACTGGGACCACGCCGTCCCCACGCCCTGGTCTGAGGTCAAGCTGCCGAACAACTGGCACCTAAATGCAGATAGGATTCCGGTTTTGGCCTTCCTGAGGGAAGGATGAGCACGATGACAGGAGATCCAGCGTCGGCGAGCCCAACTTCCGTCGGACCTCGTCGACGACCCGACGTTCGCCGAGGACAGTCCCTATTGGGACACGTGGTTCCGCGACGAGCACGACGCATGACGTCAGATGGCGTTCACAGAGGTGCAGCCACGACCCCGACGCGGCCCTAGTCCGTTGCCGCCGGAACCGGCGTGGGTGAAGGAGGAGGAGGAGGAGGAGCACGAGCCCGACCCGGATAAGGAGGAGCAGCTCCTCAGGCATGCCATGGAGGACTCGCTGCGCACCCACATCGAGGAGGAGCTCCGTATATGTCTAGGCCTAGACGTCGTGCTGTGTCGGTCCGCCGAGGAGGGCCAGCATCTTCCGCCACCGCCGCCGTGGTACGAGACAATGGTTGTGGACCTCCCGCCGGCTCCACCTCTACCCAACGGGCTCATCGGCCAGACCTGGAGCTGGACTGACCCGCTCCCCTAGCTGTACTAGCCGCCGGAGCAGCCACCGACACCCCCGGTCCATCTTTGAGCCCGCCGCCATTCATCGACCTGGTAGACGACGAGGAGGAGTAGGCCGACGACCGTCAGCAAGGTTTACCTAGATTTATCTAGTTTGTTTTAGTTTTGTAATATTATATGTAAAACAGACCGTTTGTGGCCCATCCCTCTATCTATAAATCAAAAACGGCATTTTGCTGGCATGTTTATGTAAAAAAAGAAATGGATCGGCCGCGTTGGGTGCATTCCTCATGACTCAGACACGGCCGGAGATTTTTTGTCCGCTTCCCGACCCAAACGGATGAAAAAGGAACAAAAAACAAATACATTTAGGACGACGCGTTGGAGTTGCCCTTAGAGCATCTCCAGTCGGGGCGCCAATAGGGCCGCTAATAGCAAAAGAATGGCGCCCAATCGCGGCGCTAATAGCTCGTCCGGCACACCCAACCCACGCCCTCCGTGGAGGGAGCCGCTTGGGTGCGCCGGACGAAGCGAGGGCGATGCCCCGTCAGATCCCCAAGGCGCGGGCTAGCCCTGTCATTGACACACGATAATCCTCCAAGTCGTCGTCCCCATTTCCTCATTGTTCCCATCTGTATTTCCCGTCGCCGCCACCTGCTTGTCCCCCCAACCCGCCTCCCACACTTCTACTGCAACCGGAAGACGGAACGCCGACCAGTAGCGTTGCAAGCGTCGCCTTCGTAGCCTCGCAGCAAGCCTCCTCGCCGGCGCTTCATAGGAAAGAGACAACAAGCGCACTCCCGTGTCCACCTTTCACGGAAGGTGTTCGACAGATTGCCTGGTAGGCGCCACTTTTCTTTATATTGGCCGTCGCTGGCGATCGGTTGATTGATTGCTTCAACGTTTCGCTCCACTAGATCATGGACAACGACAATGAGTTGACGGCCAATCTTTTGATGAAAGAAGAGTCCGACATCGAGGCCGAGGAAGAGGAAAATATGGCAATCCTTGCCTGTCTGCTGCAGCTACAAGCCGAAGAGGCCGCCAATATCGCACCCAAACGAGGAGGTTCAAAGCCTGGAAGGAGGAAGACCAAGCCAAGGCAGAGGATGGAGGGCCACTGCATGCTATACAGCGATTATTTTGCCGATGTGCCCGTGCTCATCCCAAAGGATTTTTGGTGGCGCTTTCGGATGAATAGGGACTTGTTTCTTCGGGTCCGAGATGGTGTGAGGGAACATGATCCCTGGTTCAGATTGAAGAAAGACTGTGTGGGTTTGGTTGGGTTGTCATCACTCCAGAAGTGTTCTGCTGCTATGAGGATGCTTGCATATAGAGCCCCTGGTGATATCCAAGACGACTATCTACGCATGTCTTATAGCACCCTCACTTTGAAAAGTAAGAATACATTGTGAATATGCTAGGCCCTGGATCGAGTATGGCTAGCATTCACCAACAGGATGTAATATCATGCATAAATGTTAAACGTTATTACATCGCAGGTACGAATGATCCAGAAATAAAGTACTTTATTACAACTTTGCATAGCCAAAGCTAGCTTAAAATAAATAAAGTTCCACACTATTATTCCGAGTTCAAGCAGCATAATAAATAACATTGAGCTCCATCATCTTCATGAGCCATTGGCGAACATGTTGGTTGTAACCTCGAAAGTAAACAAACGTCCTTACTCCTCATCTGAACAACCTGCAACATTAACGTTGCAGCCCAGAGAATTTGGGTCAATACCTTGTGACAGGCTGACAAATATCACACTATGGTGGTATATAAATGGCAAAGACTACCACTACATGCTTATTTGGCTGGTGGTGTTCAAGGCTATTGCAGAAAGCAAATTTTATCCTACTTTTCATAAAACCTTTTTCAATTTTGACTTAACATTATGAGACACTCCCATGGAACACATCCAATGTCTCATTTACCCGAGTTCACCCAACAAGTTTTATTACTGAAATTGGAATGAGTGAGATCTTCTGTCGACAACCTTATTTGGTCACTCGTGATTGTCCATTACCGGGGACACGACTAAGATCTTAGTTTTAAATTACTCTCGAGAGTTTGTCGCACTTTCCCCACTAGACCCAATCAGTCCAAACTTCCTAATCACTCATTTAGTGAAAAGAAAAAGAGAAGATCGAGACGAGACTTTTCAGAAGTGTTTTCCCATGGTACTCTAGCGAGATCATTGCCGTCCTACCCCTCTACATCATCAGATCTCACTGACCCAGGTCCACACAACGTACTCCGTCAAGACAGAGCCCATATGACTAGTGGTTGCATGGTCAGGCAAACAAACACGGTGTGACATTAATCTCAAACCCTAGGTGTCCTTTCACAAGTGCACATATTCAGGTAAAACCATGGAAATGGCCCTGAATAGCCACTCAACTTTGCCTCCATCATACGGACCAATACCACCTAGGTAGTCCATTAATTTAGTAGAATTTTTCCAATACTCAACTACAATAAAACACTTCATTTTTGTAGCAAGACAATCTACTAAATTAATATAGGTCACTAATCAACTAGTCATGTGGCTAACCTAACAGGTTTGCATAGCATATAACTTTAATAAAGACAGTCTATCATGCATGCTACTGGAAGATAGTCTACAATGCCATATAAAATAGTAATAGGTCATTTATGAATTTGTGTATGCACTTGCCTTGGTAGTTGTTCAGGTTGTTGCAACACTCACAGCACTCCTGGCACTCTTCACAATCTAAACAAGCAATTTGCATACAATCAATACACAGACAAAATGACAATACAATAAAACATGCATGCAAGATGATTTGCTAAGCCAACACAAATCAAAGTTAGCAATTAATAAAGTCATTACTTTCTGTTAATTACTATATGCATGATGCTCATGATTCATATTTTAAGTGGTTTTAATAATTCAAAACAATTACTATAGCCATAATACCACTATTTGAGTTTCTACAAAAACATTATCAATGCATGATGCACAAGTGCAAACTAAAATATCTACTGGACAGAGGACACTAAAATATACACTTTTGCAGAAGAAAACAATTTAAAAAAACTTATAGATTTAAAGTTATGCCAAAATTACTCAAATCTCTCATTTGAATTTTGAATACTTTCAAATTGGCAAAACAGAAAACTAATAGTTCTAAAATAATCTACTGATCATAAGGTTTTCAAAAATATAAAGTTCATTAAATTTGGCCGAGCCATTGAAAAGATATGATGAAATGAAGTTTCAAGGTCTTTCCTGCAAAACTGCCAAATTAAAACAATTCGGCCGAAATTCAGAAAATAGGTGGCTGACGTGGTGCTGACTGTGCGCTGACGCGGCGCAGTTTGATAGGCTGGTACTGGTTCGGTTTAAGGATTGAAAGGGGGCCGTTAGATCAAGATCTCACGGTCCAGATCTAAAGCACTACGTCCGGCCGGAGTTAGGGTTCCGTCGAGCGGCGGCGCGCGGCGGCGACGGCTCGGCATCACACGTTCCCGGCGTTCTAGAGTGCTCCAGGATGCGCGGATTGTACCTGGACGATCAGCGTGACGAGGCAGTCCAGGTGGCGAGGTGGTGCACTCCGGTGTCTTCTTCACCTCCGGTGATTGCTCGCCGGAGTTGCTTCGGGCGGCGGTGGGCTTCGGGTGAGCACGGTCGCGTCGATCTGGCGACAAAAAAATGAGGAGATGATGTCCAAAAGGTGCGCCACAAAGAGGTGAAGCGAAAGGGGGGAAAGAGAAAAGCTGGGGTGTCGGAGAGCGGGTGGAGTTGAGGTTTACCGGCGGTGGTGCAGCGGACGGCTCGAGCTCTGCACAGGCGGCCTGGCGGCGTTGAGGCTGGGGTTTTAGGGTGAGATCGATGCGGAGGAGGTGGGGTATTTATAGGGATGCGCAGGACGACGGATTAGCTCGAGTTTGTTAGGATTTGGCTCGGATTCGGAGTTGTTCGTGGGGAGCACGGCGTCGGGCGAGAGAAAGCAGGAGAGAAAAGAGGACGAGGGGGAGGGGCCAGGTGCGGGGATGATGCCGGGCTGGTCCTGGGCCGGCAGTGGGCTGGCTCGGGTGGCCGCGGCCTTTTCCATTTTTTTTTTAACAAAAACTTTAACCTTTTCTTTTTCTAAAAACAGAAATCAACATATCTTTCAAAATAGAAATTCAAATTGGTTCAAACCAATTTGAATAATTTTGTAAAAATACCCTTTATCAAACTAAAATATTTGGGATCATCTTTGCACAACTTTATTTACCAAAATACCCTTGGGCACAAAAAGGTAATTGTTAATATTTCCCAATTTTTGGAAAAAGTTGTAAAAATACTTTTTAGAGAGCTTATTCAAGATACAATATTATGGCACTAGTCTTGCCATTAAGTAAAATCAAAATATTTGAAATATTGACTAGGGTTAGTTTGCACTCTTTATGTCACTTAATAAAATATATTTTTAATTTTGAAATATTTTACTATTTCAAGCAATTTAAATGCAACAAACACATGATTGCTTATGAATGCCATGCATGATTTTGAGTTTTGAAACTTAAACAACAAAAAGTTTTTTTGATCCCTCTGAAATTTAAATTTTTTGAAAATCTTGGGATGTTACATGTCTGAGTCAACAGCTATCCAGACAATGTACAGATTCTGCAGAGCATTGGTGACTGTGTTTGGACTGCAATATTTTAGAGCACCAAATGAGGAAAAAACAACTCGCATCTTGGCCGTGAATGAAGCGAGGGGATTTCCTGGGATGCTTGGAAGTATCGATTACATGCATTGGAGCTGGAAGAATTGTCCATTTGGTTGGCAAGGGTTGTATAAAGGTGGCCAAAAAGGGTATTGCAGTGTGGTACTTGAAACTGTAGCCGATCATGAAACGCGGATATGGCACTCTTTCATTGGCATGGCAGGATCACACAATGACATCAACGTGTTGCAGCGCTCTGACATGGGAAAATAATTCTATCGGACCTGGTCCACGAGCTGTTCTACGTGGACCAAAGCTGCAGATCGACATGTGGCACCATTAACTCCTAACCTAAATACGTACCGTTTTTGTCCATTGTTTGGCTTTCGTATACGGGTACGATACAAGTTACAGATTGAACTATTTTCGTCTCTGCTACTCCCCTTCCTATCTCGGCACCGCCTGCCCCGCGTACGCCGGAAGCCACTAGCCGGAGGAGGGAGGGAGAGCGGCGACGTCAGATGGGGGTCCTGAGCGATGGCTCGGGGCCAAGCTGTATCGGATCAAGTCCATGCCGTTGTGGGCATAGGTTGCCGACGAGCGCCACCGTTAAGGTGCAGCGGAAGGATTAACGACGCCTACGACTGAATCCTATCACAACTGCAAACATAGGCTGCTGACGAGCGCCGCCGTCGAGGTGTAGCCGGCGAATCCTTGCGGCACCTCGTCTTTAATCCTTGCAGCACCATGTCTTCACCGTCGTTAACCATTGCCGGCCGCACCTCGCCGACAACCGTTATGTCCGTATATGTGCGTGGATTTAGCCGAGGCATCTTAATCCTCGCCGGCAGCACCTCAACGGCGGTGCTCGTCGGCATCCTAAGCACGCAGCAGCGCTGCATGTATTTGGTGGCGCGCCACCAAAGATCGCGAGAGGAAATTGTTGAAACTCTAACTTGTATCGTAGCGCATACGGAAGGCAAAGGCCGAAAGGCATATACGTAGCGTACTGAGATTGAGAGTTAAATGACATAACTGGGGCATGTACGCTTTAAGATTCGTGATGCCACGTGTCCATCAGTAGCCTTGGTCCACACTGATCACCTCGTAGACTAGGTCCGATAGAATTATTTTCCTCTGACATGGTCGAACCAGCAGATGTGCAAGGTCATTAAGGATGGCAATTTTACCCATTGGTACGGGTACCCGCGGGTACCGTACCGGCATGGAAGGTATCAGCACATTTTTATACCCATGGGTAGTACCCATACCCTACCCGTCAAGTCGTGGACAGGGCATGTATACAACCCTTTACCCGTGGGTATACGCATACCCTACCCGTTTATACTGGGATATGTACCCTACACGGTTGACTTACAAGATATGATCATAAGATTGTGATTTTTTAAATTAGATAATTGTCAAGTACGTATTCGTCTACCTGTTACTGAGTTATGAGTTAAGATAATTGATTTTTTTGTCAAAATGTGTTTCCAACGAATGTAAAATTATGAACAATTTGCATACTATTTGATCTACCCAACGGGTACACAATGGGTACGGGTACCCGTCGGGTATGGGTATGATGGGTAGACTTTCATCCCCGCGGGTAAGGGTATGGGTAGAACTTTGTACCCATAGACTATATGAGTATGGGTATGGTATTGCTCTACCCTGTTCATACCATACCCATTGCCATTCTTAAAGGTCATGAATACATGTGTGATCATGCACAATATGATCATCGAGAGTGAACACGCAAATCCAGTGGATGATCCTCTTCCGTATGAGTGCCAGCAGGGTCCTCTAGCCGCTATTGATCACAACGTGACTGTGGATTTTGGTGAATACCTCGCTATGCATATGGAGATTAGTGATGAAGTTGTTAATAATCAACTTCAACACGATCTAATGGAGTATTTGTGGATGCTCAAAAGATTGGCCGCTTAAGGATTGTTGAATTTCAATTTATTTTAATTTCATGTGTTAAAAACAATATAAAATTTAAATTATTTTATTCATATGTTTAAATTTGAGGCAAAAATAAACCAATGTGACGCGTTTATTGGCGCCGCAACTCGAGAGCGATGACGCCAATATACATCATCCGGTCCGGACGACGCCAATAAAACTCGTCCGGGCGCCAATCCAAACGCTCTATTGACGCCCCGACTGGAGATGCTCTTACAAGACGCGGAGGGAGGGCACGCTCACAGTGCCCAAGCTTAGAGCAACTCCAGCCGTTGGCCCCCTCAGGGTATCCGGCGAAGGCTTTTTAGCCCGTTCGCCAGCGCCCCCCAAGCCTTGGAGAGGCCTTGGTTCCCACTCGCCCCCCCAGCTTTCGGCCCCCAAGACTCTTTTTTTGAATCGACATGCAACATGTCGGCGATCGCAAGTTCGGTGATCCAGCCACAATTCGGCGGTCAAGTTGCATAGTTTTAGACAAAAAACATAATTCGGCGATCAAAAGCGGCCAAATCGACGACGTCAACCTCAAATCGCTGGCTCATCGTCCTCCACTTGCACCACGACGGAGGAGTCGGTCGATGGCGCAGCGATCGGCGGCGACGATGTCGGCGTGGTGACGGTGCTCGGCGTCGATTTCGTGGTCGATCTCTTCACCCTCGCCCAATAGTTCTCCAAGTTCTGATTTGCGCCGGTGATTGGGTCAATGCTCACCATTTTCCACGCTTCGGCGAGACACTTGTCTTCCTTGGCGGACCATTTGATCCGAGGCTCGGCTTTGTCGGTGGCCTCCTTCTTCTTCTTCTTCTTCTTCTTCTTCTTCTTGTTGTTGTTCTTCCCCTTCTCTGCGGCGACAGGTCGTTCTTCCTCCTCCTCGTACTCGCCGTATTCTTCCTCCTCCCCGGCGAACTCATCCCCGGCGAAGTCTCCCCTGGCGTCATCCTCTTCTCCCCCCCCCCACCGGCGTATGCTGCCGCCACCGCTGAGCCGGACGCGATGATGTCGTCCATGCAAGCGTCCTGTGACTCCTGCGATTCGGGCATTTGGCCGAACACGCTGCGGGCGCCGTCGAACTCGACCGGGTTCACCGGAGGGGGGAACAGAGGGCCACGGTATGGCATGGCCGGCGAGCCCTCGGTGCCGGCGCTGAGTGTGGAAGGGCCGCGGAACATTATGTTGGGGTTGAATCCGCCGTGCGGGTCGCCGTCTCTGTAGTCTAGCGAGTCCCCCCTCTAGTGGGGTGTGGCTGGCGACGCCGGCGAGAAGGCGGTGGGCGATGGCGAGAAGGCCGACGGTGACGGTGACGCCACGCTTGCTTGGCTTCCTCCTTGGCTTCCTTGGGTTCCCCAAGCGCCGGGCGGCAAATAGAGGCCGTGCGGCGTAAACAGTGGCGACGGCGCAGGAAAGCACGGTTTCCCAGCCGACACCACCGATGCTTGTCGTGTCTCCTTGGCCTCCTCCGCCTCCTTGGCCTTCTTCCTCTCATCCCTTGCCTTGCGGTCGGCGGTGACCGTCTTCCTTCGGTCGACTTCTTTCGCCCACTCGGTGTTGCTAAAGCCGTCCGGCCGCCCCCTCCCCCTCCCCCTACCCTTCCCGGCGGAGGTCGCCCCCGCCCTCTTCGCCGGTGGTTCTTCGCCGGCGGCTCGTGGGTTGTTGAGTTTCTTGGGCGCCATGGGAGGTGATTGCCGCGGGAAACGGCGGGAGCTACGGGATATGGAGAAGGAGAAATGGAGGGAAGCGAAACAAAAACGGCGGGAATCGTGTTGTCTCACCGATAGGGCTGGCCCGCGCGGCGTTTCCCTTGCGCCGGCTCCCCCAGGCCGAACCCAGTGCGCTGGGTTCGGCCTGGGTACGTGAAAGTGCATGGTCGCCCCCGTGCATGGTTTTGGTAATTAATGACAATCTCTATGGACTAATATTTGTATTGAGCTATATTTGTAGGATGTCCATTAGCCTGCTTGTTCGCCATTTGTTGGAGTCAAGGTTAAGGGAAGAAGAAAAGTTTGTGTTGATCAAGGCTTTGTGCGGGTTGATCATCTCTCAAGGCCAAGTGAAGATATGCCGAAGAGAGCGTCTCCCATCTTGGTGTATGGGGGAGCATCAAGTGAATCTTCACCGAAGCGCAATCGAGTAAGGTGGTGCGTCTTGAGGAGATGAAGATCTTCTTCATCGACCTCAAGTGGATTTTTGCGCAAGGCAAAGGTATGATCTTGATAGGGTTTCTATTTTACCGGTCTCATATTATTTAGTGAGAGACCGGATTATATGATAGATAACCGTACTATCAAGAGGGGCTCTCGACCGAATATCGTGATCGTATCGCCGTAGAGAGCACAAACCTTTGCATCCATGCAATCATCTTTATTGGTTCTTATTTGTCTCTTATCATGGTGTGGTCTTGGTGCTTGTCGTGCTTGTCATGACAAAGCTAAGTTCACCGAAAACGATATTCTTATGCGTCTTCTTTTGCGGTTTCGGTATTGGAGATTTTGCCGGTTCATCCGTGCGGAAGATTTACCTCTTCCATTTCTTTGTAAAATCTCCATTGCTTGTTTGCCATTTTCAAAGGTTGTATTTGTCGTCCTCTTTCCAACAAAATTGGTTTTATTTCATTCGGACTTCATTTGCAAAAGATGCGGCATTTTTCGGTTTGCGAAAAAGAGTTTTTAACTTTCCCCCATTTGGTTTTATTATATTTTCTTGGACTATGATGTTTCTCTGCATAATCTTGTTGTGCTCATTGTGACGATTCCAACGAGTCCAAGATTATCGAAAACGGAGTTCGTGGGTGAAAGTTATTGCATTTCCGATTTGCAAATGGGAGCTTTTACCTTTCCCCGTTTATCTTTATATTATATTCTTGGACTATGATGTTTCTCTGCATATTCTTGTTGTGCTCGTTGTGACGATTCCAACGAGTCCAAGAATGTCGAAAACGGAGTTCGTATGTGGGAGATATTGCGTTTTCGGTTTCGGGTTTTTATTTCTCAGAATTTGAAAAGTGAAAAAGAAAAAAAAAGAGGCCAGCCGGCCAGGCCGGGGCTGAGGCCGGCCCAAAACCGGGCAGCTCGGGTGGTGTCCCGGCCATTTGCCTCCCGCGAGGCCGGCCCGAGGCCAGGGGCAGGCCGGCCCATTCGGGCACCTGCCTGGCCCAGCAGCTTCCCCGGCCGGCCCAAGGCCGGGAGCAGGCCGGCTCCCCTGTGTCGCTGCCCTTTCCTTCTGTCGCTGGCTTTCGTTTCCAGGCCGGCTGCCGGCCGGCCCCAGGCCGGGCCGCCTGGGAAGCATTTTTTCCTCTTTGTCCCACTTTTTCTTACCCAACGGCTCCTTTTTGGAGCCACCTATAAAAGGGGTTTCTTCCCCATTTTTTGTGTAGATCTCATCCCTTGCTCTCTCTCCTCCATTGGCAACATTTTGAGAGCTCGATTCCCTCTAATCCCTCCGATGATTCTCGTCCAAATTTAGGGAAACAAGAGAGGAGATCTAGATCCATCTTTCCACCAAACAAAATCTTCTCTAAGTGAGGGGAACTTGTGGGATCTAGATTTTGGAGTTCTTGGTGTTTCTCCTCCGTTCTTCCTCCTAAATCCCTTCGTAGCATTAGTTGCTTTGGTTGGATTTTGGGGAGAAGAATTTGACCACTTGGTGTGATCTTCCCCTTTTGCATTTGTTGCATCGGGTTGTGCTCCCGACGGTGATTCGTGGGATTGAAGGTTGGGAGCTTGTTAGTCTTGGGTCATTGGACCCTAGACGGTGGTGCCGTGAAGACTTCGGCTTGTGGAGCTTCGGCACGCTTTGGGAGCCCCCAATTGAGTTGTGTGTGTGTGCCCCAAAAGTTTTAAGGGCTCCGGAATCCGCCCCGAAGGATTCTGATAGTGGAAGGTGAACCAAACCTTTGGGTGCGGTTCATCGGAGAATAGGGTGAGGCCTTTGTGGCATCTTGAGTAGGCCTTTTGTGGCGAGCTCACACCCCTCCAACAAGATGTACTCCCTTAACAAGGAGGAACTCGGGAATAAATCCTCGTCTCCGCGTGCCTCGGTTATTTCTATACCCGAGCCTTTTACTTATGCAATTTACATTGTGATAGCCATCGTGCTTGAAGTCTATATCTTGCTATCACCTTGTTACTAGCCTTGTTTAGCATAGGTTGTTGGTGCACTTAGGTAAACCTAGAATTTTAGGTTGTTGGCTTGTTAATTTAAACACCTAGTTTTATTCCGCAATTATCAAGCCCCTAAATATAAAAAGTTTTAATCGCCTATTCACCCCCCCCCCATCTAGGCGACATCTCGGGCATAGTTGTTCTTTCAGTACGCCGGATAACTTTTGAGCCAAATCCGACGAAAAACGAGACCTTGGTGGCGCGACTGGGAGAAAAATCGCCCGCCGACGTCCAAAAAGCGGTCCTAGGGGGGCTCTTGGGGGGCGGCTGGAGTTGCTCTTAGATCGACCGATGAAGGGTCCCCAGCCACCTCAGCTTCACCTTTACGCACCAGATTCGGTACCCGCTCCTCTCCTTTTACGGCGCGGACAGTAGCAAGGACCCACCGGAAAATTCATTCCCTCGGTCGTGATGACGGACGGACAGACGGGCGGCTTTTCTTGCTCGAGAAAGGGGAAATTTGACCGAAAATAACCACAAAGACAAACAATTTCACGAAATAAACGTTGGTTGAAACTATTTCACGAAATAACCCTTTTGGGTAGCGCCCTATAATCAGGCCCTATACTATGCGGTGTAGCACCTTCGTGGGAGGCGCTACACATCCTGCCAGCGTGGCACCGGGGGGGGCCCAAAGGCGGACATGTAGCGCCTTGAGCCGAGGCGCTATGAAGCGATGTGTAGCGCCTCAGCATCAGGCGCTACACATGTGTTAGGGTTAAGTTCGGGCCCGTGCCCAGTGCTCATTCCTCCCTGGTTCTTTCCCAGTCCGAAAACCAGAGAGGGCGGCGGCGGCGCCCCACTCCCCCCTCTCAAAATCCTCACCGAAACCTCTCCGATTCAAAAGGAAAAGCGTGGGGATTTCATCCCCAACTACTTCCCGAAGGTATTGTCACTCGATCTTATGTTTTTAGTCCACATATTGCATTCTATCTTGACTCAAGCTTAGATCCAAATCCAATGGCTATTTCATTTTGATTTACTTGTGCAAATAATGGGATGTTTGTAATACCATTACCATTAGGATAGGTATACTATTTATTGGTAAAATAGTTATAGGTCACTTATTGGTCAATGTTAGAAAATTGATTATGCATGTTTCAAAATGTATAGGTTAGTGAAATGGCCTACTCCGAGCCTAGTGATAGGCCTCCTTGTGCTGATCAAGAATTGTAACAGCCCCAGATTGGTACCTTAAAATATGGGCCAATTTTTCACTTTTTGCTTTTCATTGCATCATGGCATATTAATTAAATTGCTTAAGTTGAATGAAGCCACACATGGAAAATTAAAACAAAGGAAGCAAACCCTTCCTAAATGTCCAAACCAATACTTTACTCAAATGGGTAAAACAAATTGTTCTTGAGTCTCCAAATTGTCCAGGAAGCTCAAGGATATATTTTATAAATAATTACCCAAGGATAAATTCTTAACAAGCAATTAAATAAAAGTGGGAATTCAATTTGGTTCAATTCAATTTATAATTTTGGAACCAAGTTGAACTTCCCCAAAATTCAAAATACAAATATGGGGTGTTTTCATTATTATAATATGAGATTCCATAAATATTTTCATAATTTATTGAAATGCCTAAATGCTCCAACTAAATCTAATTTGGAAATTATTGAAAATGACTACAACTAAACCCTATGAACAAATCTCGACCAAAACATTTTATTTAGACTCACCAATTTTTGTGGACCAACTATAGTTCAAATGGAGCCCATGTGAAATTTTTACAGAATATATAAAAATGAATAGATGTCTTAATTAAATTGTTACAACCTGCTGCTAGACCAAACAGCAATCCATTTAAAACTTCCAGGGGGTTATCCGCAAATGTTGCGTCTTCCCTGTTGAGCACAGTGGCATCACTGCCGCTGGCCGCGGTGTCGACCACCGCTGCCTCGCGCCCATGCCGCCACCAGGCCCCCCACGACGCCCTGCTCCTGCCCCCTTTCCTCTGCTGCTCACCTGCTCCTCCCTCACTTCCCCCCCCGCTCTCTCTCTATTTCTCCCGCGCAGGAAACCCTAGCAGCTCCCTGCCGCCGCCACTGCCGTCGTGCCCGCCGGCAACTCCGGCCACCCCGAGGGTAGCTGACGCCGCCATCACCTCCGCCTGGTCCTTCTCCCCCTCCCCACCGTTGGAATCGGGCCGGGGATGCCCGCAGCCGACGTGCACGTCCTCGCCATCGTCCACCGTGACCGCCGCCGCCCGGGACGATTCCGGCGCCCCTTCCCTCCGCCGGCCTCGCCGTCCGCACCTTCATCTCCAGGGTGAGCTCACGGTGCCTCCCAACCTCTCCTCCCTCTCTCTGCTGCTCCGGACCGTCGCCAAACCGTGCTCCACTTCCTACCGCCGCCAAGCTCAACGCCGGCGAGCCTCCGGTGACCTAATGGTCCAACCGCCGCCACCCCCCGGTTCCTCTCGGCGCCCTCTAGCTACTAGGCAAAATCCCCGCACCCAATTTTGCTCCAACGCGACGAATTCGTCCTCAACATGCCGCAACTCCGCTCGGTGACGTCATCATGACATCATCGTTCTTCCGTTTTTACTTTTCAGAAATTTACAGAAATTGGAAAATGCAATATCTAATTATTGGTAAATCAGAAAAATGCATATGACATATCAAAATGTTCATAATTTCATACCATGTTCAAATATGCAACTCTCACATGCAAATGAATTTTTGAAATTGAAATTTAAATGTGAATTGCAAATCATCTGTGAGTTATTCAAATTGTTTTAGAAATTCATATCTAGAGTTTTATAATTCAGAAAAATGCAAATAATATGTCAAAATGCTCAGCTAAATAAACTCTAAATTTTAGTGCCATTAGTTGTATTTTTGGTTAAACTTAAATTGCCTGTTTATTACAATTCAAGAAAATGGCAGAAATAATATTGAAATTGTTAATTCCATAACTTGAGTTCTATTTGTCCAAAAATTGTGTTCAATAGCTCAAAATGATCAATGGACAATAAGCTATCACTTCATGTCATTTGAGAGAATTGGGGAATTAATTTTTAGTGCTGTTTACCAAAAATTGCTAAAATGGCAGATTTAAGTCCCGTTTTGAATAATTCATAACTTGGTGAATAATACTTCAAAAATTGCAAATGATATACCAAAATGACCAGCAAAGTAAATGCTATCTACCTATGTTAATATCACAGCATGCAAATAACTTTTACTTTGATGTCATTTTCGAATTGGTTAAAATGATTTCAATTGCTTAACCGTTTAAATCACTATTTCCTCACCGTTAATCGGAAAAATGCAAACAAGGTACCAAAACGATCAGTGGGTTAATATCTATCAAATAATGTCATTTTCATGCATATTTACCTCATATTTCAGTACTGGACATTTTGGATATTCACCTAATTCACTAAGTTAAAGATGGAGTTTTGACCCGTTAATCGCAATATTTATTTTAGGGGTTCCATTTAACTTGTGGGAGATGCCCAATACCTTTCCAATGCATAATATGACCATATCATCATGATTGTGCATTGCACCTTGTATTCTTGTTATTTATTTCCTTTCTTGTGTTGTTTGTGTTTCGGTAGATTCTGGAGTCGAGGTTCCACCACAATACCTTGACAACCAGCGCGACCAGTACTACCAGCAAGGCAAGAGCTAACCTAACCTTCTTGGCATATCTCATATTACCCAAGTATTTTATCCACCATACTATTACCGCATTCGATTCTGGTGACAAGTTTTGGTCAGTGTATATAATATCCTATCATTGCATGTTCCCTGAACCATTACCTGTTTCCCCACCTATGAACCATAGGTTGAAGTGTTGGCCTGAGATAATTCATATCTGTCGTATGTCATGCTTAGATATGCTTAGCCATGCTTAGTCGAATGCTTAAGTTGTCCGTTGATTATTTCCATACTTGTGAATTGAATGGAATGTTCGGACAGTGGTGGAGACTTGTGTTGATAATTAATTGCTAAGAAGGCTGGGATGAGTTGCCATCGGGAATGGTGTTTTGTCTCGTTCTGGCCCCTAGGTGTGAGTTCTTATCTCTTGAACCAAGACCGAGCGTGCTTCCAAAGGTGGGAGTATGGGCTCCTTACTAACCGAATAATTAGTACGGGCGTATCCAAGGGTCCTCTAGTTTGCGCTTTCCATTTGCGTGTGAGTTGCAGGTGAAGATGATGATGATGTGATGATGGTGGTGTTGATAGGAGTGGCGATGGGGCAGGGTGTTGAAATAGGCGCTGAACTTGTCCTGTCGTCACGATGACCCTTGGATAGTCTCATGCTTTGTAAAGGTTTAACCGCGCCTGCCCTGCCGGCTTTCCCCGGAAGAGAGCTAAATGATCAGGCAAGGGGTCGGACGGTACCAATGGTAAAAACAGTACACCCCTGCAGGGTTTAATCTTTTCGAAAAGCCGTGTCCGCGGTTATGGACAACTTGGGAATAGATTATGAGATCATAGAAAACCTGAACCTGATCTTTAATCAAATGGCAGCTAGAGGTTGCATAATCAACGTGTGATAAAGGTTCATTTCCTCGAGGGTGATTCGAGGGAGTGCCTTGGTGGAGATAGTTGGAGTTGCTGATTACAGTAGGTTCCCCGTGAACCGAAGAGAAAAGTGTTACCCTCTTATCCCCTTATGAAAACCTTCTGATTAGACGATGCCATGAGTCCTAGTCTTCGGAAGGAAACAAAACCAGCTTTATGCAAAACAACCACTTATATAGCTTTGAAGCCTCCGTCTGCATCGGGCCTATATCGCCCTACTAATTCTTGCGAGTACGTCGTACTCAGCCTTGCTTTGTTGCTTATTGTTTGTTTCAGAGGAGGACGCCACCGAACTGGAAGGTGGGTTCTACGTTGACTTCGACGAGTAGTCTGGGGTTCCCAGGTGGCAGCTTGGGACGTCATGGAACAGGCTGGCACGGGATGTTTATCAGTAGGCCTCTTAGGCCATAATTTGGATCTTGTTGTTTAGACAACTTTAATTTGCTTCCGCTTGTTGTAATGATGGGTCAGTGACCTCTGATGTGTCATTTGCTATCTTTCTCAATTATATGAGTTGAACTATGATATCTTTGTGTCGTAGAGTCTGTGATGTGCCAGTTCGTTCCACAAGTCTCGGTCTCTTTACTATACATGGAAGCGATGTCTGAGCTTATGGCATGATTGAGGTGTTGTGTGCCGATGATCCATTCCGAGCACACCTGCCAAAGTGTATTGGCCTGGGATTGGTAAACCCAGTAACCCTCAATTGTGTAGCATGACCGGTTACAACGTTCCACTGTATAGTTCTGGGGTCGGGGCGCTACAAGAATGGAGGCCACGAAAAGCGAACCGTAGAAATTTGTGGTTGGAAGGTAAAGACAAAGGGGTCAAAACTCCTACTTGTTGGTGCAATGATCCATGTATTGTGAAAGTGTGCACGGAGAATTCCAAGAACCTCATGAACGAGCCCGTTGTGGCAAGTGCAACTCTACCGGGCACAACGCAAGAACATGCACCCAAAGGAAGAGAGCAAAGGGTAGTCAACCAAGCTCAAGCCAACCAAGTCAACATGGTGGTCCTAGCCAACATAGTGGTCCTAGCCAAGAAGTTGGTGCTAGCCAACAAAGTGGTCCTAGCCAACATGGTGGTCCTAGCCACCAAGTTGGTGCTAGCCAACAAAATGGTCCCAACAAACAATATGGTCCTAGCCAACATGGTGGTCCTAGCCAGCAAGTTGATAATAGCCAACAAGCTCCTACGCAACAAAGAAGAAGCCAACAAAGAGTGAGCCAACAAACTCCTAGACAACAAAGAGGGAGAAGACTTGGGCTCACAAGAGGCCGTGTTGGTGGTGGTAGAGGCCGTGGTGGTGGTAGAACGGAGAGTATGATAGGATACCTTAATGGACCCTTTCCGTATGTATCTCCATTTTAGTTTTACTAATAAATGTTTATTGTTATTTATGAATCACATGTTACTTACTAATAAATTGTTTCCAAATTTTTTAGGTATGGCGGCGTCTCAAACGAACAAGGCAACAATCAATTGGGTGGACTCGGACGAGGAAGGTGAGAGGCCGGGTTGGTTGGAGGTGGGTTTGAGGAAGGTGAAAGAGCAAGATGCGGCCGAACGTGAGAGAAAGAAGAAAGAGGAGGAAGAAAAGAAGAGAGAGGAGAAAGAACAAATGAGGAAGGAGTACTACGCGTATCAACGCCGTCAGGAGAGAAAGATCAAAGAAGCAGCCGAGAAACGTCAAAGGTATTTTGAGGCATCATGGACCAAGAATTGGGAAATGGTGAGGGCAAAGAAGGAGAGGGAAGCGAAGATTTTCAGGGAGAGGGTGCTTCATGAGGCTCGTCTCGCAAGAGAAGCGGCTGAGGAAGAAGAGTTCAGTTCCAAGAGGAAGGACAAGGGAAAGGGACCGGCCTCGACGCAGTAGAGCTATGTGGTTGTCATCATGTTGTCGATTAAACCTTGTAGTAATGATGCACGCGTCATCGTGAACCTTGTTTGGATTTGTCTTTTGAACCTTATGGTACTGTAATGCACTTTCCAAATTCTGTCGATTTCTGTCGAATTTAATGCATCTTCCATCACATTCAGGCTGTTGTAATGCATCTTCCTTCAGGTTTCTGAAACCATTCTGGCTGGGATCATTTCCACACCATAGCGCCCAACGGCGAGGTGCTACAGACGCATAGCGCCTTAAGCCGAGGCGCGACACATCGACTTAGCAAAAATCCGAGGCTGCTCGCTGGGCTAGCTCTCGGGTGCGTGCTGGAGCACAATCATTTCCACACCATAGCGCTCAACGGCGAGGCGCTACACATGCATAGCGCCTTAAGCCGAGGTGCGACACATCGACTTAGCAAAAATCCGAGGCTGCTTCGCTGGGCTAGCTCTCGGGTGCGTGCTGGAGCACATACTTTTCCACACCATAGCGCCCAACGGCGAGGCGCTACACATGCATAGCGCCTTAAGCCGAGGCGCGACACATCGACTTAGCAAAAATCCGAGGCTTCTCGCTGGGCTAGCTCTCGGGTGCGTGCTGGGGCACACATTTTTCCACAGCATAGCGCCCAACAGAGAGGCGTTACACATGCATAGCGCCTTAAGCCGAGGCGCGACACATTGACTTAGCAAAAATCCCGCTGGGCTAGCTCTTGGGTGCATTCTGGAGCACATATTTCTCCACAGCATAGCGCCCAATGGAGAGGCGCTACACATGCATAGCGCCTTAAGCCGAGGCGCTATACATTGACTTAGCAAAAATCCGAAGCTGCTCGCTGGGCTAGCTCTCGGGTGCGTTCTGGGAGCACATATTTTTCCACAGCGTAGCGCCCAACGGTGAGGCGCTACACATGCATAGCGCCTTAAGCCGAGGCGCGACACATTGTTTTATTTCTGTAACAGCACATACACAGATGCTTTTCTGTCAGATACTCAGTTACATATACATTCACAGATAAACATAAGACACATATAACACATCGATGACATCAACTACTTCCGTCCACAGGTCCGGCTACATTACTACAAGTTCGAAACGACAAGTGCAAATACAAGTTTGACATCTCCTACAAGTTTGACATGATAACAAATTGATGACATCTCCTACTTCCGTCCACGGGTCCGGCTGCCCCGACCTCTCTTTATAGCAATCTTCTTCCTCCGCACCGGCTCCGGCTCTTGTTCTTCATCTATATCATTTTCCGACTCTTCATCGTCGTCCTCGTCGTACCTCATTCTTCTAGCCGCTATTGACCTCCGTGCCCGCTCGTCCTCACCAACCTTCTCCTTTCCTTTAGGCTCGTAGTCACTTGGTGTGTAAATCCGTCTAGCGGCCCTCTTTGACCTCATCAAGTAAGCGGACCGCTCTTGAGCCTCCTTCAATGTCATCGTATCCGCAATCTTAGAAACGACAAGTTTAGGGTTGCGTTAATTCAACAATAACATAATTGAAATTAGGCCTTCTTCAAGATCATACCTCCTCGTCCTCGTCCTCCATATGAGCCGCGGAGGTGGTTTCACCCTCAAGATCATCTTGCAGATCAAAAGGCGAATTGGATCTAGACTGTGACGGTGTTGTGTACTCGGGATCACGACAACCGAGTAGGTTCGCCAACCGGCGTAACCGTCGGGCCGACCGCTATAAGACTTACTATCAGTAAGTGTATATAGGCCATGTTGAAGTCCACAAGATTAGGATACGTACCTTGAGGAAATCTCGAAATGCACTTTCACCCTTTTCTCCCGCCGGGGTGGTCCTCAACAATTCCTCACTTGTACCGGCTTGTTCCTTTATCTCCTTGCGCTATGGTTGAAACAAAGTAAACAAGTTATGCAAGCAAAAGAGAGGTACTTGTGCTAAAAGGAAAACGGGAAAGGAAACACTTACCACAAAGTTTAGCACGTTAGAAAAAGGTGTTTGGTTGCCCGACCTGACCATCCTATTGTACTCCCTCTGGGCAAGTTCGTCGAACACGGTGGGCTCTTCCAAAATCTCCTCCTCAAAAGCCGCCGGGCATATCTCCACACGAGTACTTGCAAGAAACCATCGAAGGTAGTTGTTGAATGCAACTGAACTGTGCACGCTTTGCCGGCCCCATCCACTCTCTTTAGCCCTCTCCACGCAAGTCTCGAAGTCGATGACATATTGCTTGTGGAATACGTCCCATTTCTTCACCTTCCTCTGTCTTTTTCTGTCCAACCCGCATGTACGAAAGATAAAGACGATCAGTATCACCATGTTGAAGCGAGAATAGCACAATAAAATTAGTATCTAACCCGTGAAGGGACTGGTCCGTGTCTACCCACACAGCCGGGTGAGCCTGGAACAACCCAAACTGCCTCATCACACGATGTGGCAAGTGAAACTCGACCGCCCAATTGCATATCAACGGGCAGCGCATCAGCCACAAACGTTGTTCCTCCAAGCACTTCGGGTTCAACGGGAAATCCAGAACTCGACCGAAATCATCACCGCTTCCGTAAGGCTCCCATACCACCTGACAACGAAGTACACAAACATCACTTTGGAGGAAGATCAAAATCATGTGATCGACTGATGTAAATAAAGATACTAACCTGCTCAGGGGTAAGCGCATCAAACTCGTTGGTGTATTGCTTGTACATGGTATTGATGTCGCTGTGAGCCTCCGATACTACGTCCCACCTATATGCCCAAGTGGGACGCCGTAGAGGGTGATCCCCGTAGTCGGCCCAAGGAAGGTACCCCACCTCTCACGGACGTCCAACTGGGAAACGTTCCCAGCTCCAGATCGACAATAGAACCATAGGACCCCCAATTCCACACTTGCCCGCTCTACGACAAGCATCGTCCAACTGCACGTAAAGGGTAACAAGGTTAAATTAAAACATGTTTTATATGGAAATGTATGAATAAGTTAAAGCCGACCAACTAATTACCTGCCGGTACAGGTAGGCAAGTGCAGCAGTACCCCAGCTCCATTTGGAGTCAAAGACGGTCAACGCCTTTAGCCACATCCACTGTGCGGTAATTCCACCGCTATCGGCAAACGGAGTCCGAGAGATAACGTACCACACGTACACGCGAGCATACATCTGTATCACGTCATCATCGGCATTCACCGGGCAATGCGCGAAGTTCTGTACTATCCAACCATAAGTAGCGCCGGCTGGTACTCTGCCTTTACTCTTGTCTTCGGGCTCCTCAGGAGCCATACCAATCAGGGCCTGCATCTGCGCGCGCCACCCTTCAGAATCTGTGCTCATGCACAAAGGCTTCCCCTCGATAGGAAGTCCAAGGATCATGGAAACATCCTGTAGGGTGACTATCATCTCGCCGGTCCGAAGGTGGAAAGTGTGCGTCTCCGGCCTCCACCGGTCGACAAGAGCCGTGACTGTGGGCGGGTTAAGGTTTGGGGTCGACCGGCTAACCAGCTGGATGAACGGGAGGAGGCCCAGCTTCTCGATGTACTCAGTGTACCGCTCATCGTACGGCATATCGCCCGACGACGCCCCATGAGACTGAATCTTCAACGATACAAGCTCCTGCAAATACACAAATAAATTTATTACAACATTATCTTCTACCAAGCAATACAAAATTAATACATACAAGGGTAAAACTAATTTTATTACCTCTCCCTTCTCCGCCATCAAATAGGCCCGGTGTTGAACATCGTAGTGATTATCTAGTAACCACACCATCCTACATATTCGAAACAATAGGTTCAACACACTATGTTTAACGGAAAATAGTAACCATACCATCCTACTAGCCTAATGATATGGCCTAATTGAGAAGATAATTGAACGCTACGGCCTAATGATATGCATTGCAACTATGCCATATTGTTGATGTTTTACAAACGATGAACAACAATCCTACGTTTTCCAACTATCACACTAACAAACTAACATCATCATGTGGAAAAAATAGTGAGGATTTCCATACAATCTGAAAAATTTACCAATACATACTATGCCTATCCTAATGCTAAACATATTACAAACATGTCATTCTTCCATAAAGACAATCAAATAGGCAATACATTTGCATCCAAATATACTAATTTCGGAGTGAAACATATAGATCAAATATTTGCAAATAAATTTGGGACTGAACCCATACCTTGCTCTTAGGGGTTCGGTGGGGAGGAGCTCGATGTGGAGAGGTGGACGGGCGGAGGAGCTCTGTGGGGGGAGGAGCACGGACGGAGCAGCTCCGTGGGGGAACGTGCAATGACGGAGCAGCTCGGTGGGGGGGGGGGGGGGTGAGGAGCACGAGCGGAGCAGCTCGGTGGGGAAGACGACCACGAGCGGAGCAGGAGCTCAGAGGAGGTCCACGGGCCGGCGGCGGCGTGGTTGGGAGGAGCTTGGTGGGGAGCAGCTCGGTGGGGAGGTGGGGAGGCGGTGGGGAGGAGGACCACGGGCCGGCGGCGGCGGCTAACCCTAACGCGCCAGTGCTCCTCAGTGTGGGAAGTGGCCACTAGGGCCGGAGGTGGGCGTCGCGCGGCTTAAGGATGCGGAGCATAGCGCCTTCCTACAAGGCGCTACAAATGCGAAGCATAGCGCCTTTTACCAAGGCGCTACACTACCACGGGTGGGGCCCCCGGCGCCACGCTGGCAGGATGTGTAGCGCCTCCCACGGAGACGCTACACCGCATAGTATAGCGCCTGATTATAGGGCGCTACCCAAAAAGGTTATTTCGTGAAATAGTTTCAACCAACGTTTATTTCGTGAAATTGTTTGTCTTTGTGGTTATTTTCGATCAAATTTCCCGAGAAAGGGGATGCAGGCAGGCTCCACCTCCACGTCATCATACGCTGATACGTGGGCCCGGGAGCAACCCACGTCCCCACCCTGACACTCATTGCGCTTTCTGTGCGGGCGCGTGCCACCGAGGGGAGGGGAGGGCCCAGGACACGACGATGACGCGGCGCGCCATGATCTGCGGCGGGCCGTTGGTTTGGCGATGGAAGACGTGTGGGGAAGAAGACGTACGCATTCGATCGATCGCCAGATGTGTACGGGCCACTCCTGCTGCCTGCCTATTTCCGGCGCGTAACTGCCTTTTTCCGGTTTTCCACTTTGGTTTTCTTTTTCTTTTGCGTCCGCCCCATTGTGCTGCTGGTACTGGTGCTTGGTACTCTACTACGTACAGGTAGGCCCCAGGCCGTGGATCTGTACGGCCGGGCTGGGCCTGCCAGCATGACTCCAGCTCCATCTCTTTTCTAGCTCCTGTCCTGTGGACTGTGGTGCGATCGATCCGTATGCATGGTATGGATCGCCTCGGTTCGGTGGCCCCAGCCGGCCGGGCGCGCGCCGTGGATGTTGCCGTGCCGCCGAAGCAGGGTTGTTGCTTACCCAAAATTATAATCCATCATCTGATACTCTACACTACTGGAGTAGCTAAGCTAGCTAGCGGCACCAGCATGCATGCAGTTGGACGCGAGACACGTCTCTCTCTCCCTCTCCCCTCCTATCCCTAGCTGTTGGAATTTTGGCACTAGGCCATTTATTTATTTCCATAATTTCTGGAAAATCCTAGAGGCCATGAATGGATGAATATGAACGGTTGCATGAAGTTGAAGCGTTTTGCACTAGTGGAAGTTGAAACCGAAAGGTCTCTCATCATGCACTAGTGGGAGACACATTGAAGGGTCCCGGTCCCTTTCTCTTCAGCTTCTCGCGAACCTTTCGCCTCCTACTGTGTGCCTATATAAGAGAGGTCGCTCCTCTCACATAAAAACAACACATCAGCCACCACTCTCATGCGATTGCCACTTGGTTCTCGAGCATTGCGCCGCCGATCAAGACTTCTCCATCCCGTGCCGCGGCGTGCACCGCGGGACGGGACAGTAGGCCTCCGGAACCCCGCCTCTTGTGATCCTGTACGGGAGAGGGGCGATAAGGTTTTTGGGGAGCGCTACCGCGCGACTACTGGCTTCTTCTGCAACACGGACGCCGACGACTACTTCCCGGACGACGACTTCTTCCCCGACGTCGACGTCATCTTCGGCAACATGAACACCGACGGCGCCAACGGGTCTTCCTCCAACACCCCGTACGTGCTCATATGTGTTCTACTAGACATCATGCTTTAGACAATATTTGTAGCAATTTGTGTAGAATTGCAATATGCGTACTCTCTAGAATTGCTACTTGCGTACTCCCTAGAATTGGTATTTGCGTACTATCTTCTAGGTTGCATGACTAGTTTAATTCATGTTTTACTAGTCATATTTTATCTACTATTTTTAAGGGTTAAATTATGTGGAAAATTTCTCATATCTTCAACACTAGCCGCCGCCTCTAATCTCTTCGCCGCCGTCGGAGCGCCGCTGGGCAAAACCCGGGCGGGGGATGATGGCGGCAGCCGGGCGTCCTTGTGGCTCAGATCTAGGCGCCTTGTGCCATGGGTCTGGATCTCCAGAAACATCGATTGTGGGCACCTATGGGCCCAGGCCGGGCTCCGTGCCGTCGAGCAGTCTGCGGTGGACAAGTCGCGGTCCCGATTTTGGAGGGCGAGTGGGACTGTCTAGGCTCTTGGCGGCGGTCGGAGTTATCGACTGTGGCGCTCGCGGGCGTCGTAACATTGTTGAAGGCGTCCGCGACGCAGTTCGCTATCCCTACCAAATCGCTACGGGGAAACCCTAGATTTATTCTGGACGTTGGCGGCCCCTAGCGTCATTCTCCTCCTTAGGGCAACGTGTGGGAGTTAGACCTGTCTTGTGGGACAAGTGGAAGATGGTGATGTTCGAGAAGCTGGAGCGGCGTGGCTTTTTTATGAATATCAACGCTACTTCACCACGTCCAAGTTTTGTTCAAGTCGGACATATTTTCTATAGATATTTTCGCAATATACTTCACAATTCTCTCTCTCTCAACAGGCTTTCGTACCGCTTTATAAATAAAGCACCAACATCTATACAAGGTTCAGTCACCACACCCGGAAGTACAAGGAAGTTATGTTGGGGCAACACCACAAGCATGCCGAACAAGAAAGTGAAAGGGAACGATGCAACTCCACATGGAGTACCACTCAACGACTCATACGACGATGTGGAAAGGTGATGTGTCGTATGTAGGAAGTCGTCGATAATGTCGTCCAGCCGCTCACTTTCCGTTGTCTACACGAAGGGTACCGCTGCTACAAAAATGCCAAGAATTTAAACATAGTGTCAAAGTCACATCTAAAGAAAACAAGCTCGATAACCATCTTACTATAAATAATCCAAAAGATCCAGATCATCGCGGCAAACATAAGCTAAAAGAGACATCTCTCCTTACTGGTACGACTTGCCTACGCTTCTAGAAACTCCCCAAAATTTATGGCCTGCCAATCAGGCGCTAATACCTCCGAGATAAAACTCCATATAAAGCGAGCAGCAGAACAAGAGAAGATAATATGAGTCTCGGATTCAGGGATCACACAACATCCGACACATGGCACTTGGCTGCCAGATGGGAGACAGTCGCGGAGAAACTGTCAAACAAAGATTTTGATCTTCAAGGGCGTTGAAGCTTTTCACAAATTTTTTACAAGGGGTTCACTGAAAAGCGAGATGTATTTTGAGAGATGGAATACATGGTGATTTGATAAAAATATATAGTGAGGGAGTTTTCTTTGTAAATATTTCACAACAGGATCAAGGGGGATGTTCAGCTGACAACATCATTAGTCGATGTTATTCATCTATCTACTGCCTTTTACTTTTGACAGAAAGAACCGAAGCAGCTAGCTTCGTAAGTTTCATGCATGTAAAAGCTTAACCATTAAGACCACGAGTGAACTTGTGGTGCTTTATTAATTTAAAACAGGGCTTTAAAGCCTATTATCTAAAAAAAACATTAAGACCACGACACGCATCCTGCCTTGCATTAAGCTTTCTAATTAAAGCCTGATCGAGCACATGTACTTCAGTACGAAAAAGGCCACTAAACTAATTAAGCATATACAGCTTTACCGGTTTCGTGCTGATAGCTGCTACTGTACTCAAACTGCCCAAAGTCTTAGCACATTGTTTTCTAGACAAGAGGTTTGCCAACTACTAACTACGTACGTAGTCGTATTATTCCAAATAAAATTACACGTACTCATATATATACTGACCCTTTTCTTAGGGTTGTCTGATCCATGAACATGCACCTGTGTGCTTTGTATGATGAAATTGCAACTTTCACCACTCATACTCCATATGTTGCATAAATCACCACCTGAACGGATTTTTTAAGAGTTTCCATGCATGGTGGTCTAATCAACTATTTAGCTCCGTTGACAACAAAAACGACATACGGTCCCTCCGCATGTCAACCCTCCAATTAATGTTAAAACAAAAAACTTACAAATTCATAAAAAATTAATTATGAGAGCTAAGCTTCACATGTCAATGTTTCAATTAATGTCAAAAAATGTAGGAGCTTTTAAAGATCATAAAAATGATTATCCATTAAAAAAACTATGAGTTTTTTTTTGGTGTCGATGCACACTAGGATTTAATGGACTATTTTTTTTGAAGCATAAATGGTACTCGATTTTTAATTCTATATAGTTAACAAATAAAATATTCTACATAGGTTTGCGAAAGTCGCATATGAATGCACTGTCGCACAAATCTATATAGGTTTATGAGTATATGGCTTCTTCAGAAATAGCAAGTGTGATGAACTGCAGCAGGTTTTTGCGAGCATGTATGGTTTACCTTAATGGATCTTTTAGACTATCAAGGCCCATGCTACGCGAAGTTTCGAGTCTCACTCCATCGTCAAAACATATATTTTACCGTTATCATAGGATACACAAAGATGTCAAACTAGGTGACATAAAAGTTTTGCAAAGTACATACAGATCTCAATGGGTCTGATCTGTTGACTAAACGGTTTCCACAAGAAATACATAGTCGAAGCACCAAGAGGCTAATGGTACAAACTAGATTATTTAGACTCTAGTGCAAGTGGTAGACTGTAAGAGTTATGCCCTAGAGGCAAATAATAAATAAGTTTTATTAGCATAACTCATATATGTTCATAATAAGTTTTATACCATGCTATAACTGTATTAAGCGGAAACATTAATACATGTGTGGTATATAAACAACCAGATCCCTAGTAGCCTATACTTTACTTAGTCCATTGGTCAACCGATGATAAAGGTTTCCTGATCATGGACATTTATGTCAATTGACAATGGAGTCGTGTCATTGGGGAATGACATGATGGACACCACCCAATGTAAGTTAAACGCAATAAGATCTGTCACGAATATCGGCATTGCGATAACTTAAAAGATACATAGTAGTAACCAAGTCCTTAGACCGTGAGATCATATTTAATCACTGTTTCGGAGGGAAGCTTTGACTGTATCAACCTTCACACTGTAATAGGGTGATCATAAAGGTGTATATCAGGTTTTCTAAAGGAATACATTGAGGCGTATGCATCAAGAGCGGGATTTGTCCATCCGCGTGACGGAAAGATATCACTGGGCCCACTCGGTGATATTACATCAAGTCTTGCAAGCTTGTGACCAGGTCACGGAGATGTAATATCATGGAGACGAGTAAATAAGTTTTGTCAGGAAACGAGATGGGGATCTCGGACAAACTTGATATCGTGTGACAAAAGGAATGGTGAACAACGATAAGGTTCAAGCGACAAAGAACTTTGCGGAACACAGGGGCCATCATGGGTTTCCAGATCCTGCCGTTGGTCATTGATTGGAGAGGAGTCTTGATCATGTCTGGAGTGATCCCGAACCGTAGGGTGGCACGCTTAAGGGTAGACGACGCTTAGGAATAGTTTGGTACCAAAGAGAAATGAGAAATTAACTCCGAAATTATTCCGGGAGTTCTCCGATGATAATCGGAGGAGTTCCGAAGTGTTTTGGAATGAGAGAGAAATTTCCGATGGAGATCGGAGGAGTTCCGAAGTGTTACGGAATAAGAGAGAATTATCCGATGGAGATCGGAGATCGGAGGAGTTCTGAAGGAGTGTCGGAACAAGGAAGAAGTATATGATGGAGATCGGAGGGCAACGAAAGGAGTTTCGATGCGAGAAATATTAAATGGTATGTATTTAATATTAATTAAAGTAATTAATAATTAAATAATATTTAATTTAATATTAAAAGGGCAGCCAACTTAAATGGGCCTCACCCGAAAGGGGAGGCCCAAGTGGGGCCGCACCCCATGGAGGAGGCCGGCCGCACCCCCCTAGTGGGCCAGCTGAATGGGGCCCAAGTGGGGGCCGGCTGCCCCTCCTTGGCCGGCCGAACCATGTGGGATTAGTCCCACATGGCTAAGCCAAGGAGGTTGGCTCCTCCCTTCCCCCTATATAAAGAGGTACCCCTCTCCTTTTCAAGGAACCCATCCAATTCTCTCTCTCTCTCACCTCGAGCGTGGTTCCGCCTTTTCGGAGCTGCGCATGGTAGAGGGGTTTCTCCACCAAATACCACCACCGTGATATTGGTGCTTCGGTCGAGCTGTTCATCTTTCGCTGTTGCTGCTGGACCGGAGCCGGGGGATCGTCGCCTACACCGTACGTGTGTAACTCCTCAGAGGTGCTGCACTTGCGGCACTCGTCGCCGGTACGACTCCACGACCTTGAGGTCGGCGTCGTATGACTACATCGTGAACGTTCATCGGAACGTAACGCTTTCGGTCTTCAAGGGTATGAATATTGATTCCCTCTTTTACTTTATATCCGCATAGTAATAGATCTTGGCTAGTTTGTGGTTTGCGTTGTTAGGATTTTTTTATTTTCTGCTGCAGAACCCCTTCAGTGGATGCTCTTGGCGTGGAACTGGCAGGCCTCACAGGTATTAATGAGGTGCTCAGCGTCGCTCATGGTGGTCGACCAGTAGAAGCCCTGGCGGAACGCCTTTCCGTCCAGAGATCGGGAGGCGATGTGGTTGGAGCTGACGCCTTGGTGTATGTTGGACAAGAGGTCCAGAGCTTCTTCTCGTGAGATGCAGCGTAGCAGAACGCCGTTTCTGCTCTTCCTGTAGAGTTTCCCGTCAACGCAAGCATAAAGCTTGGCTTGGCGGATTATCTTCTCAGCTTCGTGGTTGTCGTCGGGTAGCTTGTGCTCCACCATGTACATGTAGAGGTCGGCAGCCCATGGGGGTGCGACCTCTCTGCCGATAGCACCTCTTGTCTTGGGGGAGGCGGAGTGCTTGTCGTTGTCATTGGCGGGGTTGAGAGAGTCCCTGAGCTTGAGGCGGAGAGCGTGAGGAGCTTCTCTGAAGGAATGGAGGGTCGGTGGAGCACCTCGATGTAGATGCCGGGAGGGACTCTTTGCCGTCGGGACGTAAGTTGAGACAGCTCATCGGCGGGGGTATTTTCTTCGTAGGGAATGTACTCAACCTTGAAGCTGCTGATGCATCGCTGCAGCTTCTGTACCTCCTCCATGTAAGGATACATGTGGGGGTTTGCGTACTCCTTGTTGACTTGCTTGACGACAAGTTGGGAGTCACCGCGGACGATGATCTTGCAGATGCCCAGTCCGATGGTCGCGCAAAGGCCTGCGAGCATGCCCTCATACTCGGCAGTGTAGTTGGAGATGTTGTCGGTGTAGTTCATCTTGATCACATAGCGTAGTCGTTCTCCCGTAGGGGAGACCAGCATCACCCAGCTCCCGCCTTGTTCTTGTTGTAGGAGTCGTCGAAGTACATGATCCATGGGCTGGGGTCTTCTTTTCCGAGGAGGCTTGTGTAGGACTCGGGTTCGTTGAAGGCGGTCTCGGTCCACTCGGCGGTGAAGTCTGCAAAGGCTTGGATCTTGATGGCAGTGGCGCGCCCGAACTGAAGCCCGAAACCTGAGAGTTCTAGGGCCCACTCCGCAACGTGCCTGGTGTCTTCTGGATTGTGTAGAGGCTACCTCAGGTTGAACTCCGAGACCACCATGATGGGGTGGGCTTTGAAGTAATGTCGCAGCTTGCGGGAGGCCAAGGGGATCGCCAGTAACTACTTCTGAAAGGGCTCTGCGACTAAAAATAAAAAATTCCTAACAACGCGAACCACAAACTAGCCAAGATCTATTACTATGCAGATATAAAGTAACGAAGGGAATCGGAATTCTTACCCTTGAATACCGAAAGCGTTAATGTTTCGATGAACGTTGATGATGGAGTCGTACGACGCCGACCTCATGCTCGTGTAGTCGTACCGGCGACGAGTGTCGCAGCGGGCAACACCTTCGTAGTTCTACACGCGTACGGTGTAGACGATGATCCCTCGGCTCCGGTCCAGCGGCAGCAGCGGAAGATGAACATCTCGAACAGAAGCATCAGTGACACGACGATGGTGTGTGGTGGAGAAACCTCTCTATCTTACGTAGTTCCGAAATGCGGAACCATGCTTGAGGTGAGAGAGATAATGGATTGGGATGCCAAAAGGAGGAGGGGGGCACCTCCTTATATAGGCTAAGGGGGGAGGTGATACGTCTCAAACGTATCTATAATTTTTGAGTGATCCATGCAAGTTTTGTGATATTGTCACATGTTTTTACTGTCATTTATATCATTTTTATGCATTTTGTCGAACTAACCTATTGACAAGATGCCCAGTGCCAATTCCCTGTTTTTGCTGTCTTTTTGTTTCAGAAATTTACTTCTGGAAATATTCTCGAAATTGGACGAAAATTTACGGGGATTATTTTTACACCAAGACGAAGACGGAGTCCGAAGGGCAGCCTCGGAGGCGCCCCACAGGGCACACGCATCCACCAGCCGTGGCCTGGGGGGGACCCGCGGGTGGGGCCTGCCCCTGCCCTGTGGGCACCTCCTCGGCCCCCTCCGACTCCTATAAAATCACAATTAACCTAAAAACGTCGAGGCGGCGATTATTTTCCAGAAACTCGACTCCGACGCGCCGTCACCAAAAACCCTAGTTCGGGGTCCAATCTGAAGCTGATCCCGGCACTCTGACGGAGGGGAGATCGATCCCGAAGGGCTCTTCATCGACATGCCTTCCTCCGGGATGATTTGTGAGTAGTCTCACCTTGGACTACGGGTCCATGGCAGTAGCTAGATGGTAGTCTCTCTCGCTTGTGCTTCATGTCTTATGATCTTGTGAGCTGCCTAACATGATCAAGATCGATTATTGTAATGCTATGTGATGTGTTTGCTGGGATCCGATGGATTATGAAGTTATGTTCAGATTGTGCATGATTCTTATATGAGTAATTTATGTTCTCGCATGCTCTCCGATGTGCGTAGTTACTTTGGCCAAGTGATTGTGTGTATCTCCAAGATAGGGTATTTATGCTAGATAGTGGGTTCATGCCCCTTTTGTTCCTGGGCACGAGTGACAGAAACGTCTAAGGGCGAGGGTGTGCTGTTGCTACTAAGGGTAAAATAGCGGTGTTAATGTCTATTTTGATATTAGTATTTCTTACTTCATGCACTTTATTTAATGCAATTGTCTGTTGCTTGCAACTTAATACCGTTGGGTGACAGGCTGGATAGCGATCCCACGGTGGACTATTTAGACAAAGACGCAGTTGGACTCAACGGTCTTTGTTCCTTGTCGTGATGCCTCCATAAATATTATCATGTCCTTTTTGTCATAGCTAAATTGGGTTTGTGTCATAATCTTGTCAATTTCCTAGCTGTAATTCGTTCACCCATCACATGCATATTTTATTTACTTGAGAGACTCCACTAGTGAACCCATGGCCCCCGGTCCATCTTTTTACATTGTTTTCAACCTCATTTACTTGCTTTTAATCATCATTACTCCTCTGGTCACTTTTAATATTTTATCTATTTCATCATACAATTAACCGCTTTGTGTTCTGCGAGACCGGAGAGATTGACAGCCTCTCCGCCGTTGGGGGCAAAGTATTTTGGTTGAGTGTGTGCAGGTCCACGTCTGTTGAAGGTTAAGAGCCAGAGATCTTCAACATTCACCTCGTTGTTGATTTCAAAGTCCTACTGGTTCGATCGAGACACTCGGTTCTTTAATTGAGGGAAAACTGCTACTAGCCACAATTCCGCCTTCGCTTGGGGCACCACCCAACTTATCAATATCCACCATCAAGCAGTTTTATGGCGCCGTCGCCGGGGACTTTGGAGCTACAGCAAGGGGAGTCTCATACTCTCAATCTCTTTACTTTGTTTTTGTCTTGCTTCCTTTATATCTCGTTTAGTTTATTTTCCTGTTTCAAAATTTTAAAACCCAAAAAAATTAGTGTAGTCTGTATTTCTGTCTTGTTATTTTATCTTATCATTATGTCTTCTATTGAAAACACCAAGTTATGTGACTTTACTAGCACTAATAACAATGATTTCATATGCTCCCCAATTGCTCCACCCGCTACTAAAGCGGAATCTTATGAAATTAAGCCTGCCTTGCTAAATCTTGTGATGAAAGAGCATTTTTCTGGTGCTAGTACTGATGATGCCGCCTCTCATTTAAATAACTTTGTTGAGTTATGTGATATGCAAAAGTATAAAGAGGTGGAAAGTGACATCATAAAACTGAAACTTTTCCCTTTCTCTTTGAGAGGGAGAGCAAAAGAATGGTTATTGTCTTTGCCTAAAAATAGCATTGATTCTTGGATTAAATGCAAAGATGCTTTTATTGGAAAATATTATCCACCTGCTAAAATCATACAACTAAGGAGTAACATTATGAACTTTAGACAATTTGATAATGAACATGTTGCTCAATCTTGGGAAAGAATGAAATATATGGTTAAGAATTGTCCCACGCATGGATTAACTATGTGGATGGTTATCCAAACTTTTTATGCAGGTTTGAATTTTTCTTCAAGGAACCTTTTGGACTCGGCCGCGGGAGGCACCTTCATGTCCACAACATTAGGTGCAGCAACTAAACTCTTGGATGATATGATGACAAATTATTCACAATGGCACACCGAACGAGCTCCAAGTGGTAAGAAGGTAAATTCTGTTGAGGAAATCTCCTCTTTGAGTGATAAGGTTGATATGATTATGTCTATGCTTGCTACCAATCAGTCCAACATTGATCCTAATAATGTTCCACTTGCTTCATTTATTTCCCAAGAAAAGTATCAAGTGGATGTTAATTTTCTTAATAGAAACAACTTCAACAATAATGCTTATCGAAATAATTTTGGTAGTAACAACTATAAGCCCTATCCTCCCAATAATGGCAACTCTTATGGTAATTTCCTATGGTAATTCTTATAATCCTAATAAGAATGTGTCCTCTGATCTTGAAAATGTTTTAAAG